>JAIFGZ020000477.1:0-355011 GCA_019925245.2 Oryza australiensis | reverse complement strand
TATAGAGTTGGCCGACCGGGACTAGTGGCCGATTAGGACTCTATTTTGAATCGGATCTCATCCGTATCTCATAGAGTTGGCCGCCCATACGTCGTAAGCCCATAGGACTCTCTATCCGATCGGATCCCTATCCGATCGAGCCGTATCCGAGTCCAACTCGAATGCCTATTCTATCCCCTTAAGCGTGCGACCCCGTAGGTTCAGGTATACTCGGCTTCGCTATAGTCTAACTTAGCCGATCGTCGCTCGAGTCCAACTCACTCGACATTGCCATCACGGCGCGCCTAGCAAACATATTGACACCATAGTATACAAGAATATAATATCGGCTCAACCCGTAATGTGTACACAAATCCCTTTGCCTCACGATACCGCTTAAGCTATAGGCAAGATGTGTGCCATCCCTTCAATAGCTTAACCATTCACTCGAACCGTATTGGATTATCTCGTCCGTTGATTGACTCTCAATCAACTTAGCATGGCCATGCATTTCCATAATCCATTACCTCGAGGGGCCCGTAGATATCTCTCCAAAGGAGGGGCAAATTCCATCTTGATCACTCACATCCCACTCCATGTTTCATAGCAAACCCGAAAACTACCTTTATAACTACCCAAGCTACGGAATAGCGTTTGGTAGTCCCAAAGTAGGCTACTACACATGTTGGAATCCATGGTGATCTCGTGTCTAAGGACTTTGTACTCAACACTACCCGAGACCAACTAATGGCACATTAATTCCCGTAGTGTCTCATGGTGGGTCTATCCAACAATGTGTTCTCCAACACATATGTCCATGTTTATTGATTTGGTATCTCCATACCCATGATCTATGAGACATGATCATCAATCAATAAACATGCCGATCTTAGAATCATATTTGTTCCAACAATATGACATATGATCGTGGATCGTTTAGAAATAGATTCATACATAAAGAGTCTCATAAATAAGTCACGTACTTATTGATCAATACAAGATGTCTATTTCATGGAACTGAATAACACTTTATTCATTTATACATAAACATTGACGTGATATCCAACATCTCCATGTTGCCTCTAGGGCATATCACTAACAATCTCCCACTTGCACTAGAGTCAATCATGTAAGTATCTAATACCCATTGTTTGTGTGCGCCTCATGCTTCTACCGAGGGAGAGGTTTTGTCACGGATCGGCTATGTTGAGATCCGTGTGCACTTTGCATATCTTGACATCACCTCCGTCCACAATCTCGCGGATGAGATGATATCGCCGAAGTATGTGTTTGGACTTCGATGTGACCTCGGCCCTTGGCTTGCGCAATGGCTCCACTATTATCACAATAGAGAGACATTGGACCAGCCGTACTAGTCATCACACCAAGCTCAAACGAATTTCTTGATCCAAACAGCCTCCTTTGCAGCCTTCCGGCAAAGAATGTACTCGGCCTCCGTTGTAGAATCAGCAACAAGATCCCGCTTGGAACTCTTCCACTGATCGCGCCTCCGTTCAGCAAGTAACACGAACCTGCATTGCGATCTATAATCATCCTTGTCCGTTTGGAAGCTAGCACGGTGTAACCACTTACAACGAGCTCTTCTTCACCTCCATAGACTAGGAACATATCCTTAGTTCTTCTCAAGTACTTAAGGATATTCTTTACTAGCCCAGACCTTCACCGGATCTCGACGCATCCGCTCGTAGCACTCAAAGCGTACGAGACATCCGGGCGTGTACAAAGCATGGCATACATGATGGATCCAATTGCCGAAGCATATGGAACCATACCCATCTTATTCCGCTCATCATGTGTCCGAGGACACCGATTCTTGCTAAGATTAATGCCATGTGACATGGGCAAGAAACCTTTCTTGGAATCATGCATGTTGAACCTTTTCAACAACGATCGTAACGAAGGAATAATTGTGCGGAGAAAGTACATGAGGACAAGTGTTACATAGCTAAATTTTTGTATGGACGATGTAAATTAAATTGAATCATTGAATATTATTCATCTACATCTGAAAGATCCATGTCTTCCACTTAACCTTCTTCAAGATCTATAATTACATCAGAACCTTGGTACTATCCATAGTAGTAGGTTCCCCATCCACCGATCTTGCCGATCAAGATCTATGATATCCCATCGAAAGCCTTGGTGTTATCCACAAATCAGACTCCTTCGGATGCCAATGGGTTGACTTCATTAGAATTGAGGGGCATAGATCTTTTATTAAACACCATGTTAATTATATATAAACATATGAATATATGTTAATTATATATGAATATAAAATATATCAACATATGAACATTATAATTATATATGAATATAAAATACAAAGAACAGGGCATTTTAATACTTAGTCCCGGTTTGTAAAACAAACCGACTAGAGGTAAATTTCAGTGGGCGGAAACATCTTTAGTCCCGGTTGGATCCACCAACCGGGACTAAATATGACCACCTACCCGCGCCATATGGCTGCCCCAAGAAATCTTTAGTCCCTAGTTGAAGCCACCAACCGACAAAAGATATGATCTTTTACTCCGGCTGAAACCACCAACCGGCAGTACATTTTACTCCCGCTTGGTGGATTCAACCGGGACTAATGTTCATATCTGTTGTCCCGCTGAAGCCACCAACCGGGAGTAAAGTATCTTCTCGTCTCGCTTGTTGGCTTAAACCAGACAAATGACGCCGTGACTATATATAGCAAGGGCCTCACTTTGGGATCCAACACTTAGCAATTTTCGCACTTCGGAACGCATCGTCTTCGCTTCCGCCAGTCGCTGAGCTCTAGGTCGCCGCAGCACGTCGTCTCCACCACTGCCTTCGTCGGTCGTCATCGCAGCAGGACCGCCGCCGCCATCTTGTCGCCATCGCAGTTAGCCGCCGCCCCAAAGATTTCCCGACATTATGCGCTAGGGTTTGGCCGCCATCGACGCCATCGCCATTAAGCTGCCATCGTCACTGTGCCGCCGCCGCAGCCACAGAGCTCGCCGTTGCCGCGCCGCGCCGCCACGCTGCCGCAGCCCGCCGCGCGCCGTCGCCGCCTCCCCACGCCGCCCACTCCCTTGCGCTCCCCACGGCCCCCGAGCGCCCGCCCTCAAACCCTAAACCGCCGTGCGCCGCCTCCCCTCCCACTCCACACCGCGCCTCTCGCATCCTCGCGCCCTTGCCGCCGGCTGGGTCGCCGCACTCGTGAATGTTAATATATAAATTTTGAATATATATATATGTATTTTGAATATATGTGTATTTTGAATATATTAATTTTGATTGTACTGTGGGTATTTTGAATATATGATTTTTTGTATGTAAATGGACTATTATTTGACTAAGTTGATAATTTTGAATTTTGAATATGTATTTAAATTTGAAATTTGAATGTTTATGTGAATTTTGCGTTCGTGGACGAACGGACGCTCACGAACGGACGAACGAACGTGGACGAATCTGACGCCTCCTTCCCTCTATCTTTCCTTTCCTCTCCACTTCCACTCCCATCCTCCTTATCTCCCTCACATCATTCTCCTCTTTTCTCTCCTCTCTCCGAATGAACATACTCATGGACGTAAATGATATAACGAACGGTCGGTCGGTCGTGTTCTAGCAAAGAGAAAAAAAGAGAGAAAAGGAAAATATAGAACGTGATCTTCTTCACAAGTCTTTTTTTCTACGATTGAGATAATATATGATTCTGAATCCATCTTCATCGCTTTGTCTTTTTTACGACAGATATACATGATTTTCCCTAATAATTGATACATGTATGAACCCAATAATTTTTTTTCAGAATTTTTGATTAAGCCTCAACCCACAATAATCAAATGGCGGATCGTACCCAGGAACAGCTTCTTCCGATGAGATCGAACAAGGAATGTAGGTTTACAACGAGGAGGGAATGAAGATACAAATCAATACCTCAACGAGGTGGGGACGAGTAGGGGAACGATGAGAAGAATGAGGGCTCCGCCTCCGCCTCCGCCGGGATGTAAGAGGGCACGCGGCAACGCGGCTCTCAACAAGCGCATAGAGGGCCTCGACATGTCATAACGGAGGTAGAATCTCGATCACGCCCTGTATTGCCCTGCAGGACGCTGCAAGGAAGTTTGTGGCGCATAAATGGATGGGTGGTGAGGGATCACGTGCCCGTAAGCGCTGCCAACTAGAGGCGATCAAGGACAGGAGGAGATGAGCAGAGCTATCTCCCGCACTCGCAGAAAGAAATGTTGTGGACTACAATGCTGCAAACGTTCACCATCCTGCACTCACAACAAGCAAGGGTCAAGGAATGGACGTTAAAGAAAATGGCGTGAGCTCTTCAAGAACTACAAGAAAGAGTTACACAAGAAATATATCCCAAGGGCCAAACCTCTACTTTGACAAGTTTCCAAAGCTCGTAGATCATTGGGATGCTTTTGTTGAACACAAGACTGGGAAGAAGCACAAGCTATCATAGAAAAGAATAAGGCCAATGCAAATTAAAAAGAAATACCATCACAAGCTTGGGTCAAAGCGCTATAAGAAAGCAATGCAGAATGGGAGAAAATGGAAGCCGACCTTGAAGCATGAGGTATCGTTCCGTGCACAATACCACCGGCTCGGAATAAGCAAAGCACCGGTTTTATGCTCAATACGCTCACTTAATCCCATCGATGGCACATTTATCTTTGGTGATGAAATTCAAGAAGTCGACGGAGGTTGCAGGAGGCGCCGCTGCAGCCACTTCCCTCGAGCGCTGCCGTGCTCGACAGAGAAGGACGAGCTAAGGCTCGCCCTCCAAAACCCAGAGCACCCGGGCGAACGCGAGGAAAAGGCGTCGTCCCCTGAAATACGGGTTCCAAGCCGACGTCGACATACAAGAGCCGTATGAGGTCAAAGCGAGAGCACGATGCGAGGTTTGTTGAGATGAAAATGAAGCTCTCAGATTGATCGGATTGTGGACGAAAGGCTGAAGCCCCTAAGGTTGGCAGAGGAGCTGAGCCATTGGAGTTAGCTAACAAATGATCCAAAGTACTCGCTCAACTACAAGCAGCTAGCGTAGAGAGCTGCGCTTCAACTGGAAATGAAGGCGATTTTGCCTCACAAGCTGAACCGGGTCCAGCCATGCCCGCTGATAACATCACACAACGAACCCATGTGAGCTTTGCACATTCCGCTAAAGAACATAACAATAAAGGTATGTTCGTACTTTTATGTTGTACGTATATTTTCTTGAATAACTTGTCAATCAATGTTCATTACTAACTAATAAACAATCTCTCGAATAGGTCGCACAAAGCATGGCCATTCCAAAGTAGAACTTCCAGACGACCTACCACCTCGGCCCGTTCCACCGCGTACTCAAAAGTTGAAATTGAACATGTGGAACGCGGCTATGAAGATCTCAGAGCTGATATCCCTGCTGCAGAGAAGATGGGAGTTGACGCTAGGAGAAACAACCACGAATATTTCTCTGGAGGAAGATCTTCATAATATTCCCCGGACGGGGCCGTCTCCTCCGTCTCCACATGGGCCGTCTCCCTCCATCTCCACATGGGCCGTCTCTCCGCCTCCTTCACCGCCTTCGCCCTCCACCTCCCCTCGTCGCTCCACGAGCACCGACTCCTAAACCGTCATCTCCAACTCCACCGCTTCTCGCACTCCTCCGTCGCCACAACGAGCACCGACTCCTAAACAGCACAACATCTCGAAGCCACGCTGGTCAAGGTCAACCAACAAAGGACCTGGAAGAAAGAGGCCTAAACTTGACCCGCTCCCACCAACCCCAAAGAAAACGGCGTACGACATGACTTCTAGAGTGAGCCGCACGAGGCTGTCCTAAGCTGTAAGTCAAGGCCCACTTCGTAAAGAAGTCTCCCGAGAAGCCTCCCGAAATCCCCTCAGAGACCAAGGACTTCTTCTTCAAGAAGACGTACCTAATGCCACAGCCCTAAACCGCAACCTCAACCGCAGCTTCGACTACGACAGACTATTCGGAAGGCCGCTCGGCGAAGA
Organism: Oryza australiensis; assembly: GCA_019925245.2. Classification (NCBI taxonomy): domain Eukaryota; kingdom Viridiplantae; phylum Streptophyta; class Magnoliopsida; order Poales; family Poaceae; genus Oryza; species Oryza australiensis. The sequence goes on along the minus strand of JAIFGZ020000477.1, from coordinate 349,026 downwards.
GAATGGGCAAAGATGTACCCTCCTGGCCCAAAGTTGTTCCAAATGTCGATCGTACTTAAGATAATTTATGAAATCACTGAATTTCAATGGATCAATTATACTAGCCGTGCTCTCCGGCGAAGGCTCGCTAAAATACAAGTTCAAACATGGAAAGCCTCTTGTAAAGCTGGATTAAGTGAAAAAGCTACTCAACACGGATATGTACCGCTTCCACAAGTGGTACATGCAAGAATCCAAAGCAAGGGTGGAGAGATGGTAACTGCAAATATTCACAGTACTATTTCGTCAACCTGGAGGCATTTACTTATATCTCGATTCAAGACATATTCGACTGCACTTACTGCTCTTGATACCCTCGATGTCTCACTTCTAGCCACATGGGCTCGTAAGTATCGTTCTCTTATTTCGTTTCTTACCTTCTTGTATTTAGTCAACTAAAATTCTTTTTAACCATTATAGAATGGTGATCCAATACCGCAACATGCACGATCCGTAGAAAACATGGATTCATGGATCCACGCAAAATCAACGCGGTATTGGTTGATCATTTTCCCGATCCAACACTGGACAACATTTACAAGTCACCGGTGATAAACCACTTCCTGGCCATTTATCCTTCGCCCTACAACACTGCGTAAGTATTTTCTTCCTTCCGTACCGATTTCAATAACCTGTGCATACATAAATTTTCATGTGTCATCCAAACCAATTTACTGCATTCCACTGGGTTCGTTAGTAATTGACATGGATAACTCGCATCCATGTCTTTGACTCAATGGACAAACCAGAGTCCACGTACGCAAAGATATTTGAACTGCTAGATAGGTAATGTCATCTTACTTGCTATTGCATATATGCGGTTCTCTGATAATTACTAGCTAACTTTCAACTACACGTAGGGCAATGGGAAATGCCTTCTAAGTTGATGTTCTCATGAAATTGGAAAGATAAGCCTCTGTGAGGATGAACTTCAAAGGAGTAACATGCTCCAAAGTTGTTTTGACTTATTACTTTGTTCTAAAATATGAAATGTATATTAAATGTCGTCTTTTCTCCTTTAGTGTAAAAAGTATGGCACCAACCTATGTGGATACTACGTCCGCGACTACATTCACCGCTTTGTGACCGAAGTCAAAATCGTCGACGATATAGATGTATGTATAATAGCCATTCACATTACGCCTCGATTTCTTATTCACTTCATATATTTATTTCTCGTTTGATCGAATTAATGACAAATTTATGCGAGTAAGAGACAACCTCCCCATGAGACTTTCAATACAAGCCACTCAGAAGAATTGATGGGATTTGTAAACGAGCGAATCATTGATCCTACGGGAGTTCTATTTTAATTTAAGAACCTAACTTAACCACCGGATCCACAAAATAGACAATGTTTTGTAACATACAAAATATATGTGGATATTGTACATATATGTGTATATGTTTTGGTAATATATATGTATAAATATATGTGTGTAAAATATGTATATGTGTAATATATAATATATGTGTGTAATATATAGTATGTAGCACTCGTTGGAGAAAGAAGAAAATTAAAAAAATATAAAAATATTTAGTCCTTGTTGATGGTACCAACCGACTAAAGATGGCGAGTCACATGGCCGAGATGCGCCATCTTTAGTCCCGGTTGGAGCCACCAACCGGGACTAAAGATGGGCGCATCCGCCACGTGGCCATCGCCATCTTTAGTCCTGGTTGGTGGCTTCAACCGGACTAAAGATGCATCTCTAGTCCCGTTATTTAACCTGACTAGAGATCGCCCATCTCTAGTGTGGCTTTCTCCGTGAGTGACACATAAAGACACAGCCACAATCGCAAGTTGTATGTAATTGTGTATGATGGGCGTATCAAGGGTACACTGGGTTGCAAAAACCGCGCTCTCGATGCCACAGCGTTGTCGATTCCAAAAGTCCATAATAATGAATAACGCACAAGACCTAAAAGTGAATAGATGCGAAAGACAAGACTTTAAAAATGTTTAGGCCCTTTCAATAAGAGATGTAATACCCTACTTCTGTTTGTGGATTGTATCACGGTGTTGTATTGATCTCGACAATCTTATTGTGGCTTTGCCATATGTGGTTATGTCCTTAAAGGGCTCTCGCCTACCTTATCTATTATATGGAGGAAAACCTAGCCTGATACGGCATTAGTTTCCTAATCTATTACATAGTAACACTCAATCAAAACTCTAGACCCTACCATAGAACACAAGGTAACATTGTGACCGAGTACTACTCTATTATATAATACATGGATCCTGGGTCCACCTTCTATCTCTAGGCCCACTTGGTACCCATATCTCCACAGTAGCCCTCAATACCTTCATACCAAGTTGCATGGACCCGAGTGATATACCAACTACATAAAATATGATGTGTAGCTCGAGCGATCGTGTCTTAGAAATATGATGCGCGTGCTCTGCAGTGTGGGGACGTTGCTATGACGCATCGGGAAGGGTGGGCGGCAAGCGATGGCTAGGATGACATTACGGCGTGTCGGTGTTGTTAACCACTCGACTAGTGAATCTCTATGATTTGTGCATCTGCTCTGGATGGTGTGCAAAGAGAACACGAAAGTATATACTGGTTCTAAAGTGCGTAATGTCCCAACATCCAAGCTGGCGAGCTAGTCGTGTTACTTGCACTTAGTTTGTAGTAGGGGTACAAACAGTGAGTCTATTGTCTTGTGACTGCCTCGTGTTCTCCCTCGTCCCCTTTTATAGCCCTCAAGGAGGAGGGGAGATACACGAGAGAGAAGAGAGGGCAAGAGAAAACAGGGCGCCTAGCGTCGAGTCGTCTCTTTTCCCTTTGATGTAGGACCCACGAGCCCGTAGGTGATGACGCAGATGGCTCTACTCGTGCTCCTATTTTGTCAGCCGTAGTCACGCGCGGCGTGGCTCGCCGGCCGTGGTTCCCATTTTGCCAAAGCGTGTGACATATGGGCGACACCCACGTCAGGCCGTATGTGGATTAGGCGTACATGGTGGCCGCCTGCTCGCATCAGAAGGGTCGAACCCTTTGGTACGATCCATTGTGGGTGAGAGTCAACTCCATTCCTACTCCCATCCCATCGTTAGATATTGACCGCAGTACTTCCCTCCCACGTCCGTAGTGGTTGGGAGATAGCACGGGTCATATCGAGGGCCCTACACCCTTGGGAGAGGCTGGAGGCCCTTTCCCTGGCGAGGCAGAGCTCATTCGTCTCTGGGGCTCGGGCGAGACGGGAGCCCGTTCCTCCAGCTGTCGGCGAGGCGTGAGCTCGCTCCCCCGGGGTCGCGAGACGGAGCCCGCTCTGGGGCCTGCTAAGATGGGGATCATAAACCTAAGACATTCTTGACGCCTCGGCCCATAATCCCCTCCCGCTTGGTATCCTCGTATTGATACCCGATAGGGCGTGTTAATACAAAATTTGGTATGGCTCTTTAGTGGATTCAAGAAGGAAATAAGTCGATTGGTATATGGAGGTTTATCTAGATCAAGCTGAATTCAAAGAGACATCGTGAAAACCATGGCATGCCAAATAACTTAATTTATCTATTAATTAGACAGATTTAGTAACTTTCCTTTTATCTTTATAAAGTTTTATCTATTGTCCGATCAAAACTTGTATTTTTTTCTTTTTATCTTTAGGAAACATGTGTCTTGTCCTACTAGGACTTGAATCAACCCGAGGTAAAAATATGTACACCCGAGATCTTTGTAAGACATCTTCACATATTAATACAATGACTTTGGCGCATCACCACCCTTTATTCCTAAGTGAGTTCTTAGTTTCGAGTTGGGTTACACCGGTTTCGATTTCTGGGCGAGAAGTAAGTCCCATCAACTTTGCTTGTATCAAGGTGGCTAGAACTTTCTCACTTAAGTCCGATATTCTATTCAAAGTTGATGCAAGTGTTGGATATTTAATATATTAGTTTTATCTTTAACAACATTGTTGTTTAGAGTATTATCTACTTAGTTAGTACTTGCTCTGCTAGATCCAATATGCTGACTAAGTTGGTATTTCTCTAATTGTATTGTTCTTTTAGATTGATTGATATATACATCACGTTTGTATAGATCTATTGGCTAAATAGGTTTTTCTTATTATCTCCGATCTTATGTTGTCTTGGTTAGGTCCGATTTATTAGATTATTGTTAATAAGTATAATACTAGTAAGCCGATAGCTTTTTTTTGCAATGTTTCATCGGATTTCTAGCCGATAAATTTTGTTACTATTTCTCGTTGTTGTATCAGATTCATACTTTAATTTGTATATTCACTAGTTTAATCTGTCCTTTATTAACTTCAATCTTATACTATTTCGGTTTGGTCCGATCTATCAAGATTGTCTTTCATAAAGAAATGCTTTAATGATGATATGCATAGTTTGATTTCAGCCAATGATAGCATCAATCTTATTGTTTATCCGACTCTTATTGTTTATCTCGATTATTTGAATCTACATTTGATTTATAGCCGATTAATCAAAGCCCTATCGATATTGGTTGGCCTCACTACACCATATCGGCCATTGGTCGATCGGCTCCTTGATCATCGATCTATTTTTATCTTGTTAGCTGCGTGATCAAACTAACCGGCACGCTCTAAACCCAATTGAAGGACCTGCACCGGAGCTAAGTGGATCTCCTGTGCCTCGTGTGTCATGACATATTTCAACAGTGGCACGACTGGGCATGGGCACTAGCGAGAAGGGTGCCGGAGACTCGTGGGCAATGGCGAGGTCGAGTCTACCATGTCGCGTGTAGCTGGTGAGGAGGATGCTAGAGACTCGCCATGTCGCGATGGGTGTCAAGGCGTGTCACGGTGGAGAGCGGATCGATCTCGGTCACGTAGCTCGGCGAGGCACACGCGTGTTTGCGTGTCGCGCGGGAGTAAGGCGAGGAAGGCGCGCCACTCCGTGTGTTAACGACCAAATTTGGTAACTAAATTCCTAAGTCCGGGAGCCGAGGTTATAGCGGAATCTGATTGGAAAATGATATGCGGAGAAAACAAAGCTTGCATCGGCTACGAGCAAACCGGGCTGTGAGGCCACGCCGAGTCCGAATCTGACATGGATAGCCGATAGCCGATTCCGATTCGGGAAGCGAATGGAACCATTTCCGATAAAGAAGCTTGAAGATAGAAGGAAGATCTTGCCTCCCAAATGTTCGTTAAAATATTGCCATCTATGGATAAAGTCCCGTGCGTAATTAATATCCGTAAAATAAGGTTTGTTTAGATATTTCCTTTGTAATGCGATATGGGACTATATCCCGAGATATTGTCATATTTTGAATAGTAGATTAGATATGAACAAAGGTCTTACACGGATAGTGTTATTCTTGGGTATAAATAGGACCCGAGACCTCTTGTAAAAAATCACAATCAATACAATCTCTGCATCGCTCCTATTTTCTTTTAGTCGAGTTCTTGATCTCGCTTCGGCCGCATCGATTCGAACCCCGAACAAGGTAAATTCTCGTCGTTTGGTAGTTTATTCTGTCAATCTAGTGCTTACATCATTATGACACTCTAGGTTTAATGTTATAGACTGCAAGTTATCATATACGGCATATAATCTAGAACAATGTCTAGATCTATCTTGCCACCCTACTTGTTCTTCTTAGGAAGCAAGAAATGATAGAGCTAGATCTAGATGTTGACTGATTATATGGTCAGATCCACCGTCTTGCATGTGGTTTACATCGGTCCATATAGATCCAATACTATCTTTTTGCACTTAATGTTGCATCATCCATAATCTATTAAGTCTCTTTTAGAAGTATTATGATCTATTCAACTAGATGTAAATTTATGAAGACAAGGCAGGGGTTTCACCATTTACCTTATCTGCTTTAATATTTCTTTAGTATTATTTGCTATTAGATCTATTAGAGCCGCCATATATTAAGATCTCAATCTAGTTAAATTCCTTAAGCGCATCAATCCATTGGCATCGCCAATAGCCGATTGATCTAGGTTTAACACATTTAGGCTCGATCGATATATTTTTATAAGATATATCTGAGTATTAGTCGATTCACGTTATACCCGCGTATTGGCTAGGTTATGAACGCATATATTTATTATCTTGGTGTATATTTAGGTTAAGTGATTCATACCGTCTCGCATAGCCGATCTATCCTACCACTTAGTTTAAATATGCTTTGAGAGAGCAATTATATGCGGGTTGGTTTCCCGAGCCGATCCTAGGGATCTAACTTTAACCTTAATGCATGTATCTCTGTTTATTAATTCTTATTGGTTAGCAAATCAAACCAATTGGCATACCTAGATCATCAAAGGTAGCCAAGGACGGACTCCGCACTGGAGCTAAGCAGATCTCCTGTGCCAAAGACGTGAGAGATTTTTCTCATCAACACGCTTCTTGGCACGCCCAAATGGGACCATCAGCCAGATCACCGAGCACTCCACGTGATGGTTAACATCAAAACTCAGAGATCACTCGAAGAGAACGTGACTCCAATCACGATGGAGCAACCATCTAACAACAATGTGCCGACTACAAGAAAATGGTAGAAGAACCGCAGCCAACTACTCCGCGATCGTCTCGTCTGCACTGCAGACCCGGGTCCGCCCTCCGTAAATACAAGTTCAGCGTGGATTCCATTTCAAGGCATCCTCCTCAAGTGACACGAAGGGCAATGCATAAGATGGAGGAGCCAAACAGGAGCAAGACGATTCGAGCTGCACACCTTGCAGGACCGGATCAATTCGGATGTACATCATGCACTCGTCAATCAAAGTGGCATCTGGTCAACACTTTGAATAACATGATTGCCACCGTGGTCGATTCCAAAATTGCTCGATCAAACCTACACGGGGGGCCAACCTACTTCACGGCGCACGGCCAATTCCCACCATGTGGTCTTGGCGACTCCAGACCGGCCAGCCGATCCCGCCTCCGATACAGCCAGGGCCGCCAGGAGGAGTCAATCAACCGACTGCATCTGCATCGGATTTAAGGCCATCGCCCGTTATTCGAACCGGCAACAACATCTTCCCTGTGAGCAAGTAGTGGTATGTTCAATCTCAATCAACAAAGCAAGAGCCGATTGCCAATCCCATTCCAGAGATTGACACAACGCCTAAGTGGCCGGCGCTCTTCCGTAACCACGCATACCCCTACATGACCCGCCGCTTCCCAATGGCAACCCACTTCAAGAGATTAGCACGAAGGAGGCCACCAAGATCGGAATTATTGGCCTCAAACGCCACCTCGCATCGGCAAGCACCCATGCAAAGCATGATCAATACGAGCCGATACAACTGGGCCAAAACAACAAGACTTGGGCCGATTTGATTGCCGACGTTATGCGCGATCAATTCGGCCTTGCTAAAGATTCTGGGAATATGTATCGGTATTCATACCCGTGAGCACTTTGAGAGGGTGCCATTGCCCAACCGGTACAAGGTCCTGTACTTCTTCAAATTTTCTGCAAGGTGATGACTTCAACATACGAGCACGTTACCGATTCTTAGCCCAAAGGTGGAGAGGCACGGCCACGACGCCCGAGAGTTCGTCATTCCCACTCTCACCGTCTGGATCGGCTTTCACTTGGTTCTCTTCATTACCTTATAATCCTATCCAGAGCTAGGCCGATCTCGAGAAGCAATTTCGCACCTACTTCTACACCGGCAATCATGAGATGAAGTTGTCGGACCTGACCAGCATCAAGCAAAAGCATGACGAATCTGTTCAGGACTATATTCAAAGATTCAGAGAGATGAGGAACCGATGGTACAGCCTCGGTGCTATCCGATGCCCAGCCTAGCCGATTTGGCCTTCCACGGGCTTATCGCTTCAATCCGCGAGCGCTGCCTCAGACTTTGATGTACTGGCGCATCTCGCGTAGAAGGTGATGGCCCATGAACAGAGATTTCAAGAATCAAGGAAGGTCATCAAGAAAGTAGTTCAAGTCATCGTTGAATCAGCCTCCGATTCCAGCCGACGATGACACAGAGGTCGCAAGCCGTTCGAATTGACCAAGAACAAAAAGGCCATCTGCCTCCGCCAATGGCCGCCGAAAACGGCTAAGGAAGAAAAGTACGACTTCGACATCACCAAAGCCGATAGGATCTTTTATTTATTGCTGAAGGAGAAGCAGATTCAGCTTCCCCCAACCACACGATCCCATTGGTGAAGAACTTAAAAAGAAGAAGTACCGTAAGTGGCACAACTCCACCTCCTCCCATGCCACTAATGATTGTAAAGTTTTCACCAGTCAGAATCGAGGCCTGGAGGCTCAAATTCACCGATTCACCTCGCCAATGAAGGTAGACTAAACCCTTTCCCGCCAACATGGTTCAAGCCACCCGGCAAGTTGATTGCGTGCACGTAATGGGTAGCTTAGCCAAAACTCTCAAAGGGGTCAAGGCAGAAGAAGCCGACTGGGACCAAGCCGCGCTAATCAACATATGGTGCGCCCCCTGGCCGACAACACTGGATCAACGGCCGATCCGCATGGACATCCGACGCCGCTTTCAACAGGCGGTTTTAAGGAAGAAGAAGCCTCAAGCGCAGACTTCTCATGTGAGGGAACCCGAGGCCTGTGTCCCCGCTTCATTAGGCATCACAACATCGCGATCCGCACCGGCAATGCGAGTTTTTCCGTTTTATTGGGAATCGGGATGAGGCCGCGACGCATTGAAAATTGCACTACTGCAATGAGTACCACGAGGACGAGTACGTAGATCCACCGATTCAAGCCCAACTCGATTCGTCCCTGTGGCCGTGGCAGCAATGAAATGACACAACAAATTGGCATCCATGATCGGCTTGGGCCGATCCATCAAGACTTCTTCGAGGATGATGAGAATGACGAATACTACGACGAAGAAGCGGCCAACGATGATCAATCGGCTAATCCCTAATGGTGCCCTTCCTCGACCTGCTCACTAAAACTCGAAGAGAAGAATCCGAGGTTGAAACGCTGTGGACAGAAGAAGAAGTTCGACGATGATTCGGATCAGCGTCGCTCTGGCTAGGCAAGAAACAAGGGAGGCCCAAGAAGGAAACCGCACTAGCCGACGAAAGCCAAGTCAAAGAAACCCCACCGATCAAGCCGTAGAGGGCAACCAAAGGTAAAGGAAAGTTACTGCATCGGTCAATATGGTTTCTATATTGCCACGAATTTGGCCACCGAGGCCGATGCGTGCATAGCGTTGAAGATACTCCGCTGCCAAGCTAGCCCTATCCCCGCATCAAGCCATCTTTGACAAACCGTAGGGAACTCAAAATTGGCATCTCAAACCACTTTATGTGAAGGGATTTGTCAATGGCAAGCCGATGTCCAAGATGCCGGGTCGATGGAGGGGCTACGATAAATTTGATGCCCTATGCGACTTTCAAAAATTAGGCAAGGGAGCCGAAGATTTGATCAAACAAATATTGTACTTCAAGACTTCATGCGCAACCCATCGTAGGCCAAGGGTGTACTCAACGTAGAGCCGACCGTGCCTACAGAAAACCGTGGCCACAACCTTCTTTGTCATCGACGGAAGGGGTCTTGCGCCCGCCGCTTGGGAGTGGACTCGGATCCACGCAAATTGTTGCATACCTTCCACCATGCACCAAAGTTTGATTCAATGGGACTCGTGACAAGATTGAAATTGTGCCACTGACAAAGCCGCAAGCGCCGCTAATGCCGATTTGCCATTATGGAAAATCGATGGCATCGATTGTTTGTCCTGGAAAATATGGCAAGCCAATTTTTAAAGTGTCCGATTCTGCATACACCAATCGGAGATTTAGGAGCCACACTCGCCGCTTGAAGGCGTGGAGGGCTCGAGCATCTACGGCAATGTAACATCTTGAAAATCGAAGAAACGAAATCGGAACGTAAAATCTGAACTTTCAAAACCTTCGCTTGTTGCTTTTTCTCTCGGTTTGTTGCTTCTTATTTGCCAGCCAGTTGCATAAATCTAGTTGTGATCAATTCCCTTTTGGTGTTTGTGGATGATTTGGAGTTTGTTTGAGAGAAAATTCAAAATTCAGAATTAGGAATTTTTGAAAGAAATCGGAGAATGAAGTGATTTATGAAAATACGAATTGGAAGAAATAGAATAGTAATTGTGGTTTGGGGGAGATAAATTAGGACACAAAATAAACAATAAAATATTTGGGAGTCTTACTCTAATCTGGGAAATTTTTGGAAAATAAATAGTGAAGTACGAAAATTAGGAAAAGGAATTTAAATAAATAAATATGAAAATATTGTGGAAAATAAAAGTGGACAAAAAGTTGAAAATATAGTATTAAAAATTATTTTTGGAATATAGGAATTTAATTTGAAATTTTTAAACGGAGGAAAATAGAAATGGGAATTAAAAATCAAAATCTGGAAAATAGAAAATAGCACTGCTCACGCCGCGCCAAGTGTTCGACGCCGTACTACCAGATTACACGCCGCCACGCGCGACACGCGCCGCGCCGCTTGCCCACGCCGCCGCGCACCGCGTCGCCTACTCCCCCCGCCTTTAGCGCCACGCGCCGCGCACGCACGCCCGTCAGCGGACCCGCGCGCAAGCGCCCGCAGCCCGTGCGCCCGCACGGGCCCGCCAGCGCCAGCCATCAAGCCGCCAAGGCCGCAGCACCCGCGCTGGACTCCCGCTCGCGGCCAAGCGCGCGCGCACGACGCCGCAGACGCGCCCGCGCCCGCGCCACGCCCCTTCCGCCACGTCGCAGCACTCCGCGCCGCCCGGCCCCCAGCTGCCGCCGCGTGGCGACCGCAAAGCCGAGCTTGCGCCGCCCTTCCTCCATTTCCCTCGCCGCGCTATAAAAAGGCCGGCGTCCCCGCCCTTTCCCCGCACCGCCGCCCTCTCTTCCTTTCCCCCGAGCCAACGCCGCCGCCGTCGTGCGCCAAAGTCGCCCGGGCCTCGCCGTGCTCCCGAGGGCCACCGCTCGCCAGCCCCGCCGCGCCCCCTTTTCCCTCGCGAACCAGCGCGCCGCCGCCTCTCAGCTTGAGCCGCGCCACTGGCCGAACACCTTTCGGCAATGAACAAAGTGGCGCCGAAAAAAAAAAAAGAAAAATAGGAAAATTTGGAAAATTTTAGGAAATTTGGAAAAAATATTTTGGAAAGATTTTGAGTAAAATTTTGGGCAAAATTAAATTATTTTCTTGTATGTTTCCTCGGTGTGAAAATTTGAAAATGAAAACCGAACTTTTCCAAATTTCGTTTTGTGTCGTTTTTGAACTGAATTTTGTTTAGATCTTTCTCGCCATTTAAATATGTTTCTATTTTTGTGCTCTGACCTTCAAGACCTCGAGCACCAATCCTCCGCGGATATTTTCAAATCCATTTTCTTGAACAAATCGCGATCGTCGCTTGCGAAAACCCTAAGTCGTTTCGAATCCGACGTCAAAACTTGGAGTTTTCCCTAGTGATCTTAGTACAAACTTAAGTAGGAATTTGGGCTTAGGCTTGGAATCGTTTCGAGGCTTTTTCGGATCTTTTTTCGACCTTTTGTGTTATATGGGATTCTAATCGGAATCGATTGATTTTTCGCACGTACGGGTAGCACGTGAAGAGACCGGCATCGACTCCCGTTGAAGACACCACCCCACAAGCGTGCGAGCAAGGCAAGTCATCACACTCTTTGAACATATTGATCCTACTTTGCGAAATGATGTTGATTTCACTTACAAATTGCATGCTATACACAAATGAGTACCTATGCTTGATATACCCTGCCTTGATGTTGATTACCATTAGAATTATTCTTTGTAACCTTCAATGTGATATGACCGGAGGCTAACTTTGGTAAAAATGCTTAGCCCGCTTATACTAGATCCCCGTATACTCATGATTTTACAAAAAGCTTTTAGGCCGGGGCAACCACCTTAGGAAGGTAGTTGAAATGTGGCCCGTGGAGACATGAGCGCCACATGGCCATGAGAATGATGAACTAAGTTTGATGAAAATTGAAAGTACTATACAAATGTTTTAGACTAGGGCGAATTTGGATGATTTGGGTGGATTCCGAAAAGACAAGTGTCGACCTCGGTCAATTAAGGACCGAGCCATGAGATAGCTGGAAACGAGCTAGTACAACCGTATTTCTCGAATGGGTATAGACCTAGCCGACTAGATAGCCGAGCAGCAGAGGCAGATCCTTGCATAGATGGTTCTTTATGATGTGGTTTGTGTGATGAGGATGAGGCTGCGGCCTATGTTGTGGATGGTGGAATTAAATCGATATTAATTGAACTTAAAGATTGAGGAAGTTTTTCCTTACCCTGCAAGGCGCTGTAACTCCTCTCCACCGCTAGAAAATGACGGCTAGAGTGCATGAGGGCTTAAGTTCATGGAGCTGGTACGCCAAAGTGAGGTTATCGAAAGGCTTTGCCGTGACCGCCTCATGTGTTGGGATGTAGGCTCATTTGTTGGGTCATGCGGAGTACGGATAAAGTGTACATCCACTGGGTAGGGAATGAATCAATCTATTCGAATAGCCGTGTCATGGATATTGAGCATCGTGACAAGACTTTCACTTGGCTAGACTTTAAACTTAAAAATGCTGGGATGGGTTTGCATGATGATTTCATTCACTGGTGGATCAACTTCTCGAGATGCGAGAAGGGGTGGATTCCCTTAAAAACCATGACGAATCTGAGGCGGAAGCCATCCTTGGAATCACGATGGATGGTAGACAGTAACCATCGCCGAATTAATAAACTATGGAACTAAAACTTGACTTGGCTAGTTGTGAGGCTTGTGAAAAGATTTGTAGGAAAATTGGCTTTATGCAAAAGAGCTCCAAACATTCCTTGAATAACCCTATCATATGCATCACTTCCGTGTTGGCTTGCCGAGTATGGTTGGTACTCACCCTTGCTATACGCACAAACCTTCGATGGTGGGAATGAAGAATCTGAGGATCCTTACACCTACTACAGTGAGGGCGAAGATGCCGATGGCGCTTACTAGGTCTTAGCCCCGGCCGTGCCTCGTGGCAACCGACATGACGCCGCCTCTATTCCGCCGCCGTATCTAATTTCTCGCTTTTGTGTTGTATCCGGACCATGAGGTCCTATGTGGTGAACATCGCCTTCGGGCCTATCGTTGTAATAATTTCGTTGTAAGACTATTCGTGTATGTGCACCTGATTATTCAAGACGTATTTCGTGGGTACCAACTACTCGATCCAGGAAATGGTACTAAGAACACGAAAGATTCTCGCCCAAAACGGGGTCCACAGAGCTGGTATCGTGAGCCATGCGACCGTAGGATAAGACCAATCTGCGCCCTACCCCTTGACTAGATGGCTAAAGGGAAGTATCCCTACGTAGGACCATCTCGCAAACTATTATTTCGAAAATACAAATATACTTTTTCTATATCCTTATTTCCCTTTCTTTACCAAATGGTTTTGATGATATCTCTCTCCCTCTAACCCTAAGTTGCTTTCAAAAGCAGATGTCTGACCATGTCTGAGTCCTGGGAAATCACCATCCCACGAGATGAGGGGTCGTGGCACAGCCTTCACATTACGTGGTGTTTAAGATACCCAGAGCCACCCACTTACCAAATCAAGAGGCATGGCTCCGAGGATATCCGCATGGGAAGCAAAGCTAGCCTCGTGGAGGCCCGCATGGGGAGTGAAACACCTTTTGCTTTCACCCGCTACCACCGAGATTTAGTGGAAGCAGCCCATTCAAGACGCGCCCGCGAAGCATTCCTTCGCCTTAATGCTATACACCGTGCTCGAACTCACAGCGACGAGTTTGTGCACCATCCCTATCGCGAGGAAGGCAAACCCAGCTTGCACCGTGGAAGCCACCCCCGCCGCTACAACCCTATGGTCACTCGTCTATCACGCCTCGCAGTAGACTCGCAGATGACTCATTCGAAGAAGCTTTGCTCGAGATCAACGACCAGCCAGCAACGCCTCAATGATCTCGGTCGAGAGCCACCAGAGGGTGGGGATCGATCAACGTGCCGGGCAGACTCAAGCATGTGCCACCCAAGTGCCCTAATATGAGCAGCTCTCGACTGCTACATGGCCCGTGGGGAAGCCCCGGTGGAGCCGGAGGAGGACTCAGAAGAGCAAGCAACAAGTCAACCACTGGAGGAACAATTTTGCGCTCCGCTCCGTCCATGCCGGGCAGTAATTTCCACCGGAGTTGTACCAACACCTCCCGCTCCGTGCTCTGACCACTACTATCTCATGACTCCAGCATGCTTGGACACCTTTCAAGCCATGATGGAGCAAGCTTTTATGTTGAGCACAGAGCCGGCGCCGTACCTGATAGACCCCACTGCTACCACCTCCATGGGACCCACCTCGAACTCCATATAGCTGCTGATCCGAGCCTCGGATCGGGAGAGAGAACCCCATCCGCATCCACACCGACTCTGAGTCCGAGACGAACCTATAGAGGTCAAATGGGAGTCCAAGACACCCCGATCCAATGGAGGAGGAAGCTCCCACTCGTCGCCCGACTCACACCGAGGTCCCTCACCCGCAAGACCGCTCGTAAGAGTACACGGCCACCGAGCAGAAGATCCAAAGATGACTCCGAGGCCACCACCTCTGAGCCATGGGGACTCCGATTTGCTTCAAGCAGAGGATCACCCCCTTCCCCGCACTGGCTCCCCGCGGATGGTTGGATGATTAGGCGAGAGGACCACCCCGCCTTGATCTCGCCTCGACGGCTTGGCAAGCAAGGATCACACCTTTCCCCAATAGCTAAAGGCGTAGTACGATGTAGTCTGTTGTATCATGGCATGTGGGACTATGCATGTACAGCCCATTGTACCCTTTGATGTAATATTATGGACCTATGTATCCGTCGAAACTTGGTTTCGCAATATATTTTCCGGGGTCGCAATGATCGCCAAGCACAATGGGTTAAAAGAAGAAGAAGGTTTAGACAGGTTCAGGCCCTCTCGTGAGGTAATACTCCTACCCCCGTTTGGTGGATTCAATCCGCCGAGTGTCTTTATTGATCTCGTGATCTAAAGCCGAGAGCTAAAAGCTGAACTCCTATCGGAATATCCCTTAAGGGACGCCCCTTACCCCCTTATATAGTCTTGTGAGGAAGGTTTACAAGCTTCGGAAACCCTATCTTACTCTAAGACTCGCTTCCTCAATCTTACCAAACCGTGACTATAGGCCGATTGCCTTATCTCTACTCCAACCGTAACACCTAAGTCAAGTTCGGCTTACGATATAGCAGCGCAATCTATCCCTACCTCCAATGATAAGCTTGCCATGTGGATACCCGATTGCCACAATCTCCACAGAGCCCCGAGTCCTTTTCAATGACGAGACAACTCACTTCTCGCACCAAAGCAAAGACTCAACCAAAAATCTCTTTGACCGAGTGCTTTGGCGCCGAGTGATTCCATCATCTCGCCTCGAATCTTCTCGAGTGGCTCCAAAGACTCCGTGAAGGGCTGGAAAAATATACATAAAAATTCTCAAAAATAATATCTAGGTGCATCTCCGATGCACCTAATTATAGGTGTAGCTCCCGACTATGTGGTTAGTCAAAAATAGACTAAGCATATAGTCAAGAACTATAAAAAATTATTCTCATGTAGATGCCTAGCTCATGCTAAAGCAATCATAGAAATCTTATTACTCAAAGTTCATACTCAACCGAGTGAATTTGCCCGAGTCATCTCGTAACAAATAATTCGATCATCCCTCATGGGTAAAAGCACTCGTAATCTTTTGCTCAACCGAGTGGATTCGCCCAGTAATCTCGGAAAAAATAACTCAACCAACCCTAGCGGTAAAAGCACTTGGTAAGCTCATGCTTATCCGAGTAGATCTCGCCAAGTCATCCCTAACAAATATTTTAATCATCCCTCATGGGAAAATAAGTTCTTTCAATCATATGAAAAATATGACCAAGTTGTTAAACAGCTTTTGCCATAATACTCGGTCTCAATCTTATAAAGATCTTCACCAAGGTGGAAAACAAACAAAGATTGGCAAGATTACCCAACCAAATGCCAAAAACCAAATGACTTTTGTTCACCAAGGCAGCTATAAAAACTCACCATTGGTCACCTTCCAAATTGCATCGTGCCGCCTTCTCATGAAGTCAGCAAACCGCTGGTATGGAAGGATCTTTTAAAGGTATAGGGCACTCTGATACGCGCATATTGCCAGTGGCAAATCGCTTAAGCTCATCAGCTTAAGTCCCTAAAGACACGTATCGGACCACACTTAGCCGGGCCGTAGATTTTCTTATGGGCTCGGCCCACTCACTCGAAAACCTAGCGCAACCTCAAATCTTTCTTATAAAGACACGAGGTCGTCCCCGCCTCTTCGCCTTCCAAACGATTCCCCTTCTCACTGCATCTGTTCAACACCTCACCGCGGAGAACCCTAGGCTTGCGCGCTCCCCACCCATCCGCCAAGAAGCTCGCTTGCCGCGACCACTAGCTTCACGGCCAAAACTCCCACATCCATCGCCCAAGATCTAACCTTTCTCCCCGATCCGCTCCCCAACAACCTCGCTCTCATGGCGGAGGAGAAGAGGATTCCGTTCGACCAATGGGCCACCTCGGACGTGAGGGAATACACCCTCAAGGAGATGGTAAAGCACGGCGTACTTCCGCCGAAGGAACTTGTAGGATGGCGCCTGGCGGGGAGGACTTCCGACCCCAAACACCGGTGAGTAGGGTCGCCTTTACTTCCTTTTTCTATTGCGGATTCGTCTTCCCACCTCCGAGTTCTTTCGGGGCTCTTGGACTATTATGGCCTTCACATCTACCATCTCGAACCCTAACTCGATGCTTCACATAGCACTCTTTATTCATGTGTGTGAAGCCTTCCTTGGCATTCTTCCTCATTTCAACTGCTCCGTCGTATGTTCTACCGAAACCCCATCCGAACAAGGATCAACCTTGCGTCGTTGGTGGGGCGAGCTTTCAGCCTTCGCGGATCTCTCCGCAAAGACTACTTCTCTCTCCCCTTGAAATCCTCGAACAAAGGTGGCATGCGAACTGGTTCTACATCAGCAATCTTGAACCCGCCTTCCCGCCTTTGTCGGTCTTCCTCCCTGTCCCCAAGCCATCTTGGAGCACCGTCCAGAGCCCAAGAATGGGACGAAGCCAATGATCTCGCTGCGAAGATCCCGTGATGAAGAAGAGGAATCTTCGCGGGAACAAATCACTCGGATTTCATCGTGCCGACCGGCACCGATCAAGGAGCTGGCCGAAGCCGGCCTTCGAGTATGAAGGTGGAACGGACCCCACCTCGGGAGGACCCTGGATCCACTCACATACGAGATCCCAAGATCCGATGTACAAGCTCTTCTCATCCGGATCTCGCCAGCGGCCCTCATACTACTGGGGCCTCCCATTCAAGCATCCATCGACCTCCTCCTCCTAAGTTTCGATTGGATGCTTCATAGTATCTTTCGATCTTGACGTCTTGTCGTTTAATGTTGCACTTTCCCTTTCTCTCGCAGAAAACGCCTCTATCACCTCCAAGCCATATAAGGTAGCTCATGATGACGCGCCACATCGTCCCGCCAAGAAGCCAACCAAGGGGATCAAGATCCAAGCCGATCCAGCTCGGAAGCGGGCGCGCAGTGAGGACTCGAACAAGCGCGCAAGTAAAAGGCGGCGATCATCGAGGACTCGGATGACGACGTCCCGCTCCTCCTGGCCGAGACCCCGCCTCTAAGGCGATCGCCGGATCGCACCGAAGATCCGCCGGTCATCCAGTAAGCTCCGAAACCAAAGTCCCGAGCTCTTTCGCAAAACTTTTCCTTATCTTCGCTCGTGTTCACTTGTGCAGAGGCCCCGTGACATAGATCCCTGTCGGGGGGTGAAGGGCCGACCCGGCCACCGCTCCCGACGTGCCAAGGCCGCGTCGAGCTGTAACCCCGAGCCCGCAACCAAGTGCGAGCGTTCCGAGAAGCGTCCTTCTCCTCGGAAGGAGAGCGCCTAGGGAGGAGCCCCGACGCCGGCCAGTATCCCGACCGAAACCGCCTATTGGGAGCCCACGACCGCGGCCCAGCGCCCCGATCGAGGGTCACTCGCCACAGAGCCCGAAGAAGAAGAAGAGCCCCTGCCCCACCTAGGCGGCAACCACCGAAACCGTGAGACTTGCTTCAAACTTCCCTTTATTCTTTCAATTTTGAATCCTTCATGCCTTCATTGGTCTTTCTTGTTTGCCAGCCACGAGAGAAGAGATCCCTGTGTTACAATCATGCCTGAGACCGGGTTCCTCCGATCAGAATCGAGTGGCGGGACTCGAAGGCGAGAGACGGGGCATCATCCTCGACCGGCAAGCCGAAAAGGACGAAAGGGATGCCCCTGTCGAGAGCCCGAATGAGGCGACCCGACCGCTCAACGTAAGCCTTCGTCTTTCTTTTTTGATTATTTCTTCATTATTCTTGATCGGTCATTCTTACTCTTTCGCATGCGAAAGAATATTGCCACTCAATGGCAAAATCCGAAGGCTTGGAGAAGCTAGTCCCCCACTTAAACTCCTTGGAGGACGTTCGCGACAGTACCGAAGGCCACTCGGAGGAGGCCGCATCAAGGGAGGCCGCTTTAAGGAGGGAGATCTCGGAGCTTCGGAAGCGAACCTTGACCTCCGCGGATCAATTGGAAGTAAGCCTCCTCTCCGCTTCATCATGATTCTTTTGTTGATCTTGTCAATTGATAATCCTCTTTCGTTGTAGAAAATTCTTCGGAGGTCCACTCGCTTCAAGTCCAATCGGAAGCGGTCGCCTCGACAAGGCCGAAATGGAGGCCGAATTTGAAGGTAACCTTCTTTGAAGTCAAATCCCGTGTCTTGCCGTTTATTTCCGAGTGCCTTGACTGATCTAGGACTCCTTGCAGCTTATAAGATTAAGACCCGAGCCCAATACGACGTCTTGCTTGGGCAGATTAAGTCCAATGACGAAATACGGAAGAGGTCGCCAACGCCGCTACGCCGATCTTGACGTCCTTGTTTGATCAAGGAGTTGGGGCTAGCTTGCTAGAGCCAATCGAGATCTTCGAGAAGCTTCGGGCTGCCCCGAGCAAGATCTCGAAGAACATTACCAAAGCGGCCAACATGGGGGCTGGTCCGGCTCTTACACGTACCAAGTCCTCTACCCCGAGTGGACATCCACTCACTCGGGGAGGGCTTCGCCGAGGGAACAACAGACGAGCAGGCTTTAGATATGCTCGAGCGAGGCGCAAGAGGCGCGAAGAAGATCTCTTTAGATGTAGTAAACAATTTTAAACTCTGAACTGTATTTTGACTTCGCTTTGTAGATGTCATGTAATCGTAACACTCGACATGGAATCTTTGTGACTATTTTTAGTTTATTTATGTCAATGCCTTGATTCGAGCCTTTGCGTGAAATTTCTTAAGTAGTTTTCGTCCGCTGTCATCAAGCCTAGGCTCGATTAGGTCATCGGAAAACTCTCAGTCCTTAGACACCGAGCTCGAGTCGAAGGACATTAAACAATGATAAACCAAATTGTGCACAAAAATTTGATGAGGAAAATTCGAGCTTTATTGATATGTGTATCACCCTCGATGCTAGCTCAAGAAGTCATCTTGCTTGAGGTTGGCGGTCATAAGGAAAACATGAGGCCTTAGCCAAATTAGGCGTAAAACCGTCGAAGATGCTCGATGTTCCAGAGTTCTCCACCATGGACCCGTCTTCGCTTTAGCTCTGTAAGCACCGGGTGAGTCACTTCGCGATTATATACGGTCCTTCCCATAAGGGAGATAACTTGTGTCGGTCTTTGGTGGTCGGATCTTGCGTAGGACCAGGTCGCCAACAATGAAAGCTCGTGCTCGCACGTTGCGACTGTGGTATCTTCGAGCCCTTGAAGGTATTTGGCCGACTGGATGAGGGCATGCTTCACGGCCTCTTCCAATCGGGTGAGGTCATCCACTCGGTCAATGTCATAGCGTTCATCGTTGAAGGCTGCGGACCCGGAGGATTCATACTCCATCTCGTTTGGTAACATGGCTTCGCGCCATAGACCAAAAAGAAAGGAGTTTGGCAGTGGCCCAACCGGGTGTGGTTCGCACGACCATAGAACCGAGGGAAGTTCCCTGGACCCACTTTCCAGCGTAAGGGCTTAGCCGGCCAAAAACGCGAGCCTTGATGCCTTGAAGGACCATGCCGTTTGCTCGCTCGACTTGCCCATTGCTTTTGGGGTGAGCTACCGATGCGTAGCATTTTGATTCCGAAGTCTTCGCAGAATTCTTTGAAGATGCCTCCCGTGAACTCGGGTCCCATTATCGGTTATGATTCGTTTGGGACGCCAAAGCGGTGCACGATGTTGAGGAAAAAATCCCGTGCTTTGTCGCAGTGATTGTGGCGACCGGCTTGGCTTCAATCCACTTGGAGAACTTGTCGATTGCGACGAAGAGGTGTGTGAAACCTCCCGGAGCTTTCTTGAAAAGGCCAACCATGTCCAGCCCCATACCGCGAACGGCCAAGAAAGCGGGATTGTTTGGAGTTCTGGGCCGGACATGGGTTTGTCGGGCAAAAATCGCGGCCTTCATGGTTCTTACGACTTTTTCCGCGTCGGAGACCGCGGTGAGCGAAGAATCCTTGCCTATAAGCTTTGCCGACGGAGTGCGTGCCGCTGGCTTCCGCATATGCCCGAGTGGATATCTTGGAGTAATTGTTTCCCTTCTTCTGGTGTGATGCACCTCATTAGAATTCCAGAGGGCTTCTCTTGTATAGATCGGAGTTGACCATGACGTATGCTTGCAACGACGCCGGAGGCGTTCCAGCTTCATCCCGGCCATCCAGGCTCTTGCCGAGTTAAGAATTTGATGAGCGGCGTCCTCCGGTCGGTGTTGGTCATGGCGACTTCGCTGGCGGTTTGTTCGTTAGGAGTCGTCTTTGCCGTGACGGTTGGTTCATAGAGATGCTCGACGAAGACGTCTGTTGGAGCAGCTTCTCGCTTAGATCCGAACTGCGCTAGCTCATGGCACTTCGTTGTTATGTCTCGGGACATGTGAGAGTTCTAGCCCATCAAACTTGTCCTCAAGCTTGCGGACCTCTTGTCGGTAGGCCTCCATAGTGTCGTTTAAACAGACCGCCTTTCATCACTTGATTGACGACCACTGAGTCGCCACAATAAGCCGACGAATCCGAGTGAGACTGCGAGGCGCAACCATGTAGAAGAGCTTCGTATTCGGCGACGTTGTGTGAGGCGGAGAAGTGGAGGTGAAGGGCATATCTTAGCCTTTCCCGCCGGGAGATAAGCACAACTCCCGCTCCCAAGCCGGTGATCCTCTTGGATCCGTCAAGTGCATGGTCCAATGTTGGAGGTCTTCCCGAGGTACGTGTTCTGCTGCTCGATCCCACTCGGCCAGAAGTCCGCCAAGGCTTGTGACTTAATGGACGTCCCGGGTTTGAAAGTTAAATCCAGCGGCATCGGTTCCTGTGGCCCACTTGGCGATGCGCCCGGTTGCCTCGTGGTTGTGGACGACGTCGCCGAGTGGAAAAGAGGTGATGACGGTGACCGAGTGACCCCGAAAGTAGTGTGCCAATTTCCTCGCGGTTATTAGAACACCATAAAGCAATTTTTGTACCGGGGGTATCGGATTTTGGCTCCGCCAATACTTCGCCGACAAAGTAAATTGGTCTTTGAATCTTACGGGCCCGTCCTTCTTCTTCTCGTTCAACCACAAGGACCGTGCTGACCACTTGGTGAGTGGCCGAGACGTGCGCAAGAGGGTTCTTGGGGCTGAGGTGAAGCCGGGACGGTGGCGTGGTAAGGAATTCTTTGAAATCTTCAAAGGCCTTGTCGGCTCGTGGTCCACTTTGGAAGTCGTCCGTCTTCTTCACAGCTCAAGAAGGGCATGCCTCGTTCGCCGAGTCGGGATATGAAACGGCTCGGTGCGCCATGTAGCCAGTGAGCTTTTGGACGTCTTTCGATTACTCGGGGCTTCATTTTTAAGATGGCGTTGATCTTTTCTCGGATTTGCTTCAATGCCGCGATGTGATACCATGAAGCCGAGCGGTTGCCCGATGGGACGCCGAAGGTGCACTTCTCCGGTTCAACTTCATTCGAAGGCCCGATGTTTGCAAAGGTTTCTTCTAAGTCGGCGATCGGTCTTCTTTCGCTTGGTCTTGATGACAACATCGTCGACATAAGCTTCAACGTTTTGCCGATCTGCGTCTCGGAAGCATCTTTGGATCATGCGTTGGTATGTAGCTCCGGCGTTCTTCAGCCGAAAGGCATGGTGATGTAGCAAGAGGCCCCGAACGGCGTGATGAAAGATGTCTTCAAGCGCCGGATTCTTTCAGGCCGATCTCAGTGATAGCCCGAGTAACAATCCAAGAAACTCGGGAGTTCGCACGGTACGTTGAGTCGACGACTTGGTCGATGCGAGGCAGCCCGAACGGATCTTTGGGGCAGTGCTTTGTTGAGGTCGGTGTAATCGACACACATGCGCCATTGCCTGTCTTTTTGCGGACCGGGGCTGGATTGGCTAGCCAGTGGGATGAAGAACTTCTTTAATGAAGCCGCGGCCAAGAGCTTTGCGAGTTCTTCTTTGATCGCGTCTTTTCGATCCCGTGCGAACTCGCGTAATCGTTGCTTTATTGGTTTGGCGTCATCTTTGACGTTCAAAGAGTGCTCGATCACCTCCCTAGGAATTCCGAGGCATATCGATGGTTTCCAAGCAAAAACATCTTTATTATTTTGGAGGAAGGTGACGAGCGCGCTTTCCTATTTAGGATCTAGGTCGGCGCCGATTACGGCAGCTTTGGAGGGATCGGACGAATCAAGGGAGATCTTCTTGGTCTTGGCGTCGCCGGATCCCGATTTGGCTATCTTCTTGGCGGGGACTTCGCCCTCGCCGAAGTGGATGCAGCCAATCGGACTTCTTGTTGGCCACGTAATCTCTCGCGAGATTGGGCCATGTCGCAGCCTCTCCTTGTCGCAGTGAAGGCTTGCTTCACATCACTGCGAAGAGTGATGACGCCGTTGGGACCCAGATCTTCATGCGAGAGTAAGTGTAGTGAGGGATTGCCATGAACTTGGCAAGCGCAGCCCTCCGATGATGGCATGATACGCCGTTTCAAGTCGGCCACCTCGAAGGTGACGTTCTCCGTTCGGAAATTCTCTCGGGCTCAAAGGTGACTGGGAGGAGATATGCCCGAGTGGAGTTGAAGATAGCCCGGATAACTCCGTGGAAGGGGGCTGAGCTTGCTTTGAGTTCGGACCTCGGGATGCATTTCATCCATGGTCTTGGCAAACAGGATGTTGAGGGCGCCGCCCCATCGATGAGGACGCGCTTAAGCCTCGATGTTGCGGACCACGGGGTCCGGGACGAGTGGATATCGTCCGGGTGGACCACTCGGTCGATGTTCCGAGCGGTCAAAGGTGATGGCCACTTCCGACCATCGCAGATATCGAGGACTTCGGGTTGAGCCGCGTTGACCTCTCGGTCGGTTAGCTTTTGTTTCCTCTTGGATTCATAAGCTAACGGGCCCCCGAAGATGTGGTTGAGCTCTCCCACCGGATCTTGAAAAGGTTCGGCATTTTCAGCCGCGTTGTTCTTCTTGGCGCCGGACGGCCGCCTCGTCGTCGGCTTCTTGTTGAGCCGCGCCGCGTCTTGCTTGGCGAACCGCTTGTAGATAAAGGCGATCCTTTGCCGCGTGCTTGTGATTCGGATGGTGGGTGCACCGGGCGTTCATGATGGCGTCGTAGGCGGTGACTCGGGGACGGCGTTGAGTATTGGAGGTTGCGGCCACTGTGTCTTCAGATCGGCGCTTGCGATCTTTCGGGCTCGGTTGCCGTTGTTGCCGCCATCCTTCTTAGGATTTCGGCTTCCTCTGCTTGCTTGTCCTCTCTTCTCGTCAGCCGGTCTTGACGGGCGGCCTTGATGGCGTCGTTTGATTTGGCGTATGAATTCGCCGTCTCAAACATCCGCTTCACCGTCTTCGGTGGCTTGCGTCCGAACTTGCCGATAAGCGGCTCATCACGGACTCCCTTCGGAAGGCGGCGATGATGATGTCATCGGTGATGTTCGGGATCTTGTTGCGCTTCTCGAGAAGCGACGAATGTAATCCTTCGAGGCTCGTCCGGCTTCGGATGACATTGTAGAGGTCGAAGTGTGTGCCGGCCTCTCGAAGGTGCCTTGGAAGTTGGCGATGAAGTGGTCCTCGGCTCGCTCCACGAGCCGATTGAGCCTCTCGCAGCTCGTGAGCCAATTTCGGCTGAGTTTGCGAGGGCCACGGGCAGGTAGTTGGCCATGGCTTTGTTGTCGCCACTGCAGCTCGGATGGCAAGAGTATATACTGTTAACCAAGATTCGGTCGGTTTTGCCATCGTACCTTTCAATCCCCGTGGGCTTAAAGCCACTCGGCCAATGCACTCGGCGGAGCTCCCGAGTGAAGGCCGGTACTCCATCGTCGCCGCTATCGTGTGATCCCCTCCGATCTTCCCGGTGCGACGGTCGCGCTCTGGTAGCGGCGGTCGAGGACTTCCGCGCAATCACTCGGCGGGTCTTCAGTTGGCTAGTTGGGTAGCCGGAACTTGCGACGGACTCGGTGGTGGACGGGTGGACGTCCATGTCGTTTGCGGCGGAGTCGACCGTCCGCTCTTGGTGCCTCGGGGTGGACTCGGGAGGTGGGCCTCTTGGCCTAGTTGACGGCCGAGCCGGCTCGGGCCTCCCGTAGTCTCCCGACCTTAGGGGTGGAAGCCGGCTCTTGTCGGGTGTTTCGGCCACGGATTCGGTCGGCCTTCTTGCCGAAGTGGTGGGAGGGCCGTTAGCCGTGGCGAAGAACGATGGTCTTGATCTTATCAAGTATAGGAGTCACGTTGGCCGGAGCCGTCTCCATGACGGTATCCAAGAGCGTGAGTGCGCGACGGCGTTACGCGTGGCGGCCTGGAAGACATTGGTGTTGCGAACCCGTGTTTGGAGGATGGCCTCTGGGCGATCGTCCGCACGCGCAGATCCCGCTTCCTTTTGTCGCCTCGTCTTTGCGTTGTTTGTCCTCCTCTACTGTCTTGCGCTCAAGCTCCACTCTAGCTCGCTCCTCTTCGGCAAGCCTTTCGGCCATGGCTGAGTCGGACTCATCCGGCTCGGCCATGAGGACGTCAAGCACTTCGGCTCGCATCCATGGGGCGGTCGGAGTTGTCGGCTTCGTCGGAAGGGATGCCGTAGAGATTGTCGGGCCGGCGGAGCCGAGGTATCCGTTGAGCTCGAGGACGAGCAGGGAGCCGAATGATGGGAGGATGACAGCGACCTCCCTTGATCCCGGGAGATCCGGATCTGGATCGCTCCACCCCGAGTCTGAGCTTGGGGGATTAGGCTCCTCCGAGTGGATCGCCGCCAACTCGGGAGAGCAGTTGATTGTAGATCTTGGCGACGTTTGGTAACCCAAACGGCACCGAGAGGTCTTCACTGAGTAGATTGCTTCCGTCGGGAGACAAGAAGATTGGCGCAGATCTCGGCGGAATCCGGTAATCCGAATGGTGCCGAGTGAAGTCCGTCGTCGAGAAGGTGGATCGCATCTTGGTCTTCAAGATGTTGTTGAAGATCTCGGCCGTTGGGGAGCCCGAACGGCGCCGAGTGGGTCTTTCCCTTCGACTGGTTCGAATCCGAGTCGAAGGAGGAGTCGTCGAAGGAGTTGGCGGCGAAGTCGCCGAGTCTGAAGGAGATCCCATCACGCTTGTCGGCGAGATTTGTTGAAGAAGTCTCGACGCGTCCCCTACCGGCGCGCCAACCTGTCGAAACTTGGTTTCGGCAATATATTTTTCGGGGTCGCAGTCGAGATCGCCAAGCACAATGGGTTAAAAGAAGAAGAAGGTTTAGACAGTTCAGCCCTCTCGTGAGGTAATACCCTACTCCTGTTCTGGTGGATTCAATCCGCCAAGTGTCTTTATTGATCTCGTGATCTAAAGCCGAGAGCTAAAAGCTGAACTCCTATCGAATATCCCTCAAGGGACGCCCCTTACCCCCTTATATAGTCTTGGGAGGAAGGGTTTACAAGTCGGAAACCCTATCTTACTCTAAGACGGTTTCCTCAATCTTACCAAACCGTGACTATAGGCCGATTGCCTTATCTCTATCGGCAACCGTAACACCTAAGTCAAGTTCGGCTTACAGATATAGCAGCGCAATCTATCCCTACCTCCAATGGATAAGCTTGCCATGTGGATACCCGATTGCCACAATCTCCACGGTATCGCTTTATGGTATCCTATTAATGAGCTTATTCTACCATGCTTGTTTGGTTGAAGATCATTTAAAGACAACTTGAAGAGAAATCACCTAGGAACCATGACCTTAATGGGTCCAATCTCTTAATTCATCTATCTTCCTCGAGATGGCGCATCGTCGCAGAGCCGCAAAGCAACCAACGAGAATCCACCGAGCCTAACCCCTCCACTGGCGGAGGTTATGGCTTTACAAACCCAAATGCTCCAAGCAATCGCCAACAACCGGGGAAGTTGAGGAGGATCAAGCTTAGGAGAGTTCATGCGAGCTAAGCCACCAACCTTCTCTACTACCGAAGAACCCATGGATGCTTGAGATTGGTTAAGAGTGATAGAGAAAAAGCTAACCCTCGTCCGAGTTCGAGAAGCAGATAGAGTTATCTTCGCCACTAGCCGCCTAGAGGGTCCCAAGTGACGGTGGGACACCTACAAGGAGACTCGGGCTGAAGATGCCGGAGAACCGACATGGGAAGAATTCACGGTTGCTTTCCGTGAAAATTTCGTACTGCCGTGGTTATGAGGATGAAGAAAATGAGTTCCGCAGCTGCGCCAAGGAAACACCTCGACAAGAGTACCGAACAAGTTTACCCAGCTTGCCCGTTACGCCACAAGTGACTCGGCGGACGAAGAAGAAAAGATGGATAAATTTATCGAGGGACTAAACGATGAGCCGAGAGGACCAATGATCGGACAAGACCACACCAGCTTCCAAAGCCTCATCAACAAGGTCGTACGGCTTGAACATGACCAAAAGATGGTAGAAAATAACCGCAAAAGGAGGCTTGCTATGGCCCGCCCATTTTAGGGAACGCCTCAACGTCCCAAGGGAGCCACCCGTCCTGGATGG
This sequence comes from Oryza australiensis, assembly GCA_019925245.2. Taxonomy (NCBI): domain Eukaryota; kingdom Viridiplantae; phylum Streptophyta; class Magnoliopsida; order Poales; family Poaceae; genus Oryza; species Oryza australiensis. The sequence continues at coordinate 321,978 of JAIFGZ020000477.1, read as the reverse complement.
AAGCCAAACGTCGGCAACCGGTCGTTCTCACCCGCACCCGACCATGTCAACAGCGCCGCACCTCGCCCTACACCAACGCCAACCCTAGCCGCTCCGGAAGAAGGAATGTGAATCGCTTCAACTGTGGAGAATTTGGGCACTACTCCAACAGTTGCCCCAAACCACGCAACACTCCCGTGCGCACCGGCGCCAATGCAACGGCCGTCCGAGGAACCCCCACTCTGCCGCGGGAGGGTACTTTAGGACCCAAAGAACCACATGAGACTGCCACCGGATTTCGACGTGGCCAGGTGAATCATGTGCGTGCGAAGAAGCACAGGAGGATCGTAACATGCCGATGGGTATGTTCTCTATCAACTCTACCCCGCTTAAAGTCTTATTTGATTCGGAGCATCGCATTCATTCATATCTTCACAAGTAAGCAAACAACACCACCTACACCAAGTAGAACTTAAGAGACCCATGTTGGTACACTCGCCTGGGGGAAACATAACCGTACCCCATGCTTGCATCAATGTGCCCATACGGATTCGGGACGTGGTATTTCTTTCAAATCTTATAGTACTATCGTCCCAAACCATTGATATCATACTCGGGATGGATTGGTTGACCAAGAACAATGGAATCATAGACTGCAATCGAAGGAAGTCACTGTATCCACCCCATGGGGATCACCAATGAGCATAACTATGGACCAAAACCCGAAGCTATGCGAGCAAGCTGCGGGAGTATTCACCATGCTACCTCCGAGCGGATGCCGAGTACTCGGACGTATTCCCGAGGAATTTCCCGAATGCCCCCGGATCGCGACATAGAATTTATCATCGACCTAATGTCCGTACTACCCCATATCCGGAGACCTTACCGAATGCCGGCCAACGAGTTAGAAGAACTCAAGAAGCAAATCCGAGAACTACAAGAGAAAGGATTTGTACGCCCCCAGCTTCTTCTCCCCGGGAGCTCCGGACTCTTCGTCAAGAAGAAGGATGGGAGTATGAGGATGTGTGTGGACTACCGATCGTTGAATGAAGTGACTATCAAAAATAGTACCCACTACCTCGAATCGATGACCTATTCGATCAACTTAAGGGTGCGCAAGTGTTCTCAAAGATTGATCTTCGGTCGGGATATCATCGCTTGAGGATTAGAGCCGGAGATATTCCCAAAACGGCGTTCTCTACACGTTACGGCTTATATGAGTTCACGTAATCTCCTTTGGATTGACCAACGCCCGGCATATTTCATGAATCGATGAACAAGGTATTCATGGAATACTGGATAAATTCGTAGTGGTATTTATCGACGATATACTTATCTACTCCAAGAATGATGAGGAGCATGCGAGCATCTACGATGCTCTTGGAAAAACTACGAGAGCACCACTGTATGCAAAATTTAGCAAATGCAAGTTCGGCTCAAGGAAGTCGCATTTCTTGGCCACGTAGTCTCAAATGGAGGAGTAGCGGTAGACCCGCCAAGGTCGAAGCCGTCACGGATTGGAAGGCACCCAAGTCGAACGGAAGTTCGGAGTTTCTTGGGCTTGGCCGGATATTACCGAAGGTTCATCGAAGGGTTTTCCACCATAGCCCGACCTATGACTCAACTTCCGAAGAAGGAAAAGAAGTTTGAATGGAACGAGAAGTGTCAAGAAGCCTTTGACCAACTAAAAAAAGTTAACCACCGCCCCAATCTTAACTTTACGACAACCGGAAGGATTTCGTGATGTCTTGTGATGTGTCTCGGCAAGGACTAGGAGGAGTGTTAATGCAGGATGGAAAGGTCGTAGCATATGCCTCGCGACGATTACGACCCCACGAGGAGAACTATCCCACACACGACCTGGAATTAGCGGCGGTTGTTCATGCATTGAAGATCCTGGAGACACTACCTGACGGGAACCACCGTGATGTATATACGATCACAAGAGCTTGAAATACTTCTTTACTCGAGTCCGATCTAAACCTACGACGAGACGATGGTTGGAATTAATCAAAGATTATGATCTAGGAATCCATTACCATCCCTAAGAAGGCAAATGTAGTGGCCGATGCGTTAAGTCGCAAAGCCCAATGCAACCATATGGGATTGGAAGGTATGGCAGTGAGCTCCAAGAAGAAATGGCTCGGCTTAATCTGCACCTGATTCCTCACGGAGAAGTAAACTCACTGGAAATCCAACCCCTTCTGAGGACTCAAATAGAAGAGGCTCAAAAGGGAAATGAGGAAACCCAGGAAATCAAAGAGCGCATGGCCGGGCGCGCTTGTTGACGAGAAATCTCTCTCATGCGCCGGCCGAGAGATCCGCTGACTCCAGCAGGTCCTTCCTAGCTACCTACAATGTGTAGAGCGTGCCAGTTGATTTGATCTGCCAATCAACAAGAGAGAATACAAGAAAATATCCGTTAAGCGTTAGGTCAAACCCTCGCGGTATCGCCGAGGAAATCCATAATCGTACACATGCTATTCCCGGCCATATTTGTACCAAGCGACCAAGCGCATCGGCTACGCCAAGGCGATCATCAGCCATCCGGTCCAAATATGACGAAGAATAACGAATATACGAGATCAATAAACCACCGACCTCGGAAACCGACATTAAATCGGCTGATGCTCCAATGATTCTCGCACAAACGTAACGTTCTCGGATTAAGGGCGTAAGTAAACATAATATAGATACAAACTACAGCCCTACGGTAGATCCGATAACAATCATATTAAAAGAAACATATAAAAACAGATAAGGTCAGTGAAACCCCGACGCTATCTCCGGATAATGTAAGTCCAAAAGAATACATTGCCAACGACTCTAAAGACGACTCAATAGTTCGCCTTGATGCAGCATTGAGTATCAAAAGAAGCATTCAATCTATCACTTTCGATTTACACTCCGTAAGATGGTAGATACGCATACGAACCAACCAGCCTTTAGATCTAGTATCGTGACCACACATCCTCGACAAGATGAGTCAACCACAAAATAGATCTAAACACCGGGTTGATTCATACGCACTATATGATATATAGCGTAGCAAAACTACTGAATCCAATGTGTCATTGCGATGGAAGCATTAGAAACGAGTAATCTCACCACTAACGACAAACATTTACCCGAGTCCGGGATCGAGACGATGCACCCAAGCCAAACAGGTGTTCGTCCAAAAGGAAAAGGATGGCGATGCGCCGAAGATTAGATTGATTCAATTGTTCTCATACACAGGGTCTCGGGTCCTATTTATACCTGAAATACAAATATCTGTAACAACTTTGGACTCTATCTAAACATCATATCATCCCTAACAAGATCCATTACAACTAACAATTTAACAAACTCCTAAATTACGATACAACCGCCATTACAGGACTTTATCCATAGGTGGCAATATCTTAAAACGCGCCATTAACATCCGAATCCCCACTTATCTTCAAGTTTCGCATTGGATACGGTCTTATCTCTTTTAAACTTGGAATCGGCTGTCACTGCTCCATTCAACCCTTCCCACCGACCCACTGACAGCTCGATTACTCTTTTAGCCGATACAACCCCGACCTCACCGATTCTGATTCCACCTTGCTTCCTTAGGACTCGGACCTTATTACCAAATTCCGGTGTTAACACATGCCCCCAAGTCCGTAACATAAAGTGTTGCGGATTTGTTTATCTACTCAAACTCCTATTCCCTTCTCGGCCCGAATCGTCTCTGCTTCCCCACGAGCTCTTTAAATATCCACTTTCCTCGGGCGAGCCACCCACGCTCCCATCGTGCACTCGGCTTCCTTCTCAAACAAACCTCCTGCCCTTCTCTCTCTCTCCCGGCGACTCCATCGGCGTTTGACATTTTCCACATCCTTCGAGCCCCATCGTCGTCTCCGACCTCCCGATGGCCTCCGCCGCGACCTCAAGCACCTCCAACTCACCGGTCACCGTCGCACCTCACGCGACCGCAACTTCACCCGCCGCCACCGGAACCGCCTCACCACCGCCATGAACGAATTTCCTCGTATTTCCTTTCTTTTTCATTTTTTTTATTTTTACTTTGTAATCTTACCCTCAAGTCGCTCCTCCACACGCCTCTATACCGAAGTTTGCTTGGTAATTTTCAATATCACCTCATCCCGCATTCTTACTAATTAATGCTTTTCTTATTCCAAACTATAAACACCATCACCTCTCGATCAGTACTTTCCCCCTCCTTCGAATTGCAGCACCTCTCTCACCAAATACTCATCCCCAATTTAACACAAGAGGGAAAATACTTCCTTGGCCTATCGGCGATAGGACCAACCGACGTGATCATAGCCGAAACCAACCGCATGCCCTTCAACACTGCCAAATCATCTCTTTCCCACCGGAACGGGACTTTCAAGGCTTGGCCGTCCACCGACACGGCGCTGGACCGAATGGTACAAGAGAATACAATCGGCCAAGTACACCCAATGGGAAGAAAGGAAGCTTGCCCAATGCTTAGAACTGTCCATAGCCAATATGCCCCTCCTATCGGCTGCAGCTTACTTTTTGGAACGATAGTTTTAATGCTTTCCTCTTCGGCAGGGCCGATGACCATCACACTAGCCGATGTGCATATGACAACCGGGCTGACATTGAATCATCGGCTAATCCATGCGTCTTGAACCGAAAAGGCCAACACCAGCTTAAAACCAAAGCCATCGGTGGGTGGAGTGGCTTCATTGCCCAAAATATGAAAGATGGAACAGTCGGCCACCGAGAATACACCGCCTTTCGATGATGTGGTTAGAGAAATTCGTGTTCGCGGATCGAGCCGTGGGCCGACCGCTAATTGGCAAATAATGGCCGAAATCCTAGCCGACGGGACAGAGTTCGCATTGGGAAAATACCTCCTCGGCTATACGTATCAAATGTTGCATCAAGCCGCCACAAAAATAGCCGCCAATGCCCAGTCAACACCGGCGGACCCGATGGTTCCTCCAAATCTGGTTGGTGTTGGCCACCCAAAACGTAGCCGGTCAACCCCGCCCGGCACGCCGGATTCCCAAGGTTGGAGCCAATCGTAGACGAAGAAGGCGACCGAATCACCACCAGGCGATGCACCAACTATGGGGAAGCACCATGCAGGTTCAAGGCAATCGGAGTGTTGGCCGATTGGTTCGTGGCTTTCTATGATGGGTTATCCCGTGACAACCGCACCTGTACTTCTACTCCGATCAAGGATCTTTCGAGCCGCCGATCGATTTCAAATGGGACGACCTCAATTCAGCCGACAGTCCAAGGTGTAGAAAATTGTTTTTCATCCGTTTATCTCCCCGCATTCTCGCCGACCGGTCCATCAAGGCCGATCAACGGCTCGGAGTTATGAATTTTACTACCCGGCATCGGCCGCGAGGCAATTTGGCCTTGGGCAGCTTCCCATCGGTTTCTTTTACGCCGATAAGATCGAGACCGGAGGAGCGGTCGGCCAAGATCCGATAATGAACTCACCGCCGAACATAGCTCGTCCCTCCCTCGGCGACGCCGCAGAATCACCCTCGACAAGAAGAAGCGCCGCTTACGACCGATGGTGGTTGGAACTTAGACGCCACATTTTTCACCAACGACCGTCTTCCTACATTGACTCGCTCTGCCTGACGAGATCCCCGGTATGTTTCTACTCACAGCCGATTATTCCCTTCCTACGATTCATTCACCGACCGTGTCACCGATTTAACATTTGTGCTTTGACTTTGCAGGAAACAAACGGAACGGCCGACGGTAAGCGACTGGCGCCCCATCGAATACAAAACAGGCGTTTTGGACACGGGGGCCTTGCTCCGTCGGTCATCTACTGGGGCGCCAAGCTCGTCTCTATTGCGAGGGCGGGTGAGCCATCCGATCGCACCGAAAAGGAAAACGGCACCACCGCCGCGTTCATCGGCTGTGCCCGCCCCCAAAAGGGCAAAAAGATAGAACCGATCGCCTTGGCCGACGCCTCCTCCTCTCTAGATCCGGCCGTCGAGCGGTTCCTCAACGCCGCGCTCTGATGAAGAGGCGCCGCAGTCCAGCGGGCTGCCGAAACCGGGCTTCGAGTCCCGAATCGGTGAACGCCCCAACCGATGCTCCCAGCCGGCTCGCCGATGAGACGTCCTCCCGTAAGTTTTTACTTCACTGTTCCCTGGTCTTGCGATGTTTTCCCGTATCTGATTTGTCCATCCCTTGTAGTTCAAGAAACCGGCCGGTCGTGCCCCTCGTCCCGCTCTGCTCTGCGTAACCGCTCTTACCCCATTTGTTCGTAACAATCAATTAGTTCGTCCGCTAATCCCGTTTTCCTTTTTGCAGCTTCCGCGATCCTCCCCACTTGCTCCCTGTGCGAGTGAATGCACCACGCCCGTTGGGGGCGGCAACGATGATACCGGGAGAAACCGGACGGCCGTGGGGAACGATCTAGCCGAACCGGTAATCCCGACGATGGCGCCGACGGTAAGCCGACCGGCCCCGGCCATTGATTTTGCCATGCCTCGACCCTTTCTTTCTTCGCGCGCGTGGCTGATCTCCTCAACTTCGACTTGTCGGAGTTCGAGGAACCCAACAATGCTAGCGAGGAAGCGCTTGCGCGCGCTGGCCGAGAACCCGAAGGCCACTTTGGCCGACATCGGCAACCAACCGGACTCCTCGTTAGATGCGCCGGTGGTCGATCGCGGCTCCATACGCGCACGATTCCGAGATATCCAAGACCAATCGTCGGATGCGTAGCGAAGCCATCGCGCGGCGACATTCATGACATTCATGGAAGCTTACCACCTGAAATACGAACGAGCCCTAGCGAGCCATTGATCGGCGTGAGAGTCGGGCACGGGCGGCTACGATCCAATCGACCAAAGACGCCATTGAAGCCCGGAAAACCGCCTTCGACCGCCTAAAACCGAGCCGGCCGCCAAGCTTGAACAACTTCGTGCCCGCCGGGATCACTGTAGCCGATCTCGTTCGATTACCAACGAGATTGATGTCCATGAAGAGTATATGGCCGATTTGCCGGCCAGGGTTGAAGCTGAACGTAGGAGCATCGGGCGGCCGTTGCGCATCTACGGGCTTGGTGCAAAGCGCTCGATCGGTGGCGGGGTCCGAGGCCGACGACCTCGGGCAATCGACGAGATCGACCGTGTTAGGCGACGAGCTCTCTATCGGCGATAGCCAATTTTCTAAAGAAATGAAGATTGTAAAATGTCGACCCTGCGAGGTCGGCTCGTGTCCTCGACATGTGCTTTGTGATGTAACCGGATAGCTTGTATCAAACGTGCTCGTATCGTTTAGTTAGAACTTGCCCCGAAATGGTGCCCAATCACTTAGCATCCGTCTTTTGGTTATTCGATTCTCTAGCCATCGGCCGATAATATCCGATTACGTCATCGCCCGTTTTCGTAGGCCGATCCTCTCAAATCTGTACCCGGGAACCCGTGAGCCCCGGTGACAGCATCCATTCTGCACAATCGCTGGTTTTCAATGATTCCCGCGCCCTTAATAATGACCTCTTTGACTCTCGGGTTGGCAGCGACCTTTCATATCCAAGAATCGTATCTTTTCTTTCTATAAATGGGCTTCCCGGCTCTTCTAAATAGCTCACGGCCGAAAGCGACGAACTTCCAATAGTGAAACACCTAGTCCTTTGATTCTCGCGGCCGGGCTTCTCATGGCGTCTTCTAGCTCGTCGGTGAACCGGGTGGTACCTCAACTCTTCTACTTTTATCGATTTCTAGTTTTGAAAACTCGGGGACGGAATCCATTGCAGCCGCCGCACCCGCCGGGTGATCCAGGGAATCATGGAGACGTCGTACGAGTGTCGGTCAACCAGGGACCGACGGGTGAGGGCGCACTGAAGTGCTTTAGGGAGTTGGAGGCTCGCCACCCGGCGGCCCGGCCGCTTTCCACCTTGGTGGCATTCCGCGCTGCCCCCATGGCGTACCCGACGCTTGCGCGCCCGACCGGCCGGAGGAAGGCAGGCCCAACTTGCCAACGAGTTGTTGGTCACCACTACCGACATCGTGGTCACTCGGTTGGAGCACCCGATCCTGGATGCTCGGAAATGGAAACCGCAGAGCCCTTTGAGCGAGCCCTGGCGGCCATTAGGGAATTCCTGGCAAAAATGTAGTCCAAGGCGGCCTTGCGCCGGCTCTGAATAAAACGCGTTGTGATGTTCCTGGGTTCCTTGTGACTTGATGTTTCTTCAACTCCATGGCTTGAGTGGTCCAAAGTTGGCTTTTCCGGCCATGCACACTGTCTGATTGTCTCACGCATGCCCCCCAAGTTTTGGTGATAGCATCGATGTCGACGAAACTTGTTGATAGTAGTCATGTTGATCGCTGCCGGGGGTCATGGGGTGTGGGAGGGGAAAACGAATGCCTAAAGGCGATGTCCCATAAGGCATCGGCTGTCGTGGGTCGGCCCATTGTGGCGATAGCCGACTCACGCGTTGATCCACACGCTCGGGTAGTACTTCTTTAGATATTTTCCATTGAGGGCCCTTTCGAAGACCTCCCCATCTAGCCCTTTCAGCATGTAGGCTCCCTTGGACACGCATTTGTGGACCTTGAAAGGCCCCTCCCAATTCGGCGACCATTCGCCGAATTTGTTATCTCTGGATCCGATTGGGAGTATGAGCTTCCAAACGAGCTCGCCTTCCTCAAATGATTTAGGGACGACCTTTTTATTGTAATGCCTGGCTACCCGTTCCTTATCTCTTGTTACTTTTTCTAAGGCTCTCATTCTTGATAAGGCAAGATCCTCCGATTCGTCTATCATGAGATTGTAATAGTCATCGGCCGTGAGTTGGTCTTGCAACCGAATGCGTCTTGAGCCGATTACGCTTTCCCATGGAAGTACCGCTTCGTGTCCATAGACCAGTTTGTATGGCGGAACTTGGATGGACCCATGACATGCCATCCGATAGGCTCACAAAGCTTCGGCCAATCGGGTGTGCCATTGTTTGGGATGCTCAGATATCTTTCTTTTGATCAGTTTGATTAAGCTTTTGTTTGACGCTTCGGCTGATCGTTGGCTTGTGCGTAATACGGCAAAGAGTTAAGCGGCTTGATCCCCATCTTCGTCGCGAACTGGATGAATTCGTCGGAGACAAAGATGGACCCTTGGTCGGTCGTTATCGTTTGCGGAATGCCGAACCTGTAGATGATGTGTTCCTTGACGAACTCGATTGTGTCTTTAGAATCCACTTTTCGGAGGGGAATTGCTTCTACCCATTTCGTGAAATAATCTGTGGCCGCTAGTATAAACTTGTGCCCTTGCTTGAAGGTGGATTGATTTGGCCGATCATGTCCATGCCCCACCCTCCGAAAGGCCATGGTTTAATGATCGGGTTCATGGCCGACGCCGGAGCTCATTGCACCGTGCCAAATTTTTGGCGCCTTGGCATCCTTTATAGTATTTAAAACAATCTTCTAGCATCGTCGGCCGAAAATACCCGGCTCGGCGAAGTAGCCACTTCATTTTGTGTGCCGACCGATGTGTACCGCAGATTCCTTCATGTACCTCTCCGATGGCCACTGTGGCTTGATCGGCACTCAAACACTTGAGCAGTATGCCATTGATTGTCCGATAGTATAAATCTTCGTCGAGCAACACATACCACAACGCCTTGTACCGTAACTTCCTTGTGGCCGATTGAGAAGGGTTTTTGAGGTAATTGTAGACGTCGAATCTCCAATCGTTGGTCGTGATGGTGGCGATGCCTACGTCGACATCTCTTAGCATCGGCCGGTAGCCTGATGCCCTTTGAGCCAGGTCATTGGCCTCCGTGTTCTGCTCCCTGGGAATATGCTTCAAAGTTACTAGCCAAAATCCTTCCATTAATTCCCGGCACCGTTGATGATAGATTACTAGTGCGTCATTTTTGCACTCATACTCTCCTGACAATTGACTAATGACGAGCAACGAGTCCCCCATTATCTCGACCGCATCAGCCTCCATCTCTTTGAGTAGGAGTAGCCCCTTAAGGACGGCTCCATACTCGGCTTGGTTATTCGTAACGTGGGGGTCGATGGCGAAGGCGAATTCGAAGCTTGCCCCCTTGGGTGAGATAAGAACTAAGCCGATTCCACAGCCGCTTGTACATACTGAGCTGTCGAAAGTCAGGGTCCAAGGCATGATCTCTACGAAGCTGATTGAGTCGTTTCCATGTTCCACAATGAGATCGGCAAGGGCCTGTCCTTTTACTGCCCTTGGGGCTGATACCTCGATCGACTCGGGTCGGTCGCAAGTATCCACTTTCCGATCCTCCCTTTGAGCACTGGAGCCGATAGCATGTACTTGACTACGTCGGCTTTGCAAGTTACGGTGCATTCATTGGACAGCAAATAGTGCCTTAATTTTGTGCATGAGAAATAGAGGCACAGACATAGCTTTTCGACAGGTAAATATCTAGTCTCTGGATCTAGCAGCCGCCGACTAAGATAGAAAATGGCCCTTTCCTTGCCATCGACTTCTTGGATTAGGACGGAGCCGATGGATTTGTCGTCGGCGAGACATGTGCACACTTGAACGGCTTTCCTTTTGCGGGGGCATTAGAACTGGGGAGAGCTTAAATAATTTTTTATGTCGTCTAACGCCTTCGTTGCTCGCCCCCATGTGAATATCTGATCGGCCTTAAGCCGAAGCAATGGTGTGAACGGTTCCAATTTCTTTGAGAGGTTAGCTATGGACCGTCTAATGAAGTTTATCTTTCCGATCAATGATTGGAGTTGTCTTTTATCCTTAGGGGGTTGAATTGTCTTAATTGCGTTGATGCTCCTTGGTGTTACTTCGATTCCTCTTTCATGAATGAGGAATCCTAAGAACTGCCCGGCCGACACGCCGAACGCACACTTGAGCGGATTCATCTTCAATCCATACTTCCTCGTCCGTTCAAGCACCTGCCTTAGATCTGCAATGTGGCTTTCTATCTCTCTTGATTTGACGACGACATCGTCGATGTATATCTCTACTAGTGCTCCGATCATGTCGTGAAAAATGTAGTTCATTGCTCTTTGATATGTTGCCCGGCATTCTTTAGGCCGAACGTCATCACCACCCACTCGTAGAGGCCGATTGCGCCTGGGCATCGAAAAGCTGCTTTATGGACGTCCTCTTCGGCCATGAATATCTGGTTGTATCCCGCATTGCCGTCCATGAAGCCGATGATTTTGTGGCTCGAGGCGGCGTCGACAAGCGGTCGGCTATTGGCATTGGGTATTCATCTTTTCGAGTTGCCTTGTTTAGGTCTCGAAATCGATGCATACTCGAAGTTTGCCGTTCTTCTTTAATACCGGGACGATATTAGAGACCCATTCGGCATATCGGCAAGGCCGAATGAACCCTGCGGCGTATAGCCGAGTGATTTCGGCCTTGATTGCATCGTACATGTTGGCTTTGAACCTCCTGGGAGGTTGTTTGAATGGCCGATATCCTGCCTTGATTGGTAGCTGATGGACCACTATCGATCGGCTTAGACCGGGCATTTCGAAGTATTCCCATGCGAAGCAATCTTTATATTCTTTTAATAATTCAATAAGTTGGGATCTACAAAGAGGAGATAAATTTTTACTAATGTACGTCGGCCTTGGCTTGTCGCGCATCCGATGTCGATCTCCTCTAACTCGTCGGCCGACGTGAAGCCCCGTCCTAACTTGCCATCGTCTTCATCCGTGGTGGCTACGCCGAGCACGCTGGATCCCTCCACCATGTCTTGTTGAAAGCAGCAACGCGGCTCGTCGCTTCCGATGGGCTGTATCGTTGAATTAGACACGTTTAGAAAATTGGCTTGCCAGACTTTCCCAGATAAACATTCGATGCCTTCGATTTCCCAAAGCGGCAAATCGGCACTGACGATACTAACTGACCTGTCGGCTGGCACGATCTCGATCTTGTCGCCGTCCCACCGGATGAGGCTCGGTGCATTGTAGAAGGGATGCAGCAGAGCATGGATCCAGTCCCTTTTGAGCAAGCAAGCCGTAAGACCCCTTCCGTCGATGACAAAAACGTCGTGGGCACGCTTTTGTTGCCGATGGTCGCTCGACGTTGAGAACGCCTTTGGTCTCGATGGGTTGCCGCCGAAGTCCTTGAGTACCATGTTGGTTTTGATCGGGTCTTCGGCTCCTTTTCCAAGCTTTCAAAGTTGCGTAAGGCATGAGGTTGATCGCCGCTCCTCCATCGACTAGCATTTTGGAAATCGGCTTGCCGTTGATGAAACCTTTAACGTACAACGGCTTTAGATGTCGATATTCGGTTCCTTTCGGCTTGTCGAAAATGGCCTGGTCTGGGAGATCATAAGTTTTGCTGGGTCATCTTCAATGGTATCTCGCGTCGGCCGGGGGCACGAATCGGCGGGCAACACAAAGACCATGTTGACCGATGCGGCGCTTTACCTTTCCCTTTGGCTGCCCTTCGGCTCGGTCGGCGGGGCTCTCTCCGCCTTGCTCTTCGGTGGCCGTAGCGTTCTCCGCTTGGGTACCCACCGTCTCGATCTTGCCCACCGACGGCGTTGTGCGTATATCATTTGTGCCACCTCGTCCTCTCTCCCTTCACGCTTAAGCCGCTGAATTCTCCTTTTCGAGTCTTTGTAAATAGATCGGACGGGCACCACCGGGATTGGCCGGTCCCTCCTCGTCGGCCTCCTCGTTGTTGTGATCGTCCTCATCTTGATTTTCGTCGACGAAGAAGTCTTGATGGACCGGGCCGAGCCGATCGTGGACCGGTCGCCGTCTCCGGTTTAGTTGGACGGCTCTGGGAATGAAACGGACTGGACTTGCCGTTGACGAGCTCCTGTGTTCGTCATGACTATGATGGTCGTTACATGCCGGGCAGTCTTCCAGTGTTGGTAGTCTCATGCCGGATTCCCAGCAATACCTGAAGAAGTCGCAATGCCAATGTGGATCGTCATGGCTTGCTATGTTCCGCCGGCTTTGGACTCTTGGATCATGCCCGAGGTACTTCGTCGTAGCTTTCTTCACACCGAAACCGGTATTGATGATGGTATCTGCTTCCTTCGTGGATCGGCGCGGCGGCCGATCCGATAACCGGGCGCACCATGTTGATTTGTGTAGAGGGGTTTCCTATTTGGCCCTCTCCGTTTCGGCCTTGATCGCCGTATCGGGTAAGCCGCACGTTGTTCTGCTCTGCCGATTAGTTCGTCCGAGTCCGGCATGGACTGTGTTGACCGGGAACGGATTGCCGTCTACTTTCATGGGCCGACTTGAGTTAGCAAACTTCAACTTCCTGGCCTCGATGGCCGATTGAATCTGCTGTCTGAAGACTTTGCAATCGTTCGTGGCGTGAGATGTAGAGTTGTGCCACTTGCGTATTTCTTCTTTTTCAACTCTTCCCGACGGGATCACATGATTTTCGTGCAACTGAATTTGTTTTTCTTTGAGTAGTAGGTCGAAGATTTTGTCGGCTTTAGTGATGTCAAAATCGTATTTCTCTTCTTTAGCCGTTTTGAGCAGCCACCGCGCACGATGGCCTTCTTGTTCTTAGCCCATTGTACGCCGCCACTGTTTCGTCGTCGTCGGATCCATAATCCGAGTCGACGACGACTTGTGTTATGGTCTTGACACCTTCCCGGTTTCTTGGAAACGTTGTTCATGGGCGTTACCCTCTGCGCCAGTGGGCTAGACTTTCGAAGTCCGCGTAGAAAATCTTTCCCGATTGGCGCGATCGTACCATGGAAGGCTAAATCGGCCACTGAGCGTCCGATAGCACCAGTGTGTAGCATCGGTTTCTCATTTCTCTGAACTGATTCATTATGTTTTTGCCTGATGCTGGTGAGGTCTGACAAGTTCATTTCATGGTTGCCAAATAAAAATAGCTACGGAACTGTTTCTCAAGATCGGCCCGCTCGAATCGAGTTGTAAGGCAACTAGGAGAACCAAGTGAAGGCCGATCCCGAAAGAGAAAGGGGAAATAGCCGAACTCTCAAAGGGTCGCAGCCGATGCTTCACCACATTGTGCTAAGAATCGGCCGATATGCTCGTAAGTAGATACATTGTCCCGTCCCGAGAACTTAGAGAAATCCGGGATTTTGTACCGGTTGGGTAATGGAATTCTTTCAAATGCTCCGGTAAGGGTACCGGTACATATTCCCGAGTCTTTTGGTTTGAGGCCGAACCGATCTCACATGACGTCGCGATTAGTTCGGCCCAGTCCTATTATCTTGTCAGTACGGCTCGTATGGGTCATACGACATACGTGCCTACCGATACACTGTGGAGGTGTCCGAGGTCGGTAATGATGATCCCGACGACCCCTTGGTATTGGTAACGATGATCGGCGGTGGCGGCCGGGATTCCGGTGGTGGCGTTGGCGGGTCGGAAAGCATTGCCGTCCCGATATTCTGTTCTCTGCCATGATCAATCGGCTCAGTCGCCGATTATGGTGAAACATGTCGAATTGACCTTGGGGCAGCGGCCGTTGTCGGTTTAAAATAGTGACCGCTGGTTTCACGGCCGTCCCGCTTGGGCTCAAGTGGTCGGCTCCTCCGGCGGGTTGGGCTGCGCTATTAACGAAGCGGCCGATCTTGGGTGACTAGCGTCCCGTAGTCGGGAAACTTGCCATCCGTGAAATATGTAGGACCTCTTTGCAGCTGCTCGGCCACCTTGGCATCAACCACATGAGAAATCATATTGTTGAGGGTGTTGACCAGGATGCTGCTCTGGTTGACCAACGCGTGATGGACGGCCGAGTCGATCCGATCTTGCAAAGAGTACACGGCCCGATCATCCCGCACTTGAGTTGGTTCTTCCACTTTCGCTTGCCCTTCGCATCACTCGACGAGGACGCTATGGTATCGTTGAGGCTGAACTTGTACTTTTGGTGGACCGTTCCGGACCTTGTTTGGGTGAAGGATTGAAGGTAATTGTTCTGGAGTTCCTCCACCATCTTCTTATACTCGGCTTGCTGTTCAGCCGATAGTTGATCCATTTTTACGGGTACAACATTGTCCTGTGTGATGCCAGGGATCTTGGAGTCGACCATCTTGCCGGCTGAGTCTATTCGTCCGAGTCGAGCCGACAAAGATAGTCCCACTGGGCGTGCCAAGAAGCATGTTGACGAGAAATCTCTCTCACGCGCCGGCCGGAGATCCGCTGACTCCAGCAGGTCCTTCCTAGCCGCCTACAATGTGTAGAGCGTGCCGCTTGATTTGATCGCCAATCAACAAGAGAGAATACAAGAAAATATCCGTTAAGCGTTAGGTCAAACCCCCGCGGTATCGGCCGAGGAAATCCATAATCGTACACATGCTATTCCCGGCCATATTTGTACCAAGCGACCGAAGCGCATCGGCTACGCCAAGGCGATCATCAGCCATCCGGTCCAAATATGACGAAGAATAACGAATATACAGATCAATAAACCAGACGACCCCGGGAAACTGACATTAAATCGGCTGATGCTCCAATGATTCTCGCACAAACGTAACGTTCTCAGATTAAGGGCGTAAGTAAACACAATATAGATACAAACTACAGCCCTATAGTAGATCTGATAACAATCATATTAAAAGAAACATATAAAAACAGATAAGGCTCATAAAACCCCGACGCTATCCCCGATAATGTAAGTCCAAAAGAATACATTGCCAACGACTCTAAAGACGACTCAATAGTTCAGTCTTGATGCAGCATTGAGTATCAAAAGAAGCATTCAATCTATCACTTTCGATTTACACTCCGTAAGATGGTAGATACTGCATACGAACCAACCAGCCTTTAGATCTAGTATCGCTGACCACACATCCTCGACAAGATGAGTCAACCGCAAAATAGATCTAAACACCGGGTTGATTCATATGCACTATATGATATATAGCGTAGCAAAACTACTGAATCCAATGTGTCATTGCGATGGAAGCATTAGAAACGAGTAGTCTCACCACTAACGACAAACATTTACCTGAGTCCGGGGATCGAGACGACGCAGCCCGAAGCCAAACAGGGTGTTCGTCCAAAAGGAAAAGGATGGCGATGCGCCGAAGATTAGATTGATTCAATTGTTCTCATACACGTGGTCTCGGGTCCTATTTATACCCGAAATACAAATATCTCGTAACAACTTCGGACTCTATCTAAACATCATATCATCCCTAACAAGATCCATTACAACTAACAATTTAACAAACTCCTAAATTACAGATACAACTGCCATTACAGGACTTTATCCATAGGTGGCAATATCTTAAAACGTGCCATTAACATCCGAATCCCCACTTATCTTCAAGTTTCTGCATTGGATACGGTCTTATCTCTTTTAAACTTGGAATCGGCTGTCGGCTCTTCCATTCAACCCTTCCCAGCCGACCAGCCCTACAGCCGATTACTCTTTTAGCCGATACAACCCCTGACCTCAGCCGATTCTGATTCGACCTTGCTTCCTTAGGACTCAGGGACCTTATTACCAAATTCCAGTGTTAACAGCGCTAAGGAATTTTCGATAGACGACAAGGTAACTCTATGGTATAAGAAAAGAATCTGCGTGCCTGAACAAGGTGGTTTGAGGGGGTTGATCTTGAAAGAAGCACACGAATCAGCATATTCGTTACATCCAAGAAGCACGAAAATGTACCAGGATTTGAAGGGAGAATACTGGTGGCCCAATATGCGATGTATGCCAAAGGGTGAAAGCTGAGCATCAACGACCGGCAGGCTTACTGCAGCCGCTCAAGATTCCCGAATGGAAATGGGACGAGATAGGCATGGATTTCATCGTTGGACTACCCAAAACTGGAACTGGTTATGATTCCATTTGGGTAATAGTAGATCGGCTCACCAAGACCGCCAGATTTATTCCCGTAAAGACTAACTACAATAGTGCCAAGCTAGCAGAACTACACATGAGTAGGATTGTATGTCTCCATGGTGTACAAAAAGGATTATATCGGATCGTGGTACCCAATTCACGTCTCATTTCTGGAGCAAAGTTCACGATGCACTCGGAAGTCACCTTGCCTTCAGTACCGCTTACCACCCACAGACCAACGGGCAGACCGAAAGGACAAATCAAGTGCTGGAAGATATGTTGAGAGCCTGTGCGTTGGATTTCACCAAGGATTGGGAGAAATGTTTATCGTACACCGAGTTCTCCTACAACAACTACCAAGCCGCTCCGAAGATGTCACCAAACGAAGCCCTATTTGGTCGCCGATGCCGAACCCCAGTGATGTGGTCGAAACCGGTGAACGAGCCGTATTCGGGCCTGACATAATCAAAGAGGCCGAAGAAAAGGTTCGCCTGATCCGGGACCGATTACAAGCTACCCAATCACGACAAAAGAGCTACGCGGATACCAGTCGAAGAGAATTAGGATTCAAAGAAGGTGACTATGTGTATCTAAAGGTCTCACCACTACGAGGAACTCAGAGGTTCAAGGTCAAAGGGAAACTCGCACCGAGATATGTGGGCCCATTCTTGATAAACGCTAGAAGAGGTGAAGTGGCCTACCACTGAGCCGCCCGAGAACATCTCCGATGTCCACCCGATTCCACGTGTCGCAGCTTGAAGAAATACTGCGGTGCCGAAGAGCAAGCTCCTTTGGAAACCATCCATATCAACAGTGATCTCACCTACCCTGGAGCATCCAATAAAGATACTGGACGAGGCAGAAAAGAAGACACGGACCAAGTCATGGCGCATGTACAAAGTACAATGGAGCAACCACACTGAAGAGGAGGCTACCCGGGAAAGCGAGGATTTCCGAAGACGGAATACCCACACCTACTCAAGCAATGTAAGAAATCTCGGGGACGAGATTTATTGTTAGGGGGTAGGTTTGTAACATCCCGAAAATCGAAGAAACCGAAATCGGAACGTAAAATCGGAACTTCCAAAACCTTCGCTTGTTGCTTTTTCCTCGGGTTTGTTGCTTCTTATTTGCCGCTCGGTTGCATAAATCTAGTTGTGATCAATTCCCTTTTTGGTGTTTGTGGATGATTTGGAGTTTGTCGGAGAGAAAAAAATTCGAAATTCAGAATTAGGAATTTTTGAAAGAAATCGGAGAATGAAGTGCGGATTTATGAAAATACGAATTGGAAGAAATAGAATAGTAATTGTGGTTGGGGAAGATAAATTAGGACACAAAATAAACAATAAAATATTTGGGAGTCTTACTCGGAATCGAAAAATTTTTGGAAAATAAATAGGTGAAGTACGAAAATTAGGAAAAAGGAATTTAAATAAATAAATATGAAAAATATTGTGGGAAAATAAAAGTGGACAAAAAGTTGAAAATATAGTATTAAAAATTATTTTTGAAATATAGGAATTTAATTTGGAATTTTTAAAGGGAGGAAAATAGAAATGGGAATTAAAAATCAAAAATCGGGAAAATAGAAAATAGCACCGTTCACGCCGCGCCAAGTGTTCAACGCCATACCGGCCGTACCGCGCCGCGCGCGACACGCGCCGCGCGCTGCTGCGCGCCGGCCCTCGCCTCGCACCGCGCGCGCCCGCGCCCCTACTCGCGCCACGCGCCACGCGCGCCGCGCCGACCTCGCCGCGCCGCGCCCGCAGCTCGTGCGCCCGTACCCGCCCCGCTCGCGCTTGCGCCATCGCTGCGCGCCGCCGCGACTGCGCCGACCTGCCCCCGCTTGCGCCGCGCGCACGACGCCGCACGCTGCCCCACGCCCGCGCCGCGCCCTTCCGCCACGCCGCAAGCACCCGGCCGCCGCCTCCCGCGCGCCGCGTGGCGACCGCCGGCCGAACTTGCGCCGCCCTTCCCTCCTCCATTCCTCTCCCTGGCCGCGCTATAAAAGGCCGACGTCCCCGCCCCTTTCCCGCACCGCCGCCTCTCCTCCTTTTCCCCGAGCGCCAACGCCGCGCCGCCGTGCGCCAAAGTCGCCGGGCCTCGCCATGCCTCCCCGAGGGCCGCCGTCGCGGTAAGCCCCGCCGCCGCCCCTTTTCCCTCGCGAACTAGCGCCGCCGCCGCCTCAGTTTTGCCGCGCCATGGTCAAACACCTTTCGGGCAATGAACAGTGGCGCGAGAAAATAAAAAAAAAGAAAAATAGGAAAAATTTGGAAAAATTTTAGAAAATTTGGAAAAATATTTTGGAAAGATTTTGAGTAAAATTTTGGGCAAAATTAAATTATTTTCTTGTATGTTTCCTCGGTGCGAAAATTTAAAAATCAAAACCGGACTTTTCCGAAATTTCGTTTTGTGTCGTTTGAATCCGAATTTCGTTTAGATCTTTCTCGCCATTTAAATATGTTTCTATTTTTGTGCTCGGACCTCCAAGACCTCGAGTACCAATCCCTTCGCGGATATTTTCAAATCCATTTTCTTGAACAAATCGCGATCGTCGCTTTGAGAAAACCCTAAGTCGTCGACCCAACGTCAAAACTTGGAGTTTTCCCGGGCGATCTTAGTACAAACTTAAGTAGGAATTTGGGCTTAGTGCTTGGAATCGTTTCTGAGGCTTTTCGGATCTTTTTCGACCTTTTGGTGTTATATGGGATTCTAATCGGAATCGATTGATTTTTCGCACGTACGGTAGCACCCGAAGAGACCGGCATCGACCCGTTGAAGACACCACCCCACAAGCGTGCGAGCAAGGCAAGTCATCACACTCTTTGAACATATTGATCCTACTTTGCGAAATGATGTTGATTTCAATTACAAATGAGTACCTATGCTTGATATACCCTGCCTTGATGTTGATTACCATTAGAATTATTCTTTGTAACCTTCGATGTGATATGACCGGAGGCTAACTTCGGTAAAAATGCTTAGCCCTGCTTATACTAGATCCCTCCATACTCATGATTTTAAAAAGAAGCTTTGTGCTGGGGCAACTACCTTAGGGAAGGTAGTTGAAATGTGGCCTGTGGAGACATGAGCGCCACATGGCCATGAGAATGATGAACTAAGTTTGATGAAAATTGAAAGTACTATACAAATGTTTTAGACTGGGGCGGCCGGATGATTTGGGTGGATTCCGGAAAAGGCAAGTGCCGACCCTGGTCAATTAAGGACCAAGCCATGAGATAGCCGGGAAATGAGCTAGTACAACCGTACTTCTCGAATGGGTATAGACCTAGCTGACTAGATAGCCGAGCGGAGGCAGTATCCTTGCATAGATGGTTCTTTATAATGTGGTTTGTGTGATGAGGATGAGGCTGCGGCCTATGTTGTGGATGGTAGAATTAAATCGATATTAATTGAATTTAAAGATTGAGGAAGTTTTTCCCTTACCTCGGGTGCGCCAGAACTCCTCTCACTGCTAGAAAATGACGGCTAGAGTGCATGAGGGCTTAAGTTCATGGAGCGGGTACTGCCAAAGTGAGGTTATCGAAAGGCTTTGTCGTGACCGTCTCATGTGTTGGGACGTAGGCTCATTTGTTGGGCTGTCACGGAGTACGGGTAAAGTGTACATCCACTGCAGTGTGAATGAATCAATCTATTCGAATAGCCGTTCTCGTGGATATTGAGCATCGTAACAAGACTTTTGCTTGGCTAGACTTTAAACTTAAAAATGCTGGGATGGGTTTGCATGATGATTTCATTCGCTGGTGGATCAACTTCTCGAGATGCGAGAAGGGGTGGATTCCCCAGAAAACCATGACGAATCGGAGGCGGAAAGCCATCCTTGGAATCACGATGGATGGTAGACAGAACCGTCGCCGAATTAATAAACTATGGAACTAAAACTTGACTTGGCTAGTTGTGAGGCTTGTGAAAAGATTTGTGAAAATTGGCTTTATGCAAAAGAGCTCCAGCCATTCCTTGAATAACCCTATCATATGCATCACTTCCGTGTTGGCTTGCTGAGTACGGTTGGTACTCACCCTTGCTATATGCACAAACCTTCAGATGGTGGGAATGAAGAATTGGAGGATCCTTACGCCTACTACCGGGAGGGCGAAGACGCCGATGGCGCTTACTAGGTCTTAGCCCGGTCGTTGCCTCGTGGCAACCGACATGCCGCCGCCTCTATTCCGCCGTCGTATCTAATTTCGCTTTTGTGTTGTATCCGGACCATGAGGTCCCGTGTGGTGAACATTGCCTTCGGGCCTATCGTTGTAATAATTTCGTTGTAAGACTATTCGTGCATGTGCACCTGATTATTCAGTACTGTATTTCGTGGGTACCAACTACTCGATCCAGGGAAATGGTACTAAGAACACGAAAGATTCCTGTTCCAAAAAAGGGGGTCCACAGGCCAAGGACACAGCGAACGACGACGATGGCAAGCTTGGGCAAGGATTTATGCCGGCCGACGACCTAGAAGAAGTAGATATCGACTCTGGAGATAGGCCTAGGCCGACATATATTAGTAAAAATTTGTCTTCTCATTGTATATCCCAACTCATTGATTTAGTAAAAGAATATAAAGATTGTCTTAGCCCATCTATTGTTGTGCATTGGCTGCCTATCAAGCCGAGTTATAGGCCGTTCAATCAGTCTCCTAGGAGATTTAAGGCCGACATGTATGATGCAATCAAAGCCAAAATCACTCGGTTATATGACGCTGGATTCATTTGGCCTTGCCGATATGCCGAGTGGTCTCAATCATTGTTCAAGTGATGAAAAAGAATGACAAACTTAGGGTGTGCATCGATTTCAGGGACTTAAACAAGGCTACACCTAAGGACGAATACCCAATGCCCACAGCCGATTTACTAGCGGATGCCGCTTCCGGCCACAAGATAATAAGTTTCATGGATGGTAATGCAGCCACAAGACTGCTTTCAGATGCCTAGGGGCAATCGGCTTGTATGAATGGGTTGTCATGATATTTGGGTTGAAAAACGCTGGAGCAACTTATCAAAGGGACATAAATTACATTTTCCATGAAATGATCGGCTCCTTGGTAGAGATTTACATTGATGATGTTGTTGTTAAATCCAGGGAGATGGATAATCATATAGCCGATCTTAGACAGGTTCTGGAGCGGACTAGGAAATATGACCTCAGGATGAATCCGTTGAAGTGCGCGTTCGGCGTGTCGGCCGGGCAGTTTTTGGGGTTTCTTGTCAATGAAAGAGGCATCGAGGTTACACCAAGAAGTATCAATGCTATCAAGACAATACATCCTTCGAAAGTAAAGAAGCAACTACAATCATTGATCGACAAAATCAACTTCATCAGGCGGTTTATAGCCAATCTCTCAGAAAAGATGGAGTCGTTCACACCACTGCTTCGACTGAAGGCCGACCAAGCGTTCATATGGGGGCAGAGCAACAGAAGGCATTCGACAACATCAAGGATTACTTAAGCTCACCTCCAGCTCTAATGTCTCCGCAGAAAGGGATAACGTTCAAGCTGTACCTATCAGCCGATGATAAATCAATCGGCTCAGTCCTAATTCAAGAGTTTGAAGGCAAAGAAAAGGCTATCTTTTATCTCAGCCGATGGCTGTTGGACCTAGAAACAAGGTATTAACCCGTGGAAAAGTTGTGCTTGTGCCTATATTTTTCATGTACGAAATTGAGGCATTATCTACTATCTAATGAGTGCATGATAGTATGCAAAGTCGATGTAGTCAAATACATGTTGTCGGCTCCAGTGTTAAAGGGATGCATCGGAAAGTGGATTTTTTCTTTGACGGAGTTCGATTTGAGGTATCAGGCACCCAGGACAGTTAAAGGACAAGCTATAGCTGATTTTATTGTGGAACACAGAGATGACTCAATTGGTTCAGTCGAGATCATGCCTTGGACATTAACGTTTGATGGCCCGGTATGCACAAACGGATGCGGTATCGGCTTAGTGATCATTTCACCAAGGGGGCAAGTTTTGAATTTGCCTTCTCAATCAATCCCCACACTACAAACAATCAAGCCAAATACGAAGTAGTGCTCAAAGGATTGCATCTTCTCAAAGAAGTCGAAGCCGACGTCATCGAGGTAATGGGAGATTCACTGTTGGTCATCAGCCAGCTGTCAGGAGAGTATGAATGTAGGAACGACGCGCTAATGGTCTACTTTCAATAATGTCGAGAATTGATGGACAGCTTTCAGCTAGTCACACTGAAACATATCTCTGGAGAGCAGAATATAGAAGCCAATGATTTAGCTCAAGGGGCATCAGGCTACAGGCCGATGATAAAAAAATTGATATAGAAGTCGCTGCCATGACAGCCGACGATTGGAGGTTTGAGGTCTACAGCTATTTACAGAACCCTTCTCAATCGGCTTCAAGGAAATTACGATACAAGGCTTTAAGATATGTTTTGCTTGACGAAGATCTCTACTATCGGACAATTAATGGTGTGCTGCTCAAGTGTCTTAGTGCCGATCAAGCCAAGGTGGCTATCGGAGAAGTGCATGAAGGGATATGCGGCACGCATCAATCGGCTCACAAGATGAAGTGGTTGCTTCGGAGAGAAGGGTATTTTTGGCCGACGATGCTGGAGGACTATTTCAAATATTACATAGGTTGCCAGGATTGTCAGAAATTCGAAGCCATACAAAGAGCACCAGCATCGGCTATGAACCCAATCATAAAGCCTTGGCCGTTCCGAGGATGGGGCATCGACATGATCGGCCAGATTAATCCACCCTCAAGCAAAGGACATAAATTCATTCTGGTAGCAACAAATTATTTTACAAAATGGGTGAAGGCAATTCCTTTGAAAAAGGTTGATTCTAGGGACACAATCGATTTTGTTAAAGAGCACATCATTTACCAATTTGGCGTCCCACAAACAATAACAACAGACCAGGGATCTATCTTCATATCGAACGAGTTTGTTCAGTTTGCCGACGGCATGGGGATCAAATTACTTAATTCTTCGCCATACTATGCGCATGCCAACGGGCAAGCAGAAGATTCAAATAAAAGTTTGATCAAATTGATAAAGAGGAAGATTTCTGAGTACCCTAAGCAATAGCATAGCCGATTAGCCAAATCACTGTGGGCCTATCGGATAGCATGCCATGGATCTATCCAAGTCCCTCCATACAAATTGGTCTATGGGCACGAAGCAGTCCTGCCATGGGAAAACATCATCGGCTCAAGACAGATTCAATTAATTTGATGGTAGACGAATCAGAAGACCTAGTTTTGTCAAGGATGAGGGCCTTGGAAAAAGTAACAAGAGACAAGGAACAAGTGGCCTACCACAATAACAAGAAGGTTGTACCTAAATCTTTCGAAGAGGGTGAACTCGTTTGGAAGTTGATATTGCTGATTGGATCAAGAGCTAATAAATTTGGCAAATGGTCTCCAAATTGGGAAGGGCCTTTCAAGATTCATAGATGCGTCTCCAAATGGGCTTATATGTTAGAAGGGTTGGATGGAGAAGTATTTGGAAGGGTCCTAAACAGAAAATATTTGAAAAAAATACTACCCAAGTGTTTGGATCAATTCATGATTCGGCTGTTTTTCTGCCGATTCGTGCCAGCCGATGTTTGTGTCGCACAAGCATCGCCTCTAGGACATTTTTATGCCAAGTTTTTCCCCTGATTTTCATATATCGGCTTGGCCTAGCCGACAAGAACAAGGTATTTGATTTGATAATTTTGTTAACGCTGGTGTAACATCCTAAAAATCGAGGAAACTAAATCGGAACGTAAAAATCGGAACTTACAAAAACTTTCGCTTGTTGCCTTTTTCCTCGGATTTGTTGCTTCTTATTAGCCATCTCAGTTGCAAAAGTTTAGTTGTGAACAATTCCTCTCGGAGTTCGTGGATGACTTGGATTTTGTGGGGAAGAAAATTCGCAATTCAGGATTAGAAATTTTAAAGTAAAATCGAAAGGGGATGCGGATTTATGAAAATATGTATTTGAGAAATAAAATATTAAATGGTGATTATGGAAGATTAATTAGGGTATGAAATAGACAATAAAAATATTTAGGGGATTTACAAGAAATCTAGAAAATTTTTGGAATTTAAAAATAGGGAATTATGAAATTAGAAAAAGGGAATTTAATAAAAATGAAAAATATATTTGGAAAAATAAAAAGTGGAGAGAAAAGTTGAAAATATATTTTTAATAAAATTTTGGGAGTGCTAGGTATTTTTTTTGAATTTTTAGGGTGAAGGGAAAATTGAGAATTGAAAATGGAATTAAAAATCGAGAAAATAAGAAGCGTCACTGTTCATTGCGCGTTAGCTGCTCGACGCCGTACTCGCCCCGGTGCGCGCCCGCCGCGCGTCGCCGGCCGTACGCGCCCGCGCCCGCAAGCGCCATGCACCGCGCAAGCGCGCGCCACGCGCCGCGCGCGCGCCCGCCGCCCGCACTCGCCGCTCCCCGCCGCCGCCTGTCACGCCACGCGCCCGCCGCCGCGCGACCCCGTGCGCGCCCGCGCTCCGCCCGCCTTGCCGCGCCCGCGCGCGCGCCCGGCCGGACCCGCGCGCGCCGCGTGGCGGCGCCGCGCCGACACCCTTCCTCTCCCGTTCACCCTGGCCGCAACTACAAAAAGGGGCAACACCCCCACCCTCTCCCACACCGCCGTCGCCTCTAGCCGTCCCCTCTCTCTCGCCGGTCCTCCTCCCTCTCCCGGCGCCGCCGCCGCTGCCGCCCTAACCGCCAAAGCCGCCGTCGCCGTTGTTGCCGTGTGCCGCCGACACCCGAGCCCCGCCGCCCTAACCGCGAGAGCCGCCGTCGCGGTAAGCCCACGCCGCCGCCCCTTTTCCTCTCGTGCTAGCGCCGGCCGCCGCTCGTTTTCCTCCTCGCACCGGTCGAACACCTCGCGGGCATTTAACAAGCGAGAGAAAAGAAAAAAAAAAAAAGAAAAAGGAAGGAAAAAGAGAAAAAGAAAAATAGGGAAAATTTAGGAAAAATTTTGGAAAATTTGGAAAAATATTTTGGGAAGACTTGAGTAAAATTTTGGGCAAAAATAAATTATTTTCTTGCATGATTTCTCGGTGAAAAATTTGAAAATCAAAATGCGACTTTTCCGAAATATCGTTTCGCGTCATTTTCAAGTCCGGATTTCGTTTAATCCTTTCTCGCCGTTTAAATGTGCTGCTCTTTTGTGCTCGAATCTTCAAAACCTCGAGCACAAATCCCTCCGCGGATATTTTCAAATCTATTTTCTCGAACAAATCGCGATCGTCGCTTTGCGAAAACCCTAAGGCATCGACCCGATGTCAAAACTTGGAGTTTTCCCCGGCGATCCTCGTACAAACTCAAGTAGAAATTAGGATAAGCGCTTGGAATCGTTCTCGTGGCTTTTATGGTTCTTTTCGATCTTTTGGTGTTATATTGTATTCTAATCGAATTCGATTGATCTTTCGCACGTATGGATAGCACCTGAAGAGGCCGGCATCGACCCCATTGAAGACACCACTCCACAAGCGTGCGAGCAAGGCAAGTCATCACACTCTTTGAACATATTGATCCCAATTGCGAAATGATGTTATTTTAAACTCTAAACATGCATGCTATACAGAGTTACCTATACTTGTTATGCCATACCTTGTCATTGATTACCTTTAGAATTATCCCTTGTAACCCTCGATGTGATACAAATAACCGAGAGAATAACTTCGGCAAATTGCTTAGCCCCGCTAAACTTAGATTCATGCATACTCATGATTTTATGAAAACCTTTATAGCTCGGGCAACTACCTTGGGGAAGGTAGTTGAGATACGGCATGTGCAGACATGAGCGCCACATGGCCATGAGAATGATGAAATGAGTTTTGATGAAAATTGAAAGTACTAAACGAATGTTTTAGGCTCGGGCGGCTAGATGATTTGGGTGGATTCCGAAAAGGCGAGTGCCGACCCGGTCAATTAAGGACCGAGCCATGAGATAGCGGGAAACGAGCCAGTACAACCGTACTTCTCGAATGGGTATAGGCCTAGCGGAGTAGATAGCAGAGCGGAGGCGGTACCCTTGCATAGTGGTTCTTATGGATGAGATGAGATGTGAAAGAGTTGATGGTAATTTGAAATTTATTCTTACTTGACGAATGGAATTTTCCCTTACCCGGTGCGCGTAACTCCTCTCACCGCTAGAAAAGGACGGCTAGAGTGCATGAGGGCTTAAGTTCATGGAGCGGTACGCTGAAGTGAGGTTATCGAAAGGCTTTGTCGTGACCGTTTCATGTGTTGGGACGTAGGCTCATTTGTTGGGTTGTCACGAGTACGGGTAAAGTGTACATCTACCGCAAGTGTGAATGATTCAATCTATTCGAATAGCCGTGCTCGCGGATATTGAGCATCGTGACAAGACTTTCGCTTGGCTAGACTTTAAACTTTAAAATGCTGGGATGGGTTTGCATGATGATTTTGTTCGGTGGATCAACTTCTCGAGATGCGAGAAGGGGTGGATTCCCGTAAAACCATGACGAACCGGAGGCGGAAGCCATCCTTGGTATCACGATGGATGGTAGACGAACCGTCGCCGAGTTAATGAACTATGGAACTAAAACTGACTTGGCTAGTTGTTAGGCTTGTGAAAAGATTTGTGAAAATTGGCTTTATGCAAAAGAGCACCAGCCATTCCTTTAATAAACCTATCATATGCATCACTTCCGTGTTGGCTTGCTGAGTACGGTTGGTACTCACCCTTGCTATACGCACAAACCTTCAGATGTTGGGAATGAAGAATCGGAGGATCCATACGCCTACTACAAGGAAGGCGAAGAAGCTGATGGCGCTTACTAGGTCTTAGTCTCCGGTCGTTGCCTATGGCAACCGACATGCCGCTGCCTTTATTCCGCTGCCTCATCTAATTTCTTCTTTTGGGTTGTATTCGGACCATGAGGTCCTATGTGATGAACATTGCCTCCGGGCCTACTTTGTAATAATTTTGTTGTAAGACTATTCGTGCATGTGCACCTAGTTATACAGTACTGTATTTCGTGGGTACCAAACTACTCGATCCAGGGAAATGGTACTAAGAACACGAAAGATTCCCGTTCCAAAAACGGGGGTCCACAGAGCTGGTATCAGAGCCATGCGACCGTAGATAAGACCAGCTGGCGCCCTACCCCTGATTAGTTGGCTAAAGGGAAGTATCCCTATGTAGGATCAACTCACAAACTATTATTTTTGAAAAGACAAACATACTTTTTCCTATACCTTTATCTCTCTTTCTTACCCAAATGGTTTTGATGTTATCTCTCTCCCCCTCTAACCCTAAGTTGCTTTCAAAAGCAGATGTCAGACCATGTCAGAGTTTGGGAAAGCACCATCCCACAGGATGAGGGATTCGTGGCACAACTTCAGTCATTGCTGTGGTGTCTAAGGTACCCAGAGCCACCCACTTACCAGATTAGGAGGCATGGCTCCGAGGGATATCCGGTATGGGAAGCAGCAGTTTCAGTGGAGGCCCGCATGGGGAGTGAGACACCTTTTTGCTTCCACACCCGTTACCATCGAGATCTAGTGGAAGCAGCTATTCAAGACGCGGCCCGTGAAGCGTTCCTTCGCCTCAATGCTATTCACCGTGCTGAGCTCACAGTGACTGAGTTTGTGCACCACCCCTATCGCGAGGAAGGCAACCCGGTCTGCACCGTGGAAGCCACCCCCTGCTGCTACAACCCTATGGTCACCCGTCTATCCCGCCGGCGAGACAAGGGATGATCGCTATGAAGAAGCTTTGCTCAAGATCAACGATCGCGTAAACGCCTCAATGATCCGGTCGAGGAACACCGAGCCGCGCGGATCGATCAACGTGCCGCAGACTCGCCACAGCCAACGGTGCCCAGTGAGCAGCTCTCCGACCGTTACATGGCCCGTGGGGAAGCCCCGTGGAGCCGGAGGAGCAGCTCGTAAAGAGCAAACAACAGTCAACCACTGGGGAATGCCTTCGCTCCCGCCCCGTCCATGCCGCAGTACTTCCACCGAAGTTGTACCAACACCTCCCGCCCCGTGCCCGACCACTACTACCTCATGACTCCAGCATGCTTGAACACTTTTCAAGCCATGATGGAGCAAGCTTTATGTTGAGCACGTAGTCGGCACCGTACTCGATAGACCCCACTTGCCACCTCCATGGGACCCACCTCGAACTCCATGGTTGTACCATCCGAGCCTCGGTTCGGGAGAGGAGAACCTCATCCAGATCTGCACCGACTCCGAGTCTGAGACGGAGCCTATGGAGATCAAGTGGGAGTCCAATACGATCCAGAGAGGGAGGCGCTCCCACTCGTCGCCCGACTCACACCGGAGGTCCCTCACCCGCAAGACCTCTCGGAAGAGTACCCGACCACCAAGCAGGAAGATCCAGCATGACTCCGAGGCCACCACCTCTGAGCCATGGGGACTTCGATTTGCTTCAGCAGAGGATCACCCCCTTCCTGCACCTGGCTCCTGCGAATGGTTGGATGATTAGGCGAGAGGACCGCCTCAACTTGATCTTGCTTTGGATGGTTTGGCAGCAAGGATCACACCCTTTTCCCCCCTAATAGCTAAAGGCAGTAGTACGATGTAGCTTTCGCATCATGGCATGTGGGACTGTGCATGTACAGTCTATTGTATCCCACTTGATGTAATTTTATGGACCTATGTATCGTTTTATGGCATGCTATTAATAAGCTTATTCTACCATGCTTGCCTTGTACAGAGATCATTTAAAAACAACTTGAAGAGAAATCACCTAGAAACCATGACCTTAATAGGTCCAATCTCTTAATTCATCTACCTCCTTCAGATGGCGCATCGTCGCAGAGCTGCAACATCCAACGAGAACCCACCGGAGCCTAACCCCTCCACTCTAGCGGAGGTTATGGCTTTGCAAACCTAGTTACTTCAAGCAATCGCCAACAACCAAGGGAATCGTGGGGGATCAAGCTTAGGAGAGTTTATGCGAGCTAAGTCGCCTACATTCTCTGCGGCCGAAGAACCAATGGATGCCGAAGACTAGTTGTGGGTAATAGAGAAGAAGTTGACTCTCGTCCGAGTACGGGAAGCTGACAGAGTCATCTTCGCCACTAATCAGCTGGAAGGTCCCGCAAGTGACTGGTGGGACACCTACAAAGAGACTCGGGCTGAAGATGCCGGAGAACCGACATGGGAAGAATTCACGACTGCTTTCCGTGAAAATTTTGTACCAGCCACAGTTATGAGGATGAAGAAAATGAGTTTCGCAGGCTGCGCCAAGGAAACACCACGGTACAAGAGTATCTTAACAAGTTCACGCAGCTTGCCCGTTACGCCACAAACGATCTGGCAGATGAAGAGGAAAAGATGGACAAGTTTATTGAAGGACTGAACGACGAGTTAAGAGGACCGATGATCGGTCAGGACCATGCCAGCTTCCAAAGCCTTATCAACAAGGTGGTACGGTTGGAACATGACCGAAAATGGTTGAAAATAACCGCAAGAGGAGGCTTGCTATGGCCCGCCCACTTCGGGAGCGCCTCGGCGTCCCAAGGGAGCCACCCCGTCCGGATGGAAGCCAACCGTCCGGAAACCGGTCATTCCCCGCACCCGACCACATCAACAGCGCCGCACCCTGCCCGCACCCCGACGCCAACTCTAGCCGCTCCGGAAGAAGGAATGTGAATTGCTTCAACTGTGGAGAATTCGGGCACTACTCCAACAGCTGCCCCAAGCCACGCAACACTCCCATGCGTACCGGCGCCAATGGAATGGCCGTCCGAGGAACCACCACTCCTGCCGGGGACGTGGTCTGCTTAGGACCCCGCAACCCAATGAGACTGCCACCGGATTTCGGCGTGGACAGGTGAATCATGTGCGTGCGAAGAAGCGCAGGAGGATCGTAACGTGCCGATGGGTATGTTCTCTATCAACTCTACCCCAGCTTAAAGTCTTATTTGATTCCGAGCATCGCATTCATTCATATGTTCACAAGTAAGCAAACAACACCACCTACACCAGGTAGAACTTAAGAGACCCATGTTGGTACACTCGCCTGGGGGAAACATAACCGTACCCCATGCTTGCATCAATGTGCCCATACGGATTAGAGACGTGGTATTCCTTTCAAACCTTATGGTACTATCGCCCCAAACCATTGGTATCATACTCGGAATGGATTGGTTGACCAAGAACAATGGAGTCATAGACTCGTAGTCGAAGGGAAGTCACGTATTCACCCCATGGGGATCACCAATGAACATAACTATGGACCAAAACCCGAAGCTATGCGAGCAAGCTACGGGAGTATTCACCATGCTACCTCCGAGCGGGATGCCGAGTGCAAGAATACCCGACGTATTCCCGAGGAATTGCCCTAATGCCCCCGATCGCGACATAGAATTTATCATCGACCTAATGCCGTGTACCGCCCCCATATCCAAGAGACCTTACCGAATGCCGGCTAACGAACTAGAAGAACTCAAGAAGCAAATCGAGAACTACAGGAAAAAGGATTTGTACGCCCTAGTTCTTCTCCTGGGAGCCCCAAGACTTTCGTCAAAAAGAAGGATGGGAGTATGAGGATGTGTGTGGACTACCGATCGTTGAATGAAGTAACTATCAAAAACAAGTACCAACTACCTCGAATCGATGACCTATTCGATCAACTTAAGGGTGCGCAAGTGTTCTCAAAGATTGATCTTCGGTCGGGATATCATCAGTTGAAGATTAGAGCCGGAGATATTCCCAAAACGGCATTCTCTTATGGCTTATATGAGTTCACGTAATGTCCTTTGGATTGACCAATGCCCCGGCATATTTCATGAATCGATGAACAAGGTATTCATGGAATATCTGGATAAATTCGTAGTGGTATTTATCGACGATATACTTATCTACTCCAAGGACGATGAGGAGCATGCGGAGCACCTACGACTGGTGTTGGAAAAGCTGCGAGAGCACCAGCTGTATGCGAAATTTAGCAAGTGCGAGTTCTGGCTCAAGGAAGTCGCTTTTCTTGGCCATGTAGTCTCAGCCGGAGGAGTAGCGGTAGACCCTGCCAAGGTCGAAGCTGTTACGGAATGGAAGGCACCCAAGTCAGTAACAGAGGTACGAAGTTTCTTGGGATTGGCCGGATATTACCGAAGGTTCATCGAAGGGTTTTCCACAATAGCCCGACCCATGACTCAACTTCTGAAGAAGGAGAAGAAATTCGTATGGAATGAGAAGTGTCAAGAAGCCTTTGACCAACTAAAAGAAAAGTTAACCACCGCCCCAGTCTTAACCCTACCTGACAACCAGAAGGATTTCGTAATGTACTGTGATGCGTCTCGACAAGGACTAGGAGGCGTATTAATGCAAGATGGAAAGGTCGTGGCATATGCCTTAAGACAGTTACAACCTCACGAGGAAAACTATCCCACACACGACTTGGAATTGGCGGCAGTTGTTCATGCATTAAAAATCTGGAGACACTATCTGATCGGGAACCACTGTGATGTATACACTGATTATAAGAGCCTGAAATACTTCTTTACTCAGTCCGACCTCAACCTACGTCAGAGACGGTGGTTGGAATTGATCAAGGATTACGATCTAGGAATCCATTACCACCCCGGCAAGGCAAATGTAGTGGCCGATGCGTTAAGCCGCAAAGCCCAATGCAACCATATGAGACTAGAAGGTATGGCCAGCGAGCTCGAAGAAGAAATGGCTCGACTTAATCTGCACCTGATTCCTCATGGAGAAGTGAACTCACTAGAAATCCAACCCATTCTGAGGACTCAAATAGAGGAAGCTCAAAAGGGAAGTGAAGAAACACAGGAAATCAAAGAGCGCATGGTCGCTGGACGCGCTAAGGAATTTTCGGTAGACGACAAGGGAACCCTGTGGTATAAGAAAAGAATTTGCGTGCCTGAACAAGGTGGTTTGAGGGGGTTGATCTTAAAAGAAGCACACGAATCAGCCTATTCGTTACATCCAGGAAGCACAAAAATGTATCAGGATTTGAAGGGAGAATACTGGTGGCCCAATATGAAGAGAGACGTAGCCGAATACGTAGCCGTATGCGATGTATGCCAAAGGGTGAAAGCTGAGCATCAACGACCGGCAGGCTTGCTGCAGCCGCTCAAGATTCCCGAGTGGAAATGGGATGAGATAGGCATGGATTTCATCGTTGGACTACCCAAAACTGCAGCTGGATATGATTCCATTTGGGTAATAGTAGATCGGCTCACCAAGACCGCCAGATTTATTCCCGTAAAGACCAACTACAATAGCGCCAAGCTAGCAGAGCTATACATGAGTAGGATTGTGTGTCTTCATGGTGTACCAAAAAGAATTATATCAGATCGTGGTACCCAATTCACGTCCCATTTCTGGAGCAAAGTTCATGAGGCACTCGGAAGTCACCTTGCCTTCAGTACCGCTTACCACCCACAGACCGACGGGCAGACCGAAAGGACAAATCAAGTGCTTGAGGATATGTTGAGAGCCTGTGCGTTGGATTTCACCAAGGATTGGGAGAAATGTCTACCGTACGCCGAATTCTCCTACAACAACAGCTACCAAGCAAGTCTGAAGATGTCACCAAATGAAGACCTATTTGGTCGGCGATGCCGAACCCCATTGATGTGGTCAGAAACCGGTGAACGAGCCGTGTTCGGGCCTGACATAATCAAAGAAGCCGAGGAAAAGGTCCGTCTGATCCGGGACCGATTACAAGCTGCTCAATCTCGACAGAAGAGCTACGCGGATACTCGTCGAAGGGATTTAGAGTTCAATGTAGGCGACTATGTGTATCTAAAGGTCTCACCACTACGAGGAACTCAAAGGTTCAAGGTCAAAGGGAAACTTGCGCCAAGATATGTGGGCCCATTCTTGATAAGCGCTAGAAGAGGTGAAGTGGCCTACCAGCTAGAGTTGCCCGATAAAATCTCCGATGTTCACCCAGTGTTCCATGTGTCACAGTTGAAGAAATGCCTGCGGTTGCCAGAAGAGCAAGCTCCTTTGGAAACCATCTATATCAACAGTGATCTCACATACCCGGAACATCCAATAAAGATACTGGACGAGGCAGAAAAGAAGACACGGACCAAATCATGACGCATGTACAAAGTACAATGGAGCAACCACACTAAAGAAGAGGCCACCTGGGAAAGCGAGGATTTCCTGAAGACTGAATACCCACACCTACTCAACAACCGATAAGAAATCTCGAGGATGATATTTATTGTTAGGGGGTAGGTTTGTAACATCCTGAAAATCGAGGAAACTGAAATCGGAACGTAAAAATCGGAACTTACAAAAACTTTCGCTTGTTGCCTTTTTCCTCGGATTTGTTGCTTCTTATTAGCCAGCTTAGTTGCATAAGTTTAGTTGTGAACAATTCCTCTCGGAGTTCGTGGATGACTTGGATTTTGTGGGGAAGAAAATTCGCAATTGGATTAGAAATTTTAAAGAAAAATCGAAAGGGATGCGGATTTATGAAAATATGTATTTGAGAAATAAAATATTAAATGGTGATTATGGAAGATTAATTAGGGTATAAAATAAATAATAAAAATATTTAGGGATTTACAAGAAATCTAGGAAATTTTTGGAATTTAAAAATAGGGAATTATGAAATTAGGAAAAGGGAATTTAATAAATATGAAAAATATATTTGGAAAAATAAAAAGTAGAGAGAAAAGTTGAAAATATATTTTTAATAAAATTTTGGGAGTGCTAGGTTTTTTTTTTTGAATTTTTAGGGTGAAGGAAAAATTGAGAATTGAAAATGGAATTAAAAATCGGGAAAATAAGAAGCGCCACTGTTCATTGCGCGTTAGCTGCTCGACGCCGTACTCGGCCCCGGACGCGCGCCCGCCACGCGTCGCCCGGCCGTACGCGCCCGCGCCCGCGAGCGCCACGCTGCCGCGCAAGCGCGCGCCCGCGCCCGCGCGCCCCCGCTGCGCCCACGCCTCGCGCGCCGCCGCCCGTACTGCCTCCCGCCGCGCCGCGCCGCCGCGCCACGTGCCCGCCGCCCGTACTTGGCCCCCGCCCACGCCGCCCATCGCGCCACGCGCCCGCCGCCGCGCGACCCCGTCCGCACCCCGCGCTCCGCCCGCGCGCGCGCCGCGCGCGCCCGCCCGGACCCCGCGCCGCGTGGCGCCGCCGCGCGACCCCCTTCCTTTCCCGTTCACCCTGGCCGCAACTATAAAAAGGGGGCAACACCCCCACCCTCTACCACCACCCCGCCGCCGCCTCTAGCCATCCCCTCTCTCGCCGGTCCTCCTCCCTCTCCCGGCGCGCCGCCGCCGCCCTAACCGCCGGCCGCGCCGTCGCCGTTGTTGCCGCGCGCCGCCGACGCCCGAGCCCCGCCGCCTAAACCGCCGTGAGCCGCCGTCGCCGGTAAGCCCACGCCACCGCCCTTTTTCCTCTCGTGCTAGCGCCCGCGACGCTTTCCTCCGCACCGGCCGAACACCTTGCGGGCATTGAACAAGGCGCAGAGAAAAGAAAAAGAAAAAGAAAAAGAAAAAGAAAGGAAAAAGAGAAAAAGAAAAATAGGGAAAATTTAGGAAAAATTTTGGAAAATTTGGAAAAATATTTTGGGCAGACTTGAGTAAAATTTTGGGCAAAAATAAATTATTTTCTTGCATGATTTCTCGGTGAAAAATTTGAAAATCAAAATGTGACTTCAAATATCGTTTCGCGTCATTTTCAAGTCCGGATTTCGTTTAATCCTTTCTCGTCGTTTAAATGTGCTCTCTTTTGTGCTCGAATCTTCAAAACCTCGAGCACAAATCCCTCCGCGGATATTTTCAAATCTATTTTCTCGAACAAATCACGATCGTCGCTTGCAAAAACCCTAAGGCATCGACCCGATGTCAAAACTTGGAGTTTTCCTGTAACATCCCGAAAATCGAAGGAACTGAAATCGGAACGTAAAGAT
The DNA here is from genome assembly GCA_019925245.2 of Oryza australiensis. Taxonomy (NCBI): domain Eukaryota; kingdom Viridiplantae; phylum Streptophyta; class Magnoliopsida; order Poales; family Poaceae; genus Oryza; species Oryza australiensis. The sequence continues at coordinate 286,342 of JAIFGZ020000477.1, read as the reverse complement.
CGGAACTTTCAAAAGCCTTCGCTTGTTGCTTCTTTCTCGTGTTTGTTGCTCCTTATTTGCCACTCGCTTGCATAAATTTAGTCGTGGTCAATTTTCCTTTCAGCGTTTTGAATGATTTGGAGTTGTCGAAATGAAAAAATGCGAAAGTCCGTATCCGGGATATTAAAAAAGAAATCGGAGAAAGCGCGGTGTTATGAAAACGTGATTTGGGTGATGTAAAATAGAAATTGTGGTTGGGAGAAGATAAATTAGGACACAAATAAGTAATAAAATATTCGGAGTCGTACTCAAATCCAGAAATTTCGGAAAAGTAAAGAGGAGGAATATTGAAATTAGAAAGAGGGATTTTAAATAAATAAAAATGAAAAATAATGTGGGAAAATAAAAGTGGAGAAAAGTTGGAAATATTATATTAAAAATTATTTTTGAATTATATGAATTTATTTTGGAATTTTTAGAAGGAAGGAAAATGGAAATTGGAAATTAAAATTGAAAATCGAGAAAATCAAAAAGAGTACTGTTCATTGCACGCCAAGTGTTCGACGCCGTACGCGCCGCACGCCCGCCGCGCGCGCTCGCCACGCGCCGCGCCGCTCCGCGCACGCACGGCCCCTACCCCGCGCGCGCACGCGCCGCGCGGCACGCGCGCGCGCGCGGCGCGGACCGCAGCGCCCGCAGGCGCGGACCGCGCGCCCGTGCGCGGACTCGCGCGCCGCGCGCGACTCGCGCGCCCGCTGCCGCGCCGCGCGCACGCCCGCCCGTACGCCCGCGCACCGCGCACCGCGCGCCACCGCCACGCGGCCGTGCCACGCCCGGACCCCCACGCCGTGCGCGCCGCGCGCGCACCCCCGCCCGCGCCGCGCGCCGCCGCGCGCGCCCGCCGCACCCGGCCGACCCCGCGCGTCGCCGCGTGTCTCCACCCCGTGCCCGCGCCACGCCGGCCCTCCCCACTCCACCCCGCGCCCGCGCCGAGCCCCTGGCCGCGCTATGTGGGCGGCGCCCGCCCTATTTGCCGCACCGCCGCCGCTCCTTTTCCCGCTCCCGAGTGCCAAAGCCGCGTCGCCGTGCGCAAATTCCCCTTCGTGCCCCACCGCTCCTCCTCGAGCCTGCCGTCGCCGTAAGCCCCCGCTCCGCCCTTTTGTCACGCTGCCACGCTCTGCTTTCGCCGGTCACCGCCGAATGAACTTGGCGCCAATGAATAGTGCCAAGAGAAAAAGAAAAGAAAAAAAGAAAAATAGGGAAAATTAGGAAAAAATTTTGGAAAATTTGGAAAATATTTTGGGAAGACTTGAGTAAAATTTTGGGCAAAAATAAATTATTTTTTTGCATGTTTTCTCGGCAAAGTTTGAAAATCGAAATCGACTTTTTCCGAATTTCGTTTCGCGTCGTTTTTAAATCCGGACTTCGTTTAATTCTTTCTCGCCATTTAAATATGCTTCTCTTTGTGCTCAAACCTTTAAAACCTCGAGCACGAATTCCTCCGCGGCATTTCCAAATCTAATTTCTCAAATAATTACGATCGCCGTCTTTGCGAAAACCCTAGGACATCGACTCGATTCCCAAAACTCGGATTTTTCCTAAGCGACCCTTGTCCTAACTCAAGTAGAATTTTAGGCAAAACCTTTGGAGTTGTTTTCATGGCTTTTATGGTTCTTTTCGATCTCTCGGTATTTTATTGAATTCTAATTGAATTCAATTGATCTTTCGCACGTACGGGTAGCACCTGAAGAAACCGACATCGACCCCGTTGAAGATACCACCCCTCAAGCGTGCGAGCAAGGCAAGTCATCACACTCTTTGAACACATTGATCCTACTTTGTGAAATGATGTTGATTCCAAATTACAAATTGCATGCTTTACACAAACAGTACCTATGCTTGATATACCCTGCTTTGATATTGATCACCATTAGAATTTATTCTTTGTAACCTTCGATGTGATATGACCGGAGGCTAACTTCGGTAAAAATGCTTAGCCCGCTTACACTAGATCCCCGCATACTCATGATTTTGCAAGAAAGCTTTGGCTCGGGCAACTACCTTAGGGAGGTAGTTGAAATACGGCCCGTGGAGACATGAGCGCCACATGGCCATGAGAATGTTGAACTAAGTTCGATGAAAATTTAAAATGCTATACAAATGTTTTAGACTGGGGCGGCCGGATGATTTGGGTGGATTCCGGAAAAGGCAAGTGCCGACCCTGGTCAACTAAGGACCGAGCCATGAGATAGCCGGGAAACGAGCCGGTACAACCGTACTTCTCGAATGGGTATAGACCTAGCTAACTAGATAGCCGAGCGGAGGCAGTATCCTTGCATAGATGGTTCTCTATGATGTGGTTATGTGATGAGAATGAGGCTGCGGCCTTTGTTGAGAATGGTGGAATTAAATCGATATTAATTAAACTTAAAGATTGAGGAAGTTTTCCCTTACCCCGGGTGCGCCAGAACTCCTCTCACTGCTAGAAAAGGACAGCTAGAGTGCATGAGGGCTTAAGTTCATGGAGCGGGTACTGCCAAAGCAAGGTTATCGAAAGGCTTTGCCGTGACCGTCTCATGAGTTGGGACGTAGGCTCATTTGTTGGGCTTTCGCGAGTACGGGTAAAGTGTACATCCACCGCAAAGGTGAATGAATCAATCTATTCGAATAGCCGTGCTCGCGGATATCGAGCATCGTGACAAGACTTTCGCTTGGCTAGACTTTAAACTTAAAACTGCGGATGGGTTTGCATGATGATTTTATTCGGTGGGATCAACTTCTCGAGATGCGAGAAGGGGTGGGTTCCCGTAAAATCATGACGAATCGGAGGCGGGAAGCCATCCTTGGAATCACGATGGATGGTAGACAGAACCGTCGCGGATTAATGAACTATGGAACTAAAACTTGTTTTGGCTAGTTGTTAGGCTTGTGAAAAGAATTGTGAAAATTGGCTTTATGCAAAAGAGACTCCACCATTCCTTGAATAACCCTATCATGTGCATCAATTCCGTGTTGGCTTGCCGAGTACGGTTGGTACTCACCCTTGCTATACGCACAAACCTTCAGCTGATGGGAATGGAGAGCCGGAGGATCCTTACGCGTACTACCAGGAGGGTGAAGGAACTGATGGCGCATACTAGATCTTAGCTCCGGTCGTTGCCTGTGGCTAATGACATGCCGCTACCTCTATTCCGCTGCCCGTATTTAAATTCTGCTTTTTGTGTTGTATTCGGACCATGAGGTCCCGTGTGTTGAACATTGCCTTCGGGCCTATTGTTGTAATAATGTCGCCGTAAGACTATTCGTGCATGTGCACCTGATTGTTCAGTATCTGTATTTCGTGGGTACCAACTACTCGATCCAGGGAATGGTACTAAGAACACGAAAGATTCCCGTCTCAAAAACGGGGGTCTACAGAGCTGGTATCAGAGCCATGCGACCGTAGGCTAAGACCAAATGGCGCCTTACCCCTGACTAGTTGGCTAAAAGGAAATATCCCTACATAGAATCATTTTCAAACTATTATTTCCGAAAATACAAATATACCTTTTCTACATCTGTATTTCCTTTTATTTACCAAATGATTATAATGATAGCTCTCTCCCTCTAACCCTAAGTTGCCTTCAAAAGCAGATGTCGAACCATGACGGAGCCTGGGAGATCACTATCCCACGAGACGAAGGGTTTGTGGCACAGCTTCAGTCCCTGCTGTGGTGTTTAAGATACCCGGAACCACCCACCTACCAAATCAAAAGGCATGGCTCCGAAGGATATCCAGCATGGGAGGCGGCCGTTTCCGTGGAAGCCCGCATGGGAAGTGAAACATCTTTCTGCTTCCACACCCGCTACCACCGGGATTTAGCGGAGGCAGCCATCCAAGATGCGGCCCGCGAAGCATTTCTTTGCCTTAATGCGATACATCGTGCCAAACTCACGGTGACAGAGTTCGTGCATCAATTCCGTGTTGGCTTGCTGAGTACGGTTGGTACTCACCCTTGCTATACGCACAAACCTTCAGCTGATGGGAATGGAGAGCCAGAGGATCCTTACGCGTACTACCAGGAGGGTGAAGGAACTGATGGCGCATACTAGATCTTAGCTCCGGTCGTTGCCTGTGGCTAATGACATGCCGCTACCTCTATTCCGCTGCCGTATTTAAATTCTGCTTTTTGTGTTGTATTCGGACCATGAGGTCCCGTGTGTTGAACATTGCCTTCGGGCCTATTGTTGTAATAATGTCGCCGTAAGACTACTCGTGCATGTGCACCTGATTGTTCAGTACTGTATTTCGTGGGTACCAACTACTCGATCCAGGGAATGGTACTAAGAACACGAAAGATTCCCGTCTCAAAAACGGGGGTCTACATTTCCCCGGCGATCCTCGTACGAACTCAAGTAGAAATTAGGCTAAGCGCTTGGAATCGTTCTCGTGGCTTTTATGGTTCTTTTCGATCTTTTGGTGTTATATTGGATTCTAATCGAATTCGATTGATCTTTCGCACGTACGGATAGCACCTGAAGAGGCCGGCATCGACCCCATTGAAGACACCACTCCACAAGCATGCGAGCAAGGCAAGTCATCACACTCTTTGAACATATTGATCCCAATTGCAAAATGATGTTATTTTAAACTCTAAACATGCATGCTATACAGAGTTACCTATACTTGTTATGCCATACCTTGTCATTGATTACCTTTAGAATTATCCCTTGTAACCCTCGATGTGATACAAATAACCGGAGAATAACTTCGGCAAATTGCTTAGCCCTGCTAAACTTAGATTCATGCATACTCATGATTTTATGAAAAGCTTTATGCTTGGGCAACTACCTTGGGGAAGGTAGTTGAGATACGGCATGTTGAGACATGAGCGCCACATGGCCATGAGAATGATGAAATGAGTTTTGATGAAAATTGAAAGTACTAAACGAATGTTTTAGACTGGGGCGGCTGGATGATTTGGGTGGATTTCAGAAAAGGCGAGTGCCGACCCTGGTCAATTAAGGACCGAGCCATGAGATAGCCGAGAAACGAGCCAGTACAACCGTACTTCTCGAATGGGTATAGACCTAGCGGAGTAGATAGCCGAGCGGAGGCGGTACCCTTGCATAGTGGTTCTTATGGATGAGATGAGATGTGAAAGAGTTGATGGTAATTTAAAATTTATTCTTACTTGACGAATGGAATTTTACCTTACCCCGGGTGCGCCAGAACTCCTCTCACTGCTAGAAAAGGACGGCTAGAGTGCATGAGGGCTTAAGTTCATGGAGCAGGTACTGCCAAAGTGAGGTTATCGAAAGGCTTTGCCATGACCGTTTCATGTGTTGGGACGTAGGCTCATTTGTTGGGTTGTCACGGAGTACGGGTAAAGTGTACATCCACTGCAGTGTGAATGATTCAATCTATTCGAATAGTCGTGCTCGCGGATATTGAGCATCGTGACAAGACTTTCACTTGGCTAGACTTTAAACTTTAAAATGCTGGGATGGGTTTGCGTGATGATTTTGTTCGCTGGTGGATAAACTTCTCGAGATGCGAGAAGGGGTGGATTCCCAGAAAACCAAGACGAACCGGAGGCGGGAAGCCATCCTTGGTATCACGATGGATGGTAGACAGAACCGTCGCCGAGTTAATGAACTATGGAACTAAAACCTGACTTGGCTAGTTGTTAGGCTTGTGAAAAGATTTGTGAAAATTGGCTTTATGCAAAAGAGCACCAGCCATTCCTTGAATAAACCTATCATATGCATCACTTCCGTGTTGGCTTGCTGTGTACGGTTGGTACTCACCCTTGCTATACGCACAAACCTTCAGATGTTGGGAATGAAGAATCGGAGGATCCATACGCCTACTACCAGGAAGGCGAAGAAGCTGATGGCGCTTACTAGGTCTTAGTCACCGGTCGTTGCCTGTGGCAACCGACATGCCGCCTTTATTCCGCTGCCTCATCTAATTTCTGCTTTTGGGTTGTATCCGGACCATGAGGTCCTATGTGATGAACATTGCCTCCGGGCCTACTATTGTAATAATTTCATTGTAAGACTATTCGTGTATGTGCACTGGTTATACAAGATCGTATTTCGTGGGTACCAAACTACTCGATCCAGGGAAATGGTACTAAGAACACGAAAGATTCCCGTTCCAAAAACGGGGGTCCACAGCTGGGAACACCATCAACAAAATTAGGGGGCATATACGACAACAGCGTGATGTCTAGTAGAGACGTCAAGCAGGCAGGGCAAAAAAAATCATGATTTTCAAAGATTTTTGAAGTAATCGGCATCAAATGAGTTTGAAATAATCGGCATCGAGTGCGTTTGAAATAATCGGTAATCAAGTGAGTTTAAAATAATCGGCAAGCATACATTAAACAGGGAATGAGTTGCGGTTAGCCGATTACGGAAGATGTCTTAGCTGATTACAGAAGATGTCTTAGCCAATTACAGAAGATGTTTTAGCCGATCACAAAACGTGCAAAAGGTTAAGTACAAGAATACCTAGCCAACTATTACAAGCAAGTTCAACGCGAAAGGAAGTCCTTGATAGCCAATATTGCCCTACGGCGGATCCCGTCTATTTCTTCGATGGCCTTCGCATCGGCTGCGTCGTTCCCCGGGATCGGCTTCATCGCTTTGGCCATATCCGACATGTTTGACAACGGCCGCCTTGATCTTTGCTCGCTGGTCCTCGATCTCCTTCGGCAGGCTGGCCATGCGTTGTTCCTTGGCCACGATATCGGCGTTGATGTTGGCGAGTTTGGCTGTCAGCTCTTCCCGATGCTTGGCGAAGCCGATCAAGTTCAGCAATCGGCTCGCCTTTAAAGCGTCAAACTTGGCCTTCTGGCGTGATCTCTTGCGGCTAGCCTTGATGGTGGCCTCCAATGCATGGTTTTCACGGCGATCGGCTATCCTCTGTTTAGCCCGTTCAAGCTAGTGCCGATGCGCCTCCATAAAAGTAGCTGGTGCGATGGTGTCAGCTAGCTGGTTCAGCAGCCGATCTTGAATGTCTTCGAACCGATTACGGATGGAACCGCAGTCGGTGACTAGGAAATCGAGAGAGCACTCCAGTCGTTTGGCTATATCTGACAAAGTTGCTCGTAGCTCCTCGTCTGATACCACCATGACCATATCAGTGCCCTCGTCGGGATCAAGGAATTTCGATAAATCAAAATCCAGGAGATCGGCTAGAGACTACAAGTTAGAAGTTGGTTAAGAGAGCTGACAAAACTAATAAGCCGATTTATGAGGCTGAACAGGACTTACTCGGATAGCTGGAACTGAGGTAGCCACATCCTCAGCATCACCATCACGTGCGGCCATCGGCATCGGCTCCCTTGATACACGGGGGGCAGGTGTTGGAGCACGGGGAGGCTGCAAAAGATGCAAGTTAGAAATTTGGTGTTCTAAGAAGGAAATGAAGATAGAGTTTACCGAAGGAGGGGAGCTGTTTTCATCTTGGTGGTTAATTTCTTCGCCTACGCATACGTAAAGCCGATAAGTTATGATGATATAAAAAAAGAGAAAGATGGCAGGGTTAAGCAATGAAAAATTCTTACTGGCTGAGGACGAGAGACGCGTTTCGGAGGGCTTGGAGTTCACTCGGTGGTCTGCTCGGCCGATGGAGTTTGAGCGTACTTGTCCGAAGAGCTCGTTTCGGCTGCGGCGGCATTGACGGCTTCCTCCATTTCCTCGTGCCTAACTTCTTCTTCAAGGGTCGCGTCCACGTCCGGGTCGACGGGGCGATCGTTGGATGGGGTTGCCTCGGCTTCTTTGAAGCTCGTTTTCTTTTTTCGCAGCCGAGTAGCAAAGCGACGTGCACGCCCTTTCGGCCGATGCGGGGCGCACGGGTCCGCCGTGAAGCGAGTGCCCACCTTCAGCGCATGGCAGCCGATGATGGACGGGGCCAGTCCGCAGCCGCCGGATAGCACGTCAGGGGCATACTGGATGGCCACTCCTGTGTTGCTTGTGTGCAGAGGTGAGGAGTCGGTTGTCTGCAAAGAAATGAAGCATGATCAGTCAATAATATAAGAAGTGGCCGAAAAAAGCTAAGACAAAGAAAGATACTTATCGATGGAGTCATCTCCGGGTCGATGATGGTCAAATACATTGAGGCCGACTGATGGAACAAGTGTCGTTTCCATTCGTTCCACCATCGGCTGAAGATTGTTGTCCTTCTCACCGCCAAATCAATATTGTCGATGCTGCCTAGAGAGGGGCTAGGGATACTGAGCAGCCGATTCATCATGATATCTCCCTCAATCTTGCCTCTTGATTGGATCTTGTTTGTGTAGAGGCCGATCGGCAGCTGACCCATGCCAAGTTGTCTTGCGGCTACCATCGGATGATAGAATTCATAAGATTTTTGAATGTTGCGCCCTTGGTGAATGCCGACAGGTAGGTTGCAAGGTGTGATAGCCGATGTATAGATTTTCCTTGGTTTGTCATAGCTCTCAGAGTTGAGCTCATCCAGCCAAAAATCATCTGGGAGTTCGAATCTTTCAAAATCTGTATAAGTGAACCATATCCTTGAGCTGCTTGGGAAGCCGCTGTATAGGTTGCCAAACCAATTTTTGAAGTGTTCGGCTGTTAGCTTGGATCCGCGATAGGTCGCAGCTGCTTCCCTGTATGACAGGCATTGGCAGGTGGTCACTTCTTCGTCATCTTCAAATCTTGGCTCGATTAAAGGGAAATCGGCCTCTAATGGGGATGGCTTTTCGCAACCCTGGTGGAGGTGAAGGTTTAGCCACAACCGCAACACCACCAGGGGCCCTCCGTGTTGATGGCTTGTTGAGAAGCTAGCCGAGCATGCATTACTTAGCATCCGGTATAGGTAGCCGAGCAAGTATTTCCCCAAAGGAACTTGTTTTTTGCTCACTAAGGCTTCGGCTATGTGCTGTCAATTGCTAGTTGGCCCACAGCTCGATCCACAGAAGACATATTTCTCCAGCCACATTAGCAGGAAAGCAGTGTGTTCCCTCTCAGAAATTGGGCTGTCTTTCATGTTCATGGATATGAAACCGCTCTAGCCCCCTATGCTTTTGGTCTTGAAGTTGTGGGAACACTTGATGTTGAGGCCGATTAGGTCAACTATGGATGTTATATCCAAACCTGTGATCATCACTATATCCATAAGGGTTGGTGTCATCGGCCCTTGCCTGAAAAGGAATGCATTTAGCGTGTCCGACCAAAAGTAGGTGGCAGCCGATAAGAGGGGTCCGTCCTTTGAGATATCGGCTACTGTCAAGGCTAGGCATTAGCTTATTCCTATCTTAGTCCAGTGGGTTTGTTGCCAAGCCGACATCTGTGAGTACCAAGCTGGCCAGGTTTTGTCCGTTGAGGGCCAAGACTTGAAGGCGCTAGACCAGCGAGTTAGGTCAAGAGTGGAAAATCTGAAGGGGACTCGGTTCGTTTCAGCGTTAATGAGCTCGCTAGGGTCTACGTTGCCGATCAGCCCTAACAAGAACTGATTGGGACTAGTGAGGTCTGGAATGGCAATTTGGTGGGTGAGATGTTGTGATTTAAAGGATGAAAAAACAAGATTACAAAAGATGAAAGCCAAATTGCAAGAAGTAAAGGGCGGTAGCCGATTAGACTTACCTCTGGGTATTCCGTTTGGGTCGCTTTGGAGTGAGTGCTTGAGGACACCATTGATGGGCGGGATTGGCCCCGCGGAAAGGGTTGTTGGTGATGTTGCGCTTCGGGTCCGACGAGGCCGCCGAGGAGACGAACAGTTTTTTTGGGCTAGGGCTTAAGAGATGAAAGTAACAGCGTGGCTTGTTTCAGCGCAAGGCAGGCGTTATTTAAAGAGATTTCTTGACAGCCGAGACAGAGTCGGGAAAGAAGTGCGCGGAAATTTGAAAAAATCAGCAAATCCATGATATTACCTTATCACGGACTTGGGAGGAATGTGTTAACGACCAAATTTGGTAACTAAATTCCTAAGTCCGAGCCGAGGTTATAGCGGAATCAAATTGGAAAATGATATGCGGAGAAAACAGAGGTTGCATCGGCTACAAGCAAATCGGCTAGGAGGCCGGCTCGCCGAGTCCGAATCGGACATGGATAGCCGATAGCCGATTCCGATTCCGAGAAGAAGATGGAACCGTTTCCGATAAAGAAGCTTGAAGATAGAAGGAAGATTCGGTTCCCAAAATGTTCGTTAAAATATTGCCATCTATGGATAAAGTCCTGTAACGGTAATTTTATCTGTAAAATAAGGTTTGTTTAGATATTTCCTTTTATAATGCGACATGGGACTATATCCCGAGATATTGTCATATTTTGAATAGTAGATTAGATATGAACAGTGTCTTACACGGATAGTGTTATTCTTGGGTATAAATAGGACCCGAGACCTCTTGTAAAAAATCACAATCAATACAATCTCGGTGCATCGCCTCCTATTTTCTTTTAGTCAAGTTCTTGATCTGGCTTCGGGCTGCATCGATTCGAACCCCGAACAAGGTAAATTCTCATCGTTTGGTAGTTTATTCTGTCGAATCTAGTGCTTACATCATTATGACACTCTAGGTTTAATGTTATAGACTGCGCAAGTTATCATATACGGCATATAATCTAGAACAATGTCTAGATCTATCTTGCCATCGGCTTGTTCTTCTCAGGAAGCAGTAGCCGATAGAGCTAGATCTAGATGTTGACCTGGATTATATGTTATATCCACTGTCTTGCAGGATTTACATCGGTCCATATAGATCCAATGCTATCTTTTTGTACTTAATGTTGCATCATCCATTATCTATTAAGTCGCTTTTAGAAGTATTATGATCTATTCGGCTAGATATAAATTTATGGAGACTGTGCCGGGGTTTCAGCCGGCCTTATCTGTTTTAATATTTCTTTAGTATTATTTGCTATTAGATCTATTAGAGCCGCCTCTTATATTAAGATCTTGATCTAGTTAAATACCTTAAGCCAGTATCAATCCATTGGCATCAGCCAACAGGTGATTGATCTAGGTTTAACGCATTTAGGTCAGATCGATATCTTTTTATAAGATATATCGGAGTATTAGCCGATTCACGTTAGACCTACAGTATCGGCTAGGTTATGAACGCATATATTTATTATCTTGGTGTATATTTAGGTTAAGTGATTCATACTGTCTCGGCATAGCCGATCTATCCCAGTCACTTAGTTTAAATATGCTTCGAGAGAGCAATTATATGCAGGGTTGTTTCCTGAGCCGATTCGGTAGGATCTAACTTTAACCTTAACACATGTATATGTTTATTCTTTCTTATTGGTTAGCAGATCAAACTAATTGGCACGCCTAGATCATCACAGGTAGCCAAGGACGGACCTGCACTGGAGCTAAGCAGATCTCCCAGGCCAACGCGTGAGAGATTTTTCTCATCAACACTATGTCGACAAGCCACCGTCCGTCCCTACGGCGCCTGCCACCCTTCTCCTTGCCACCTACTACACTAGAGAGATGGGGAACAGGAGGTGCGGTGGGAGGTCAGGGGCGCGAGGTCGTTCACCGTGGAAGCCCGTCACCGTTCTTGCATCCGTTGCGCAGCTTCTGTCCAGGCGGCCGCTCTCCTTCTCCCCGCCACGCTATAGCCCCCCGTTTCCATGTCCTCCTCGCCTGTGCTCGCCGCCCACGGCATCCTCCCTGCCCGTGGCTGCAATGCCCTCCCGACGGCATGCCCCCCTAGCCGCCATCATGATCAACACCGCCCGTCGCGCTAGTTGCCACCGCCGTCACCACCCCTAATAGATCGGGTATCGGCGTTGGCACATCACCATCCTTGGCTCCCCCTTCGCCGCCCTGATCTGCCTCTGCCGCACCCGCCACCTTCCTCAACTCCTCCTCCGCCGCTGCCTCTTGGTGACAGAGAGAAATTGAGGTAAGGAGAGGGAGAAGAGAGAGAAAGGGTTGGGGAAAGAGAGAGATAGAGAGGTGAGGGGAAAGAGATAGAGAGGGTGAGGGACTGACATGTACCGATTTGAATAAAATATTGATGACTAGACTGTCACGTAGGACCAAAATCACTCCGGATTGAGTCAGGGAGTAATTTGTCCCGTATTAATAGTTGAGGGTGAAAGATGTCTGGTTTTCGAGTCTAAGGGAGTAATTCGTACTCAACCACTGGTTCAGGGGATAATTCAAACTTTTTTCTATATTAAAAACAAGCACATATGAGGGTATATATGTGCTGGTTGTGGAACTAGCCATAATGATTATGGGTTACCGTTGACACTTTAGTAGGGTCAGTTCTAAAAATTCAGTTCAGCAATGTGTGAACTGAAAAAACGAACACATTCATCCATTCAGAAAGGAAAAGTAATAATAGTTACATGCAGGGATAGATCCAATGTGGATGTTAACGTGGGGCTTTGTTGGATCACCATAAAGGAAAAGACAATAAAGAGAGGAAAAAAAGAAAGTGAGACTGAAGAAGAAAGAAGAAAGAAGATGAGCCCTTCCTCTCCTTCCTCTTTCTGAAGCTGGATCCGGCCCTGATCATGTGGCCAACTAAGGACGATCCTATCGTACCAGCACCATATCACAAGCAGCAGGGCAGTACTAGAAGCATTGAACATAGCTGCATGCAGACCCGTTATCTCTCTGCTTCATTTGCTGTCTTGGTCTACGGTCTGATGAGTCCAAGCAGGACTAAAAAGCCGGCCGGCCGGCAAAGCGACAGCCTTCTCTCATTGGTTCGCGCCTTCCCGGCGATAGTAACTGCCTGCACCAGCTAGGACCATTGCCTACTTTTTGGTGCCTGAAAAACAGAAAACCAGCCGTGGCATTGGTTCGCGGTATTTGGCCGTGAGCATGTTACAGCAGATATAGTCACTGAGAAGCTTTCTGTTATATCCGTGTGTATTGAGAGAAACCATTTTTATTGAAGTGCTAAAATTCATAATAGTCTCGATTTAAGTTGCATTCGGGACTAAAAATATTTTTAGTCCCGATTTAAAAAGTTTATGGATTTCGAGGAACATTAGTCCCGGTTCGTGACAAGAACCGAACTAAAGATCATATTTAGTCCCTGTTCAAATATTGTCAAAACCTATAGAGCACGGACATCTTTAGTCCCGGTTGGTAACACTAACCGGGACTAAAGATGCTTTTTTTTTCCGGTTGGGGTTATCAACCGGGACTAAAGATGTTCGACGCTCTGACAGGTTCTGACAGCCTCTTTAGTCCCGGTTGGTAACATCAACCGGGACTAAAGATGTTACTTTTTGTTCCAGTTGTGTTACCAACCGACACTAAAGATAATTTTGAGTGAATATGTTTATTTTTTTAACTGAACCTAATAAAAATAGCCTAAAATTTTGCTACATGATTCAAATAGCCTAAAATTAATTAGAGGGGATCTGTAATTTCAAAGAGTGTGGTGTTGTGTGGGGGTGGTGATTGAAGATAGAAGGAAGCTTTAATTTTGTTATTACATATCACCATATTGTTATTAACTAATTATTCTCAATATACAAAATCTTTTGTAAAATTATTTTGGTGATAATATACAAATCGGAGGGATGTATAATATTGATAAGAACATTCAAACCCTGGTCATCACGTCTAGTTTATGCGCATGCAACAAGTTTTACGCGCATTGTTCCCGTTTTGTCCTCTAACTCGAAGTCGGTTTTTAAACGGTCATAACTTTCGCATACGGACTCCGATCAAGATGTTCCATATATGAATATCGATCAGAAAAAAATTTCGGATGCGTTCGTTCATCGCTTCGTCGCGTTCGGCGATTTTATTTTTCCCAAAAACGCCTCAGAAGGTTGCCTTTTCGAGCCCGGAAGTTTTTTCCGATTCTGACCGTATCTTCTAAATTTTCTACAGGCCACGTCTTTTGCTTGTTTACGCTCAAATTTTCTGTGGTTACCTCTCGTGTGCTCCTAAGTCCATAAAAATATAAAAAAATAAAACAAAAAAGTCGAATTTTTCAAAAAAAACAACAACTTTAGATGAATATGAAAAATAGAAAGAGGCAAAAGAGGAACAATATCTAGAAGAGCACATTAATGTATAGGATTATCTATGTTTGATTAAATTTTAATATTATTATTTTAACCCTATATTTAATGAATTTAATTTGGCCCTATTTACTAATTATTTAATTGTTAACCCTAGCCGACCAAATAAATTTGGAAAAATAGCGGAAATTATCTTTAGTCTGGTTGGTAGTACCAACCGGACTAAAGATGAATTCGAAATAGCGGAAAATTATCTTTAGTCCCGGTTGATGCCACCAATCGAGACTAAAAATAAATTAAAAATAGCATAAAATTATCTTTAGTCCCGGTTGGTGCCACCAATTGGGACTAAAGATAAATTGAAAATAGCAGAAAATTATCAATTATCTTTAGTCACGGTTAGTGACACCAATCGGGACCAAAAATTCAGGGCTATATATATCCCGGCGCGCATCATCTTCTCCACCGATCCAACACTTAGCACATTTTTGAGATCTCTCTCCTTCTTCCCTCAGCTCTCTCCCTCTCCCTCTTCTTCTTCCTCTTCCTCTCCCTCTCCCTCTTCCTCTCCCCTCGACAAGCAAGGGGAGGAGATGGCGGTGGCGGGGGAGGAGGTGGTGGCAGCGGGGCGCCATCTCCTCACCGGCGGGGAGCGGGACAAAGGTGGCAGCGGCGAGAGGGAGCCGGCGGCAGCGGCGAGAGGGAGCCGGCGGCAGCGGCGAGCGAGAGCCGGCGACAACGGCGAGCGGAAAATACTTGTTGTTGTTGTATTTTGTTGTATATATAGTGTGGACGATTTTTTTTATATATGTGTGAACAAATTTGTGGACAATTTTTTGTATATGTGTGAATTTTGTTGTTGTATTTTGTTGTATTCGATCGTTAAAAAAATAATTTCGATGTTGTTTGCATATATATATATATATATATGTATGTGATGTATTATATATGTGTGTTATGTATTTATATGTATGTATATGTGTGTGTTTAAACAAGCAGCAAGCTAAGAGCAGGTAGAAATTAAAAAAAATTTTAGTCCCGCTTGAAGCCACCAACCGGAACTAAAGGTGGCGGAGCCAACCACGTGGCGCCGCCATCTTTAGTCCTGGTTAGTGGCTTCAACCGGAACTAAAGCCGCATCTTTAGTCCTGGTTATTTGAATCGAGACTAAAGATATCTTTATATCTTTAGTCTCGATTCGTAGTTTCGATTTGACAACCAAGACTACCGAGGGTTACAAATCGGGACAGTTGTGACTTTAATAGTGATATATGGTCCATTCAACTGCATGCATATGATAAGTGAGTGAAAAAAGCGAGTTAAACCATTGATTCGATCAATCGCGGCACATTTGTGGTACGTACAGATATGGTGTCACTACCGCATACCAGTAGTGCCGACGAAGGAACTCCTCTCACATATTAAACTCATGAGCTATAGAATTCACATGTCAGCCTAAAGTAAGAGGACAGTAAGTTCGAGGATCTCTTTCTTAGTGCCAGATGACTAAGGCTTAGTTCAATATAGGGTTTGGTTGAAATTTTTCATAGAACATAAAACAAAGTAAATCAATAGCAAATGGTTGACTGAGACTCCCTTTATCTCAAAATCTATAATCTATAATATATAACTATCTATAGAGCAAGTAGTGCTACCCAAAATTTTCGTTCACCTGGCTATTTATAGAAAACTCCTTGAGTGTTTATAAAATTAACCCACAGTCCACCTGGCTATTTTGCATAAAATCCCTTGAGTGTTTATAAAATTAACCCATAGTCCGTCTGGCTATTGTGTAGAAAACTTCTTGAGTGTTTATAAAATTAACCCATAGGCCCAATGCTGAAATAGGTCACAGGTGAAGACATAAAAAAATATAAATTAGAATTATATAAGACTTCAACTTTGAAATAATTATGATAAAATAAAATGACGCTCTATAAAACAAGTAGTGTTTCTACCCAAAACCCCTTGAGTGTTTATAAAATTAACCTGCAGTCCCAATGAAAAGAGTGTTTCTACCTAAAATTTTCGCGCTACGCCTGCATCCCTCCCTTCCGTCTCCATCCGCAACGCACCTAAATATATATAACTATATCTATAAAGCAATTAGTGTTTCTATCCAAAATTTTCGTTCGCCTAGCTATTTTACGAAAACCCCTTGAGTATTTATAAATTAACCCGTAGTCCCAATGTGAAAAGAAAGGGAGGGCTTGGATGAAAAATGACGTCCGTTGCAACGCACGAGCATATTTACGTAAGTATAATTTTCACCTATATCACCTATTCCAATACACAACAAAAAGACTAGAATATTACTATTTTATCAAATCTCAATATAATTATTCTTTACTTTATCTACTCACAATGTATTTATCTCTTACTTTTATAAACTTTGATGTAATAATTACTAAAAATAAATTCATTTTGAGACAAATGGAAGGAGCTAAAAATAAACTTATTCTTTGTGAAGGGAGTATATCTTAAAAAATAGGTTTATTTGATTTTGTAATGAAACTTCCATATAAAATGTTTTTGAAAAAACACATGTTTGTTTATTTGTTTGGAAAGCATACTCGGTAAAAGACGTTGTTGCAAAAGCCAAACTTGGAACTCAGCCGGCATTGATTCATCCAATATTAGGAGTTGAGAGTGAAGATGCCATGCATGTCTCCCCATGAGCAAATTAATGCACACCGTACCAATACCAGCGAGGCACTAAAACAAACATTTCTTTGTTATTCACTCTGTATAAAATATTTCTAAATATTTCTAGTTTGCTTAGCAAATACTAAGGTTTGATCCAACGATTTCTTTTCAGTCAGTTTAGTTGTTGATTTTTAAATCAAAATGTCACTGGAAAATAAAATTAAGAAAATAATAGAAAACAATGTATGAATGCCTAAATTATACATATTATGATGCAAAATTTTAATCGTAGAAATTCTTATATTATAGAATCACTACTACAGAAACCTACATAAGGACCGACCACATATGTGTCGGTTTGAAAAAAAAACACCTATAAGACGTTTCCCACCCTTTCCTGCCCACCATTTCATAGGTGTCGGTTCTTTGAGGGAAGAACATTGGTGCATGTTTTATTTAAAAACCAGCACCAAAGACCTTGCCTCCAACGGTCTTTCTCTTTTTACTGGTATCGGCATTTTACTAAAATCAGCACCTATGACATAGGTGCCGATTCATAATAAGAACCAGCACCTATGGTTTTGCTACCGTCGGTCGGAAAGGGATATAGGTGTTAGTTCATAACAAGAACCGGCATCTATATTCTCACTCTATATATACTCCTCCCATCACAGCAGCTCACGATTGGAAGCCCTTCTTCTTGCTCATCCAACGGGGGGAAGGTTTTGCCAAAAAATAACTTCAAAAACATCAAGAGATCAAAGTGTTTACATGCTTAAATGTTAGTTTATCTTGATTCTCTATATGTCACCATCTCTTCTTGATCTAGTACATCCTATAAATTATATTGCCAACCACACGAATCGATAGGAACCCTACAGCTCCAGAATCGGCACTCACCACATATGCCAATGCTATAGGTGTCATCGTGAAGGATGACATCCCCATCAAGTACCGACATTAGAGGACCAGTGATAGAGATGAATTGGAGTGGATGGTAGCAGACAGAGACAAGGAACTTGCTTGGGAAAAGTTGAAGCAGACATTTCAGTTCCCCTAGGGTTTAGAAGAACTCACAAAGCACATGGCCCTTAAGAGGATGTCTGTCAGCTTTAAGAAGTGAAAGGCGGACCTTACCAGGAAGTTTATTGAGAAGGGCCTAACACCAAATTTTCAATATGTCAATTATTGAAGGTGTCGCTATTTCTGGGATGACTTTGTAGCCTACAGAACATCCAATCACGCAAAGGAGATTAGCGAAAGGAACCAAGCCAATGCGGCAGAAAAACTATACCCTTATCTTCTCGGCCCTAGCGGATATGCTAATAATGTAGGCAAATGGCAAGAGATGGAAGATGAGCTACTGCAAAAGGGAATCGAGATCAAGACGAAGGACTAGTGCCAACGGGAAAAGAATTACCAATACGCCCGAGGGTCAACACTCTTGGATACAGGCGAGTTGGTACACAAGGGTCCACGAGAGCAAGAATTGTAACAGAGGCTCCACGATGCCCATCAAAATTCCTTAGAGGGTTCTTTTGTTGTGAACAGGGAGAAAGATGAGCTCAAATTTGCATTGCAGAACCCTGAGCACATGGGACGCACAAGAGTAGGCCTAGTTCCATGGAGGGAAGGTTTTCCTGAAGGTAGACATAGATACCTGTCTCAGTGAAATAATAATTCCTCAAACTAATAGGAAGAGATAAGGCAACTGAAGGAATAAATGGCACTGATAATGGCGAGGCTCGAAGGTCAGGATGGAGGCGATGCTGGCCATGTGACCAATCCAGGTGGGATGAAAAGCAGTTGCGCGTCAACTGAGGTTCCTTAAGAACCGAACATGGCTCGTTACCCCGTGGATGACATCACTGTATGTACTGCATGCAAGATGCATGTGCCACTTCAAAACATCACTCTAGAGGTGGCACGCAGTATGGTACATCCCATAATAGAGGGGGGAAGGATACACGGTAGCCCGATACCAAGTGGCTACTAAGGGTCGAAGTGGAGGACGTGTCGAGCAGATACATGGCAGTCCACCTTGATTTTGCTCCAGATGAGGGGATAAACACTCTTGGAGAAGCCGTCCACAATATAGTCCTATGGTGCAAGCATTTCATTGTCTTCCCTTCAAGAGATGGTGATGACAAGCCAAGCGATGGCGGGTCTAGCTCTGAAGGGCTTGCTGTTCCCCCCTAAAGGATGCCAACTCCACCATAGTTGCCACATAAGAGCCCATCTCCTCCACCGGCACAACGTAAGAGCCCATCTCCTCCAGAGGTAGTACATCAGAGCCTAGCTTCTTTAGACCCACTGAAAAAGAGGGAGCGCCTGTGTAAAACTTCCCAGATGTCTGAACCACCGTCTCTGAAGAAGACCAAAAAGGAGCCATTGCCTAACATGTTGGAGCCATCTTTGAAGGAAAAAAGGCGATGAGTGGGAGCATAACATCGCTTGCTCCTTTGATGTAAAGGGGACAAAACAAAGGAGGCACCAAACATGAAAGTGCCAGTTGCAGACAAGACCACTTCATTCGCATGGCAAGGCCACTTGACTCGAAGCAACTTATTTTGGACTTCCGACGCAGGATCATGAAAAAGGGATTACAAGAATTTTCCAAGAAAGAATTTGAGAAATATGAGACCAACAAGACTATGCAATAATTTCTAAAAGGTGCAGGGTTGAACAGTTTATGTGATGTAGACAATATCGCGAAGGCCCCATTGGCAGCTCAGTTCAGGTTTGGTCATTCTTTGACTACTAACGAATATCGCAACATCGTTGGCAATTGTACTCAGATGAGAAGGGTAGAAGAGTGGTACTAAGGAGGGTAAGGAGACATTCCCTATCTTTTATAGGGACAAGGACTTTCATCACTGTGATGGTTTAATTTGGGCCACATTTTAAGAACTGTTTCGTCTATACAATCTGAGGGACCTAGACTTATCACTAATTCAGTTATGGCCTTTGTAAGTATCCTCAACCCCTCGCTATTTATTCTAAGTAGATATCCTCGTTGCATGTCTATTTTTTTCTTATGTAGAATGGGGGCGCTTGAATGTAGAACGACCCATAGCAAACTAGGATTCCTCAATCCATAAATAGTCAATTCCAACAATATTGAGGCAGGCGAACGGTCCGGAAAAACAGTGGTCAACTACGTGTATGCATCCTTTGTCAAGCTGCATGACATGAATACCATCCTTTTGCCTTACCACTTTAAGTAAGTGTGGCATTTATCGTTGTACTTTCCATTTGTATTTTAAGATGGTAATTTCTCCCTCTCCTTATATGTAGGCCTCACTAGCTCCTTCTTGTGATCCATTTAAACGATTCCAAGATTGTCATCATGGATGGACTGAGGACCCCCCCCCAAAACCAAGTTTCAATACGTCATTGACATCCTAGATAAGGCACTTGTGAGGTATAAGAAGTGTATTCTACACGCTTTGTGTGCAAATATATTTCGGGTTTGGCCCCACCCTTATTGCTTAAGGCCAGGATCCGGGCATGAGTACATGTGGGTTTTACCTGATGAGATTTATGTGGACTTTCATGAAGGACGGCAACTGGAACATCAAGGATGCCGAGGTTCGCCATGTTCTTAAGACGTAAGTCCAAGTTTCTAAACACATAGTACGTTTTCACATCTTCAATCCTTCCATTTGCAGAAATTAAAGGTTCCGAAAAGTAAATTGTTGTCACATTCTTGCTTGGGCCTCGCTGAACAACTATGTGGATTCATCGTTAATCATATCATCTCGTCGAACATCGCATACAACATTTTAAAAGCTCCTACTGGGCTAGTGGGTTTCATTGAGGATAGCGGCCCTAGTGACACTTTATATAGACATTCAACGACGAAGGATACGCAGACTTATAATTAGTGAGCAGAACGTACCTTTTAAATACTTTCTAAGTACCTTATAAATTAGTTATTTGGATTGATGTGGTTTTGTTAATGTCTTGAAGATGAATTAAGTTTATCTATTTGTTAATGTTTATCTATTTGTTTTCTTGAAAACTTATCTAACCATGTATTAATTTTCTCTAGTTAATATTTTTATCCCTCAAAGTAACAGGTGACCTCACTGACTGGATGAGGCAGGCATCATCATTGTTGTCTCTGTAAGCAACAGGTGAGTTCACTGATTGAAATATGGCTGATAATGCATAGAGAAAACTAATTAAGAATAATCTATAGGTAAAACTTTTAATTTTTCGTTATTAAGTCCACATAAAGCTAAAATGGTCAAATAGACTATAATGGAAAACTCTAAAATCAACTTAAAACTTAAATTTTGGCTACGAATGATAAATGAACTATAATTAACATGCATACCCCTTTTATAAATTAGTAGTACTATTCTAAACATAAGGCATATATACAAACTTCCTAGCTAGCTATAGTTCATTAAAACTTGAAATTCAGTTATCTAAAAAAACAAAACTTGAACAGGTAGTGTAATACACTCCTGGAGGTACATATGTATGCATGGTTAATTTTTTGCTCTGCAAAAGGAGTGGTAGAAGTTAATTTAAGCACAACACATATAATGTGCAACATTGACATATGTGTGCTTGTTGGTTATTTTGGACGTGAATTACTTCTATGAATAATGTGGATGAATTTGAGAGTGGATATGGAATTGATGTGTGATAACTTTAATGTGGAGATGAATTGCATTTATTTGTGTATGTTTGGAGATTTTTGAATGGGAGTTATATGAATATGGATATATTCTGTGAATTGATATGGAATTTTGTGTGTATGGACAACCTGCCATTTGTTGGTTATACACTTAGAATCGACACCTTTGTGGCTTAATATGTGTCAGCTATCAATTCAAAATCGGTACCTTTTGTAGTATTATATATAAGTGCCAGTTATAATAGAAACCGACACCTCTAAGCTTCCGAGAGCATCCCCTACAGCAGGTGCCAGTTAGGTGCCAGTTTTTTATCAAAACCAGCTTCTATAATACCACGTATTTAGATGTTGGTTTGGAAGCCGACATTAATAACTTGCTGATTAATTGGTGACGACGTCAAAATCAACTAATAGATCATTTTGAGTTGACATCTATACGTTTTCCTGCACTAGTAAATGGATGAAGCAAGCATCGACAACATTGTTGGTAGATAGAGTCACGAGCTTGATATTTTGTCACGTGCTGTACCATTGGCCCGACAGTCGTGGATACACTTGCTGCACTCTGTCCGGTCCTCATGGGTGACTGAAAAGTAACGATGAATACATCGGCCGAAGCCGACACACCAACGGCACTAATCTGCACTTCATCAAACGCCGGGCTGTCGCTACTACAGGGAATATATACCCCACGTGCCAACATGCATGCATCTCAGTTTGGTGACCTACCAGTGTACTGCACTACTGGGCACTGCACTGGCCCCAGTTCTTTTTCCCGGTAAAGAGAGAGAGAGATTATTCACTGATGCATGCAGCTATGAAATTGTGAGATGATATATGATAAATCCGAAGAAACACACAGCTGCCGTTAATCCCAAGTGATCTGCGGTGAGCTGATTTGACGTACGTACGAAGGGTCCGGCTGCCAAAGCTTCTGGCTCTCCTCCATGCCAGTAGCTAGCCATGCATGTTCTTCTCGACTAGAGTAGCTCCCTAGCTAGGCGGCCAATATATCGGCGTTTCTGATGTTGTTGACGTATGTACGCGCAGTCTATCGCGGCGGTAACCACGTGACTATTATACAAACCATATAATGACCAAAAATTGTATCATCTTTTAAAACTAAAAAAACTACCGTATTTCATAACCACGTAATAATCATACAGTTTTTATACCCCACCACTATCTGCAGTTGCCTGCAGGCGTTCGGGATCGCACCCAAGTTACACAACTTGTCAATTTGGTTTGGTCCACTGTATACGCATGCAGGCTTGCAGCCCATTAGCCCATCTGTACATATGCATATTTTTTATTTAGAAAAAATGAACGGAAAGAACTTCATTTCACTAAAGGCGTTTAATCTCCAAGAGTAAGAGATTATAGGAGATTAGAGAAAATAATTCCACACCACAATAAGTGTGGAATAAATCTGCTCAAAACCTCCTCAATCCCCCTATGAGAGGGATTAAATGAACAAGGCCTAAGCAGAAGTAAAAACTCATTAGAGCATTCTAAGAGACTCTTTATATCCTTTCTAATGCTAGGAATAGAGATTTTAGTGAAAAATTACTATCCTCTAACAGTTTTTCTATATAGTCATTCAAATATAGTCATTTTCTATTTCGGATTTTTCGCTAGCCAAAAATAGAAGACAAGAATGTCTCTCTAAAGTGCACATGAGTATGAGATATAAAAAAATTATTGGAGAGCGAAAAAGTATAGAAAACGATTTTTATGCAAATGACTCTCCAAATGATAATTTAAAGAGTGAAATTTAGAAAGTCTCTTGGATGCTCTAATAGCTTATACAGGAAAATAAAGAACCAGCTCGATGAGAAAGTTTCGTCAAGGTCCTCAAGACCTTACCAACGAACACCACCGCGTCCGGATCGACAGGCCGAAAGCACAACCCGAGACTAAACCAACACACTCACAACAGAGCGCCCACGGAGCCCCTAAATGCATATGCCATAGATGTCATCGTTGTCGAGCTTATCGTAATTAAAGATAAAGCAGCTCTGACTTCACCACAAACATGTGTCATTGTTATCGAGCTCGTCACAATAACGATCAAGCATCTTTATACTTCCATGACGGACATCAGCCAAAGCTATAGTGGCGGATTCACTGTTCGGGCTTGTTGGTGTGCAAGCCCCACCTCCAATTCTTGTGCCTAATTAGCAGTTATGAGTCTAATTAGTAATTAGTGGGAAAATGGGATCCCATGATGTTAGTTGAAGTGCTCGTTACATCAAATTGCAAAAATGTAATGCACTCTAAATAGACTATACCAATTTATTCATAGATTTTGGTAGACATATGTTAATATAGCTGCAAATTAAAATTACAAGACAATCATATGTGTATTTGGGTTTCATCGGAAAATACCGAGTTCATATATTTCTAGTTTGCTTTAGCCCCACCTTAATTTACATCCTTGATTTGCCACTGCAAAGCCACCATATCGCCGCTTCCTGTGTATCGCTAGCACCAGTACACCTAAAAAGAGAATGCAATGTATCATTGTTCCAAGCTTCAGCGCACCCCAACAACAAAGCATCTTTCAATCCACCTAGCAAAGTCACACGAAGAGCATTGGCCACCTACCGTAAAGCAAGATGTTGATCAAGAAGGCGAAGGCCAGTCCAAACATCCCTTGCCTTATAGAACCTTGGTGTGGAAACAATAGGCTTTGTGCTTATGTGGATTTCACCAATAGCCATCGCTACATGGACAGGTTCTCCAAAGCAACGCCTCTAGGGGGATATGACATGAATCACCGCCGCCACTCACCATGGGGAAAACAAAATGTAGGTTTTCTCTCGGAGATTGTTGGTAGGAGAAGGGGGAACAAAACGAAGCCTCCAAGGAGGAGAACGACACCTAAGGGCTTCGTCGTCATCAATCCAGCCAAACAGTTCGATAAGTCATTCGCTAGCAGTTGCATGTCCATCCCAAACACGCAACCAACCTACACAAAAGACCGTCACCTAAATATCGTGTTGTCGCCACCGTACCAAGCCTCTAGTGATCAAGCACCAGCAGGGCTCACCATTAGACATGGTCTATAAAAGGAGGTTGAGCAAGGGGAGGAGCAAGAGGAGACCGAGAAGCCAACACCGACATGGCAGCTACAGAATAAGGCCACTGCCCTACTGACCTCTTCGACCTCAAAATCACCAACCACCTCATCAGCCAGCTCCTCCTCCAACTAGTGTATGAAGTCCTCGTCGGGAGGCAGATCTGACGACCTCCGCCACCAACCATGCAACTGAGCCCACCGCCACCACGTGGCCAGCCTGCAGCAAGAGACCGCCACTACCACATCCTCGCATGGCGACCAAATCTGCTTTACTGCTACCTTCTGCGTGTGCGGTGGCCACGACAACCAAGGCAGCCAGAGCAGGCACTGACCAACTACCCTCACACAGCCGCACGGCCTTCACCGCCGCCATCCAGAACATCGAGCGGCCACTGCCATGTACGTTCTGATGCCGATCCAGCCAGGGGTAAAAACGAGACAAGTATTTTTTGACCGACTGCTCGACCCTAGGATCGCGAGAAGAATATGGGAGAGAAAATGGGATATCCAGTACTATCCGAGTTCGAATCCGAATATGTAGAAAAATGTGTTAGGATAGGGGAAAGTTGTATCCACCCATATGTCCCATATTATAAAACATATATGAAAATCTATTATAAATCCACCTACAAACATGATAAAATATTGGTTCATCACTATTTTATGAGCTCACATGTAATATTGTGTAATTTTTTTTGCTTGATGTATCTTTTTTAACACTTTAATGCCTTCATATATTTAATATGTATGTGTCGGTGATATGGGCCCGGGAGTATATCAAGAATATGGTATCTGAAGAAGGGAGACGCCTTTCGCTCACCACGGCACCCCAAAGACGTGTCCTGGACGGCTCAAGCGGGTCCGGGCCACGGGCGACCACATGGCCATCCCAAAGGGGACTTGGCTCGGGGGCTGCTCGGAGGCCGCCGCTCTCCCAAACGACAGGGTTCGAGGTCACCCGGACCCCCCGTCCATCACCCCGCACCTCCCCGAGAGGGGAGCGAGATCAACTGTCAACCGCCAACTACCGCATTTAATGCCTAGAGAGAGACCAGACGCCTGCCCTGTCACATTTATTGCGATGTGAGGCACTTCTGTCAGCCGCTCATCATCACCCTTTTTGCCCGTCTCGAGGGAGAGAGGGTATAAAGTCTTTGACGGCGACCGCAGTATGGCCGCACAGTCATCCCACGCACGCCTCCCTTCATGCCCCGTCCAGTCGCATTAAATGCACTGGGCGGCCGCGTGGGAGAGAGGATACGAGTGCTAGGGGTGTCGCGTCGACCCCTCTCCAGGCGGAGGGCCACTGACCGGTAGGCCCCACTGGAGTAGGTAGGTTGGCCCATCCTCAAGTCAGCAGCATGGCGGCCACGACGCCTGTTTTCTCCACCAACTCCCGTGACGCGGCAACAGGAACAGGAATAGGGGTAGCTTCCCCGACAAGACAGGGCAAGAACCGCTCCATCACGTGGAGTGGAGTAGAGAAAACTAGGACTACTGTGGTGTCCCCTTGCACTATAAAAGGAGGCCCAAGTCCATCATAAAGGAGGTTTCGAAAACTGATCTAGGGTTCTGCCATTTTGGAGTACCTTGGGCTTCAAGCATTTCACCTGAGTCATCAGCTCCAGTTTCCCCACGGAAGAACAACCATCCTCATTCTTGTAATTCATCCTCCGCATATTACAAGAACAGGAGTAGGGTATTACGTCCCCCGGACGGCCCGAACCTGTATAATTCTTCTGTGTCTTTGTGATTGCGGCTTCCTCCATCTTCCCACCTTCTCTCCATCTCACCGCGAGTTTGAGCCCTAATTCACCGCTCCCCTGTGCGGAACCAAAAAGGGGGTCCCTCGGATTCTCGTGTGTCGATCACACGCATCAACAGCTGGCGCGCTAGGTAGGGGAAGCGCGCTTGTTGATGAGAAATCTCTCTCACGCGCTGGCCTGGGAGATCTGCTTGACTCCAGTGCAGGTCCTTCTCGGCTGCCTGTGCTGTGCAGGGCGTGCCAGTGATTTGATCTGTTAATCAACAAGAAAAACAAAGGAATATGCGTTAAGTGTTAGGTTAGATCCCCACTGGATCGGCTAAGGGAATCCATAAACATATATATGCTATTCTAAACTATATTTAAACCAAGTGACTGGAACGGATCGGCTATACCGAAACAGCATCAGCCGCTTGACCCAAATACAAGTAAAGAATAATAAATATATGGATCGACAACCTAGACGATACTGGAAAGCTAACAATGAATCGGCTAGTACTCCGATGAATCTTATAGAAAGATATCACTCTTGAACCAGAAGCATAGCCTAGAAATCGGCCATCGGCTGTCGATGGTAGGCCGATTTTGGCTGGTGACGTCCGACAAGAATGCGATCTTAACATAAGAGGCAGTCTTAATTCGTATCTAATAATGAATATATTAAAAGAAACATATCAGGGCAGATAAGGCCGGCGGAAACCCCGGCACTGTCTCTAAATAATACAAATCTCACCAAACGGATCATTGATAGTTCTAAAATGACTTAATGGTTCGAACCCGATGCAAGATTAAGTATAAAAAGAAAAACCCGATCTCGCGTAGCCGATTTATACCTCTCGAGACGGTGGATACCGCATATAAACCAGCCAACCTCTAGACCTAGCCCTATTGGTCGCAAGTTCTTGATAGAACTAGCCAATGGCAGGATAGATCTAAACATTGATCTAATTTATATGCGCTATATGATAAATAGCGCAGTATAGACTCTTGATTCTAATGTGTCATTATGATGAAAGCACTAGAAACAATAAGTCATACCACTAATGACAAGCATTTACCTAGATCTGAGATCGAAACGATGCAGCCCGTAGCCAAACAAAGTGCTCGTCTGAAGAAAAAGGTTGGCGATGCGCCGAAGGTTTGATTGATTGTGTATGAATGTCTAATTACAGGAGGTCTCAGGTCCTATTTATACCCAAGATACAATTATCTGTACAAACCCTGGACTCTATCTAAACTACTATTTAAAACACAACATTATCCCGAGCGAGACCCATGTTGTGTTACAACTAACAGTTTAAACAAACCCCTAAATTACAGATACAATTGCCGTTACAGGACTCTATCCATAAGTGGCAATATCATTTAACACGCAATTAACAACTGAATCTTTTATTTATCCTCAAACTTCTGCATTAGAAACGGTTTCATCTCTTTAGGACCTGGAATCGGCTATCGGCTGCCCCTGTCCGATCCAACCTTAGCCGATTAGCCTCGCAGCCGATCACTCCTCAGCCGATTCAACCCCTGTCTCCAGCCGATCTGGCTCTGCTTCGCCTTTGCAGACTTAGGGATTCTATTACCAAATTTCAGTGTTAACACATGCCTCCCAAGTCCGTGATACGAAGTGTTGCTGATTTGCTTGCCTGTTCAAACTCCCGCTTCTTTCTTGACCTAGACCGCCTCGGCTTCACCCCAAGTGCTCTTTAAATACCCACTCCCCTCGGCCGAAACGCTTACGCCTTCAAAGCGCACTCAGCCACCTTTGCACACAAGCCTCCTGCCTTCTCTCTCCTCTCTGGCAATCTCACCGGCGCTCGCCAAACTTCGTCGCGCTCTTCAGGCCAGACCCATCTTCACCCCCCGAGCACTCCGATGGCCTCCACCGTCGCCACATTGAGCTCCTCAGTTGCGCCAGCCGTAGCCGCTACGCCAACCGTCGCTGCCGTTCCGGCCGCCGCCATGATCGAGTTCCCTAAGGTACTCCTTTCCGATCTATAACTCCTTTTTTATCCAGATTTACTTCTCCAACCGTATTGCATCGATATTACGTTCAGCCATTTTTCAAGTAGCACTTTCCTTCGTTTTCTTCTTCTTGATTAGTACTTTTCCCCTCTTTGAACTGTAATATGCAACCGTTCTTGATTAGCGCCCCCTTTTTTTAACTGTAGCGCCTGTCACACCAAGTGTTTATCCCAAACCTGACACAAGCGCAAAGGTACTTTCTCGGCCCCATCGGCAACACGGATCCAGCCGATATAATCATAGTCGAAACCAACCGGATCCCTTTCAACACCGCCAAGCCGTCCCTCGCCCACTGGAATGGGACGTTCAAATCATGGCCGACCACCGACGCAGCCTGGATTGAGTGGTATAAAAGGGTGCGATCGGCCAAGTATACCCAGTGGGAGGAAACCGGGATCACCCAGTGCCTGGCCCTATCCATCGCCGGCATGGAAAAGGATGAACCGCTTCTGTCGGCTGCAACATACTTCTGGAACGACAGCTTCAACGCCTTCATCTTTCGGCAAGGGCCGATGACTATCACGTTGGCCGACGTATATATGACGACTGGGCTAGACATCGAGTCATCATCCAACCCCAGCAGCTTAAGCCGAAAAGGGCAACATCAGTTCAAAACCAAGGCCATCGGCGGGTGGAGCGGCTTTATTGCCCAGAACATGAAGGACGGATCAGTTGGCCACAGGGAGCACGCCACGTTCTTAATGATGTGGCTCGAGAAATTTGTGTTTTGTGGATCGAGCTGCGGGCCGACCGCCAACTAGCAGGTCGTAGCCAAAGTCCTAGCCGATGGGGGAAAACTCACGCTGGGGAAGTACCTCCTCGGCTACTTATATCAGATGTTACATCAGGCCGCCGCGAAGATAGCCGCCAACGCTCCAATCAAAACCGGCAGCCCGGTGGTTTCTGCAGATCTGGTTGGTGCTGGTGACCCAAAAGATAGCTGGTCGGCCCCTTCTAACAAAAGCTGAATACCCAAGGCTGGAGCCGATTGAAGATGACGACGGCAACCAAATCACCACCAGGAGGTGCATGAGCTACGGAGAGGCGCAGCTCGCCCACGTAGGCTCAAAGCAATCGGCCGAACCGCTAGCCAAATGGTTCATAGCCCTCTACGACGGGCCGTCTCACAAAACCGCGCCTGGTATTTTTACCGGGACCGAGGTTGTTCGAGTTGCCGGCCGACTTCAATTGGGAAGACATCAACTCAGCCGACAACCCGAGATGCAGGGAGCTGTTCATCGCCACTCTATCTCCCCGCATCTTGCCGACCGGGATCCATCGGGCCGATCGCCCAAGAGTTATGAGTTCTATTACCCGGTGTCGACAAAGGCAGCTCGGTCTTGGGCAGCTGCCCATCGGCTTCTTCTATGCCGATAAGATTGAAACGAGGGGAGTGGTCAGCCAGGATCTGATAATGGATCGGCTGCTGAATATAGCCGGCCCTCCCCTCGGCGACGTCGGCGTGATGACACTATCGTTGAAGAAGAGCGCTGCTTACGACCGATGGTGGGCAGAAATCAAGCGCCACATCTTCCATCAGCGGTCGTCTCATTACGTCGACCTTCTCCTGCCCGAGGAGATCCCTTCGGTAAGCTTTTAAGTCCCAACTGATTTTCTTCTTCTTATCATCGACTGATATAGCTGATTAACATTTGCCCTTTGACTTGCAGGAGACGGAGACGGAGCGGCCGACGGTGAGTGACTGCGGGCGCCCCATCGAATACAGCTTATACGTTCTGGATGGGGGCAGCCTTGCCCCGTCAGCCATCGGCTGGAGGGCGTCGAAGCTGGCATCGCTGCTGCGAGGGTAGGTGCGTTAGCCGATCGCCCAGAAGAAAAGGGCTGCACCAACTCCACGGCCGTCAGTCGCGCCTGTCCCCAAGAGGCTGAAAGAGAAGAAGCCGGCGGTGCCAGCCGATAGCCTCCCCCCTTG
The DNA here is from genome assembly GCA_019925245.2 of Oryza australiensis. Taxonomy (NCBI): domain Eukaryota; kingdom Viridiplantae; phylum Streptophyta; class Magnoliopsida; order Poales; family Poaceae; genus Oryza; species Oryza australiensis. Next base: position 256,299 of record JAIFGZ020000477.1, on the reverse strand, counting down.
GATCCGGCCGTCGTGCAGTTCCTCGACACCGTTGCCAGCGAGGAAATGCCGGCGGCTATTGGAGCGGCGGCCGAACCCGGGGTTTCGAGTCCTGAGTCGGTCAATGCTCCAGCCGACGTCCCGCCGGTCCCAAGTCCCCCAGCAAAACAACGGCCGGTAAGCCTTCACTTCACCAGATTTGGCTTCGTGATAATCCTTTGCATCTAATCGAACCATTCTTTTTAGGTCAAGAAATTGGCCGGCCGTACTTCACGCCCCGCGCCATCGGTAATCGTCTCTTGTCACTTGACCTGTAGTAATTAGCCGATTTGCCCGCTAACTCTTTCTTCTGCAGCCCCCGCGGTCTCCATCGGCTGCCCCCCAGGCGTCCAGCGAGCATGCTGTGTCTGCCGCGGGCGGCGGCGATGACGTCGGCGAAGAGGCCCCGACGGCCACAGGCGGCGATCCAGCCGAGCTGACCGCTTTGACACTGGTGCCAACGGTAAGCCGACTGAAACTGATGATCGGCTTCCGTCAACTCAATGTCTTCTGATCATCTCTCTTTTCTTTGCTGCAGAACATAGCCGACCTCCTCAACTTTGACTTGTTGGAGTTCGAGGAGCCCGGCGAAATCGGCGAGGAGGCGTCGACGACGCCGGCTGAGGACATGAGGGCCACCCTGGCCGACATCGGCAACCGGCTGGAGGCCTCGCTGGACGCGCTGGTGGTCGACAGCGGCTCGATACGCGCGCTTCAAAGACATTCAAGGCCAGCTGCCAGAAGCCCTAGCCGACGCCATTGTGTCGGCGACCTTCATGGAAGCCCATCAGCTCAAATACGAACGGGCACGGCAGCGGATAGCCGATCGCCGCGAGAACCAGGCGCGGTCGGCCACCCTCCAGTCGACCAAGGAGGCCATCGAGAGCCAGAAAGCCGCCTTCGACCGCCTGAAGACTGAGCCGGCGGCCAAGCTCGAGTAGCTCCTTACACGCCAAGACCAGCTGATGGCCGATCTCGTTCAAGTTACGAACGAGATTGATGTTCATAAGGAGTACATGGCTGGTTTGCCGGCCGAGATCAAAACTCAACGCCAAGGCATCAAGGCGGATGTGGCACATCTGCGCAACTTGGTGAAGGGCATCCGGCCGGTGGCGGGGTTCGAGGCTGACGACGTCAGGGCTATTGAAGAGGTGAACCAGACAGGCAGAAGGCGTTGTCGGCCATAGCCAATTTTTTGAAACAATGAGATTGTAACATTCTGATATTCTGAAATCGGCTAATGCCTCTTGTACTATACTTGTCACACTTTTGTGCTGGGATCGGACAATCGTTTTAGCTGTTCTTGAAATCGGCTTTGCATCGTGCAATCTAATTTATCAATCTTCTGCCACTATGTTTGTAGATAGGACCGTCTGCTTGTAGATAAGATCGGCTTTCGGCCGTGCGCGACGTCTTGAATTGCTTATGTTGAAATCAGCTCCAGCCACTCGTATCGTTTCGCGTTGCCGATTCCGAGACTACACCATGACCGTTAGTGTTAGCGCTTGAACGTTAGTCTCATTGGCTATTGGCCGACAATATCTAGATGCGCTGCCGATTTGGCTTCACAGTCTGACTCATCTGAACATGTATTTCAAAAACCCGTGAGTTCTGAACAATAGGCATCCGATCTTGAGTCGTCACCAACCGTTCAACGATTCTCAAAGCTTTTAATGATGACCTCTTCGACTTCTACGTCTGCTCCGATCTTTCACATCCGAATCCGCATCTTTTCTTTCTATAAATAGACCCCTTCAGGCCTTCCCGAACACATCACGGCTGAAGAAGAAAATCCCTCACTCTCCAGGTGTACAAATTCCAGGTTTCCAAGCTTTCAACAAACCTCTTCATGGCATCCTCAAGCTCATCGGTGAACCAGGTGATTTTTCAACCCATCCATCCCCACCATTTCTTTTCTCTAAATACTCACGAGTTAATCTTCTCGCAGCCGCTCCATCCCCTACGAGTGATTCTGGAGATCATGGACCAACCGTATGAACCGACGGTTAGCCAAGACCAACAAGTGAGAAGCAACCTGCGGCGCTTTAGGGAACAAGATGCTCGTCATCCGGCAACCAGACCTCCAATAAACCTCGGCGGCGTTCTGGCAGCTATTTGTTCGGCGTCTGCAACACTCACTCGTCACGACAGGCTGGTAGCAAGGCAAACACAACTTGCCAATGAACTATTGATCACAACCACCGATGTAAGAGTCACTAGGCTAGAGTATTTGATCTTGGATGCTTTAGAGACAGAATCTCCAGAGGCCGTCAACCGGGCCCTGGTGGCCATCAGAGACTATCTAGGTGATATGTAATTGAAAACGGCTTTATGCCGATTATGAATAAAAATTGGCGACTGTCAGACCGATTGAAGCATCGACCCAAACACTGGGGTAATATTTCTTCAGATATTTGCAATCAGCCCGATTTTGCAATCGGCTCGTGTGCGTATATGCCCCCCAAGTTTGTTGATAGCTGCGGTGTCGACAAAATTATGAGTTCGAGCCGTTCGCGCGTCATTGCCGTCTCTATCGGCCAATCATGAGCCGATCGTAGAAAACTGAGCAAAAAACGTTGCATAAAAATGCCTAAAGGCGATGCCTTGTTAGTGTAAGACATCGGCTGTCGTAAATCGGCTGAAGTAACCATAGCCGAATCACGAGTTGATCCATACGCTTGGGTAATATTTCTTTAAGTATTTTCCATTAAGAGCCCTTCCAAATACCTCTTTGTCCAGTCCTTTTAGCATGTAAGCTCCTTTAGAGACACATTGAAAGGCCCTTCCCAATTTGGTGACCATTTGCCGAACTTGTTGTCTCTAGACCCGATCGGCAGTATTAATTTCCAAACGAGCTCGCCTTCCTCAAAAGATTTAGGCACCACCTTTTTATTATAATGTCTGGCTACTCGTTCTTTATCTTTTGTGACTTTTTCCAAGGCCCTCATCCTAGATAAAACTAAATCTTTCGATTTGTCCACCACCAGGTGATAATAATCGTCGGCTGTGAGTTGATCATGTAGCTGAATGCGCCTTGAGCCGACGACACTTTCCCACGGTAGTACTGCCTCATGTCCATAGACCAGTTTGTACGGACAGACCTGAATTGACCCGTGGCATGCCATCCGATACGCCCACAGTGACTCGGCTAATCGGCTGTGCCATTGTTTAGGGTACTCAGAGATCTTTCTTTTAATCAACTTGATCAAACTTTTGTTTGAGGCCTCGGCTTGTCCGTTGGCTTGTGCGTAGTACGGCGAAGAATTAAGTAGCTTGATCCCATGTCGTCGGCAAACTGAACGAATTCGTCCGATACAAAGATAGATCCCTGGTCTGTTGTTATTGTTTGTGGGACGCCAAATCGGTAGATGATGTGTTTTTGACAAACTCAATTGCATCCTTAGAATCCACTTTGTGAAGTAATCCGTTGCAACCAGGATAAATTTATGTCCTTTGCTTGAGGGTGGATTGATCTGGCCGATCATATCAATGCCCCATCCTCTGAACGGCCATGGCTTGATGATTGGGTTCATAGCCGATGTTGGTGCTCGTTGTATGGCGCCAAACTTCTGGCAATCTTGGCAGCCCCTGTAACACTTGAAACAGTCCTCCAGCATCGTCGGCCAGAAATACCCTGCTCGGCGAAGTAGCCACATCATTTTGTGGGCCGATTGATGTGTGCCACAGATGCCTTCGTGTACTTCTCCGATGGCCACTGTGGCCTGATTGGCTCCCAAGCACTTGAGTAGCACGCCGTCAATCGTTCGATAGTACAGATCTTCATCGAGCAACACGTATCGCAATGCCTTGTATCGTAGCTTCCTTGTAGCCGATTGAGAAGGGTTCTTGAGATAGTTGTAAACTTCAAACCTCCAATCATCGGCTGTAATGGCGACAACGTCTATGTTGACTTCCTTCAGCATCAGCCGATAGCCCGATGCCCCCTGAGCCAAGTCATTGGCCTCTGTGTTCTGCTCTCTGGGGATATGTTTCAAAGTAACTAGCCGAAAACCGTCCATTAATTCCTAGCATTGCCGATAATAGACCATCAGCGCATCGTTTTTGCATTCATATTCTCCTGATAATTGGCTAACGACCAACAATGAGTCTCCCATTATTTCGATGGCATCGGCTTCAACTTCCTTGAGCAGGTGTAATCCTTTAAGGACGGCTTCGTATTCGGCTTGGTTGTTTGTAGCGTGGGGGTTGATGGCAAACGCAAACTCGAAGCTTGCCCCCTGGGCGAAATAATGATCAAGCCGATGCCACAACCGTTGGTGCAAACCGAGCCGTCGAGCGTCAAAGTCCAAGGCATAATTTCCACTGAGCTGATCGAATTTTTTCATTGCTCCACAATGAAATCGGCTATGGCTTGCCCTTTGACTGCCCTTGGTGCCTGATACCTCAGATCGAACTCTGTTAGCGCGAAAATCCACTTCCCAATTCTTCCTTTGAGCACTGGAGCCGATAGCATATACTTAACCACATCGGCTTTGCAGATTATTGTGCACTCGTTGGAGAGCAGATAGTGTATTAACTTTGTACATGAAAAATAGAGGCATAGGCATAACTTCTCCACAGGTGAATACCTCGTCTCCGCGTCTAACAACTGTCAGCTGAGATAGAAGATGACTTTTTCCTGCCAAGACCGGTACTGATGATGGTATCGGCTTCGTTCATGGATCGGCCGTCGGTCAGCCGATCTGATGACTGGCGCACCATATTAATTGGCGTGGCGTGACATCCAATTTGATCGCCTTCTGCCATGGCCCCGATCGATGTATTGACTAAGCCGTGCGCCATTCTGTTCTGTTGATCAGCTTGCCTGGGGCTGGCTTGGACCGTGTTGACCGGGAAATGGTTGCCATCCACTTTCATCGGCCGACTTGAATCGACGAACTTCAGCTTCCCGACCTCAATTGCCGACTGGATTTGCTGCCTGAAAACCTTGCAATACTTCTTTTTCTTCAATTCTTCGACCGACGGGATCACGTGATTTTCGGGCAGCTGAATCTGCTTCTCCTTGAGTAGCAAGTCAAAAATCCTGTCGGCCTTGGTGATGTCGAAATCGTATCTTTCTTCCTTTTAGCCGTCTTCAGCAGCCATTGGCAGACGATGGCCTTTTTGTTCTTGGCCCATTCGGCTGCCGCCACTTCTATGTCATCGTCGTCGGACCCGTAGTCTGATTCGACGACGACCTGAGTTATATTTTTGATGGCCATCCTGGTGTCTTGGAATCGCTGCTCATGGGCCGTCACCTTCTGCGCCAAGTGGGCTAAGCTGTCAAAGTCTTGTGCAGAGAATCGCTCTCTAATTGGCGTGATCAAACCATGAAAAGCCAACTCGGCCAGCTGAGCATCCGATAGCACCAAGCTATAACATCGGTTCCTCATCTCCCTGAAGCGTTGGATATATTCTTGGACTGATTCATTGTGTTTTTGCCTGATGCTGGTGAGGTCCGACAACTTCATCTCGTGGTTGCCGGAGTAGAAATAGCTGTGGAATTGTTTTTCAAGATCGGCCCAGCTCTGAATTGAGCTGTAGGGCAATGACGAGAACCAAGTAAAAGCCGATCCTGAAAGGGAAAGAGGAAACAATCGGACTCTCAAGGCGTCCATAGCCGATGCTTCGCCGCACTGTGCCAAGAACCGGCTAACATGCTCGTAGGTCGAAACGTTGTCCTGCCCAAAGAACTTTGAAAAATCCAGGATCTTGTATCGATTGGGCAACGGGATCCGCTCAAAGTGCTCCTGGATAGGGATACCGATACATGTTCCCCGAGTCTTTTGGCTTGAGGCCGAATTGATCGCGCATGACATCTCGCGATCAGATCGCCCCATGTCCGGTTGTCTTGCTGTATCGGCTCGTATGGTTCATACGGCGCGGGTGCTTGCCGATACAGCAGTGGTGGCGTCTGAGGCCTGTAATGACGATCTTGACGGCCTCCTTGGTACTGGTAGTGATGATCAGCGAGAGGTGGCCGAGGCGCCGATGGTGGCGTTGGTGGTCCTGGAAACAGCTGTCGGTCACCGGTGTTATACCGTCTATCCGGATCAATCGGCTCGACCGCGATTGTCATTGAACATGTTAGCGAGTTGATCTCGGGCAGCGGCTGCTATCGGTTCAGCACGGTAATTGCTGGCCTTATAGCCGATTCACCTGGATTTGGCCGACCGAGGGCTCCTCCCGGTGGCCCTTGTTGTGCTAGTGGTGGGATCGGCCGATTCTCGCGTGACCGCGTCCTATAACCAGAAATTGGCCGTCCGTGAAGTACGTTGGCCCCCGTTGCAGCTGGTCGGCTATCTTGGCGTCGACCACAGTAGCGATCATGTTATTGAGAGTATTGACCAGGATGCTACTTTGGTTGACCAACGCGTGGTGGACGGCTGAGTCGATCCGGTCTTGCAGAGAATATACAGCCGAATCATCCTGTACCTGGGTCGGCTCCTCCATCTTCTGTTTGTCTTTTGTATCACCAGAGGAGGATGCCTTAGTGTCGTTCATGCTGAACTTGTATTTTTGGTGCACGGCCCCAGATCTTGTTTGGGTGAAAGACTGCAAATAGTTAGCCTGGAGCTCTTCCACCATCTTCTTATATTCGGCTTGCTGTTCAGCCGATAACTGTTCCATCTTCACAGGCACGATGTTGTCCTGCGTAATGCTGGGGCTCTTGGAGTCGACCATCTTGCCGGCCGAATCTATGCGTCCAAGTCGAGCCGACAGAGAAAGTTCCACCGGGCATGCCAAGAAGCGTGTTGATGAGAAATCTCTCTCACGCGCAGGCCTGGGAGATCTTCTTGACTCCAGTGCAAGTCCTTCTCGACTGCCTGTGTTGTGTAGGGCATGCCAGTTGATTTGATCTATTAATCAACAAGAAAAACAAAGGAATATACGTTAAGTGTTAGGTTAGATCCCCACTGGATCGGCTAAGGGAATCCATAAACATATATATGCTATTCTAAACTATATTTAAACCAAGTGACTGGAACGGATCGGCTATACCGAGACAGCATCATCCGCTTGACCCAAATATAGTAAAGAATAATAAATATATCGATCGATAACCTAGCCGATACTGGAAAGCTAACAATGAATCGGCTAGTACTCCGATGAATCTTATAGAAAGATATCACTCTTGAACCAGATGCATAGCCTAGAAATCGGCCATCGGCTGCCAATGGTAGGCCGATTTCGGCTGGCAACGTCCGACAAGAATGCGATCTTAACATAAGAGGCAGTCCTAATTCGTATCTAATAATGAATATATTAAAAGAAACATATCAGGGCAGATAAGGCCGGCTGAAACCCCGGCACTGTCTCTAAATAATACAAATCTCAGCCAAACAGATCATTGATAGTTCTAAAAACGACTTAATGGTTCGAACCCGATGCAGCATTAAGTATAAAAAGAAAAACCTGATCTGTTGTAGCCGATTTATACCTCTCGAGACGGTGGATACCGCATATAAACCAGCCAACCTCTAGACCTAGCCCTATTGGCCGCAAGTTCTTGATAGAACTAGCCAATGGCAGGATAGATCTAAACATTGATCTAATTTATATGCGCTATATGATAAATAGCGCAGTATAGACTCTTGCTTCTAATGTGTCATTATGATGGAAGCACTAGAAACAATAAGTCATACCACTAATGACAAGCATTTACCTAGATCTGGGGATCGAAACGATGCAGCCCGTAGCCAAACAAAGTGCTCGTGTGAAAAAAAGGTTGGCGATGCGCCGAAGGTTTGATTGATTGTGTATGAATGTCTAATTATAGGAGGTCTCGGGTCCTATTTATACTCAAGATACAATTATCTGTACAAACCCTAGACTCTATCTAAACTACTATTTAAAACACAACATTATCCCGAGCGAGACCCATGCTGTGTTACAACTAACAGTTTAAACAAACCCCTAAATTACTTATACAATTGCTGTTACAGGACTCTATCCATAAGTGGCAATATCATTTAACGCGCAATTAACAACCGAATCTTCTATTTATCCTCAAATTTCTGCATTAGAAACGGTTTCATCTCTTTTGGACCTGGAATCAGCTATCGGCTACCCCTGTCCAATCCAACCTTAGCCGATTGGCCTCGCAGCCGATCACTCCTCAGCCGATTCAACCCCTGTCTCCAGCCGATCCGGCTCTGCTTCGCCTTTGCAGACTTAGGGATTCTATTACCAAATTTCAGTGTTAACAGCGCTGCATTTTGGTTTAAACTCCTATACTCCTTCCGCCTCCCGCCGAAACCGCCTCTCCTCATCCTCACCATGGTCCACGGCCATGTCCTACGGTCCGCGTCCGGCTCACTCGCTACCCACGAGTGTGACTTGGCCAACAGGGCGGTCGAGGAGGTTGACACGGGCGGGCACAGCCCCAACTTCCGACATCTCCGCTCGGAGGAGGGAGGACCCTTGTCCCCCTCACCCCCTCTGATGGCAGCGGCGGCGGCCGGGGCCGCGCCACCTCCTCTGCCCCCCGCTGAGACAGCGGCTGGGCGGAGGAGGCCAAGCATCCCGCAGGATCACCAACCTACCGGCGAGATCCGGGCTATGGCCGAGCGGACGTACCGACGAGCCGCACCGGAGCGACGTCCATCGCCGGCTGGAGTTTGGCACGCCTGAAGGCACCCTCCATGCGGCGAAGGCGCTCTTGCACCACCCCCGGTAACATCGGTCGAGGGATCCAATGTCAAGCGTTGGTTTGATGACGTGGCGAAGCTAGTCGGCACGGCCTAGCGTCAGTTGGCCGCTGACCTCGCTTCCTCAAGTCACCGACCGCGTGGTTCACACACCGCGGTCCGCTCATCCTCTCGATGACGAGCTCGAAGGGCAACAGCTACCGCGAGGGCAGAAGAGAGCCTCCCAGCTACAGCCCAACCAGAGGCGCCTCAGGATCTGCTATACACAGAACGGGATGCCCGTCTTCTTATTGAGCAGCGCCGCGACGAACATCGCATGGGGCGGGCTCAGGACTGCGCTTCCTCGTCAGGAGGCGCAAGCGCTCGGCGAGCGACCGCAGCGGCCCTGCCACAGGGAGAGCCCCTCAGGGGACGGCGAGCGGCTATGGGGGCCCGGCCGTGAGTAGGACATTCTGCGGCACCTAAGGGGGCCCCCCAGCCCTCGTTGCCCCCTCCAGCCGGCAACGGCTATCAGGCCTTCATCTCCAGCCTCCGCAATGTGCGCTGGCCTAACAAGTTTAGGCCGGCCCTAACGGAGAAGTATGACGGCTCGGTGAATCCCATCGAGTTCCTCCAGATTTACACCACGGCCATCGAGGCCGCTGGAGGTGACGAGCTCGTCATGGCCAACTTCTTCCCCATGGTGCTCAAAGGTCGCCCGTTCTGGGTAATGAACCCGCGCCCGCCGGTCACCTCGTGGGACGACTTGTGCCGCAGCTCACCTATAACTCCAGGGCACGTACCGTGCCCGAGAGTGGAGGCTGACCTCCACATGGTTCGACGAGGAGAGGACGAGTCCCTGTGCAAATACATCCAGCGTTTTTGCCAGGTATGCAACACCATACCGTCCATCGCTGACCATGCAGTGATCTTCGCCTTCCGAAGTGGCGTATGCCACGACATCATGCTGGAGAAGATCGAGTCCAAGGCCCCCCGGACCACCACCGAGCTCTTCGAGCTTGCTGACTAGGTGGCCCGCAAGGAAGAGGCTCGGGTTTGGAATCCTAGGAATCCTGCCCCAGCCTCCACCAACGCTGCCCCCTCCGAGTCCCCAGAGGAACGGCGTGAGCGGCGGCGGAAGCGTAGGCCATCGCGCGGCGGTGAGGAAGGCCACGTCCTCACCGCCAACGGTGCCGTGAAGCCCTCACGGAAGGGCAAGCCCGCGGGCAACCGCAGGCGCTCCCCGGACCATCGCCCCCAGGGCCAGGACGGGGATAAATGGTGCATGGTGCACCAAACCTCCCGCCACGACCTCTCTGAGTGCCACTCGGTCAAGAACTTGGCCGAGCGGGTACAAAAGTATGAGCGGGAGAGGAGGAAGAGGGAGAAGGAAGCCCGCCGCAAGGGTAAAGCCTCGACGGAACGCTCGAACAACCGACAAGAGGAGGCCAAGAGTGCGGCCCCCGTCAGGGACAAGGATGATGATCTGGGCTACCAGGACCCCAAGCACATCGTCGCCACCATCGACGGACGGGCAGACGCCCAGGTGTCCCGTCGGAGCCTCAAGACCATGAGGCTTGAGCTCCTCGCGGCTGTGCCGTCCCATGAGGCGACCCGAAAGTCGCGCTGGGCGGAGGTGCCAATCACCTTCGACCAGACAGATCACCCTGGGAGCATCGCACGTAGTGGCCATTTGGCCCTCGTGACCTCCCCCACCATTTGCAACGTCAAGGTCGCCCGAGTCTTGATTGACGGGGGTGCGGCCCTCAACATACTATCCCCGAAGGCCTTTGATGCGATCAACGCCCCAAGGATGGTGCTCGGGCCATCCTACCCCATCATTGGGGTGACGCCCGGGAAGGTGTGGCCCCTTGGGCAGATTGCCCTGCCGGTCACATTTGGGAGTCCCGCCAATTTCTGCACCGAGCAGATTAACTTCGATGTGGCGAACCTCAACCTGCCCTACAACGCCGTGCTCGGGAGGACGGCGTTGGTGAAGTTTATGACGGCTACCCATTACGCCTATCGCCAGCTCAAGATGCCGAGCCCCGGAGGCCCCATCACCATCCATGCCGACGTCAAAACCGCGCTAGATTGCGCGGAAGCACGTGTGGATGATATTGCGGCGGCCGACCGCGTTGAACCCGAAGGCCCTCAAGGGGAGGCCTCGGGTTCCCGGGCCCCCAAACAGCACATCACCTCGGCCGACGAGGTGGTAATCAAGTCCATCCAGTTGGGCGACGACCTGTCCAAGACCGCCAAAATTGGCAGCAACTTGGACCCCAAATAGGAAGACACGCTCGTCTCCTTCCTGCGGGCGAATGCCGACGTGTTCGCTTGGAAGCCATCGGATATGCCCGGAGTCCCCAGGGAGGTGATCGAGCACCGACTTGCAGTGCGGCCGGATGCACGACCGGTCTGACAGAAGGTGAGGCGACAGGCCCCAGAGCGATAGGCGTTCATCCGCGAAGAGGTGGCACGGCTCCAGGAGGCCGGCTTCATCTGGGAAGTGCTGCATCCGGAGTGGTTGGCTAACCCGGTGGTCATCCCGAAGGCCAACCACAAGCTGCGCTTATGCATCGACTACACCGACCTCAACAAGGCATGTCCTAAAGACCCTTATCCTCTGTCTCGAATAGACCAGATAGTCGACTCCATTGCGGGGTGCGACCTTTTATGTTTCCTAGATGCATACTCTGGTTATCATCAGTTCCGCATGGCTGTAGAGGATGAGGAGAAAACTGCATTTATCACCCGTATGGATACCTTTTGCTACATGTCTATGCCATTTGGTTTGAAGAATGCCATGTCTACTTTCCAACGTGGTGTCCGCATCACGTTGAAAGACCAAATAGGGGGTAATGTTGAGGCGTATGTTGATGATCTCGTGGTCAAGTCCCGGGACCAAAAGACCTTGCTCCCGGACCTGGCCGAGACATTTGATAACCTCTAATCCTCCCGCATGAAGCTGCACCCCGAAAAATGTGTGTTCGGGGTACCGGCAGGCAAGCTTTTGGGGTTTTTGGTCTCTGCCCGAGGCATCGAGGCCAACCCTGCAAAAATAAAGGCGATAGAGGAGATGCACCCCCCCTAGGAAGCTCAGGGACGTGCAGAAAATCACTGATTGTGTAGCTGCCCTGAGCCGTTTCATATCAAGGCTGGGAGAGCGAGCGCTCCCTCTATTCAAATTGCTAAAGCGAACCGGCCCCTTCACTTGGACAAACGAGGTAGAGAAAGCCTTGAGCGAGCTCAAGCATTATCTCTCCTCGGCGCCCATATTGGTAGCACCTCAAGAAGGAGAACCCCTCCTTTTATATTTGGCGGCAACTCCCCAAGTGATCAGTGCGGCGTTGGTTGTGGAGCGCGATGATGAGCCAGTCTCTCAGACGCCCCTAGCCCCACCACACCCGGAGGCAGGAGACCTTGAAACGGTGTTGGCTGAGGAAGCACCCGAAGCCGGAGGCGGCCTTCGGCCTCCCGAGCTTCAGGGAGCCACCCAGCCCCCTAGTTCAGGGGCTCCCGAGGCCCCTTCCACCCAGAGCGGCCCTGAGGGCCTCGGGAAAGGCAATGGCCTAGGCAGCCCCGGACACTAAGGTAACCCGTCCCAGTGCACCCGAACCTGTTGCCCCTGGTAAAGTAGCTAAGGCTCGCACCAAGGTGCAGCGGCCGGTCTACTTTATCAGTGAGGCGCTACGGGACGAAAAGACATGTTATCCGCAAGCCCAAAAAATGCTCTACGCCGTGCTCGTGGCTTCCAGGAAGCTGCGCCACTACTTCCAAGCGCATCGGGTAACGGTAGTCACGTCCTACCCTCTCGGGCAGATCTTGCATAACTGAGAGGACACGGGACGGGTAGTCAAGTGGGCTATCGAATTGTCAGAGTTTGACCTGCATTTTGAAGCCCGTCACGCAATCAAGAGCCAGGCCTTGGTCGATTTCGTGGCAGAATGGACGCCAGAGGCCGATAACGATCAGCCCCCGGGTGAACCCGAGAGTGCAGAGGATCGCGGCCAATGGACCATGCATTGGGTGATGAACTTTGACGATTCACTCACCTTACAGGGGGCCGGGGCAGACGTTGTGTTAACCTCCCCGATAGGCGACGTACTCCGATACATCGTTCGGCTTGACTTCCGGGCAACCAACAACATGGCCGAGTACGAAGGACTCCTAGAGGGGTTGCGAGCGGCGGCAGGCATGGGCATCCGCCGTCTGCTAGTCCTCGGCGACTCCCAATTGGTCGTGAACCAAGTTTCCAAGGAGTACCAATGCACCGACCCCCAGATGGAAGCATATGTCAAGGAAGTACGGCGTATGAAACGCCATTTCGATGGCCTCGAAATGCGCCATATTCCCAGAAGAGATAATACCCTAGCGAACGAGCTATCTAGGATCATGTTCGCGCGAGCCCCAGCCCTGCTAGGCACATTTGAAGAAAGACTCACTGAGCCGTCGGCGTGCCCCGAACCGCCCCGAGGGCAGGAGTCGGCCGGTCCCGACATCCCGGACCCGGCGGGCCAGCCACAGCCTGGCCCTGCCGAGACTGACATCACGCGCCAGGTGGCCTAGATTTCGGAAATCCAGACGTATCTGCAAGACGCGTCATTGCCCGAGCAACGCGAGGAAAGCGAGCGCATTGCCCGCACCTCCAAAAGGTACGTGTTGGTGGAAGGGACACTCTACCGACGCGGCGCCAATGGAGTACTCATGAGAGGCATCGCTCGGGAACAGGGTCTCGAGCTCCTGGCTGAGATATACGAAGGAGAATGTGGAGCGCACTCAGCCTCCCGAACCTTGGTAGGAAAGGCATTCCGCCAAGGTTTTTACTGGCCCACCGCACTGGAGGATGCAGCTGACCTCATGCGGCGGTGCCGGGCATGCCAATTCCACACCAAGCAGACGCACCTGCCAGCCCAGGCTCTCCAGACCATCCCGCTCTCATGGCCGTTCGTGGTCTGGGGGCTGGACATCTTGGGCTCGTTCAAGCAGGCACGTGGCGGTTGCAAATTTCTATATGTCGCCATCGACAAATTCACCAAGTGACCCGAGGCCTATCCGGTCAGCGTCATCGACAAGCATTCGGCTATGCGGTTCATGAGAGGCATCACAGCAAGGTTCGGAGTCCCCAATAGGCTCATCACCGACAACGGCACCCAGTTCACGAGTGAGCTGTTTGGCAAGTATTGCGATGATATGGGCATCAAGCTCTGCTTCGCCTCGCCCTCCCACCCCCAAAGCAACGGCCAAGCTGAGCGTGCAAACGCGGAAATATTGAAAGGCCTCAAGACGAAGACCTACAACGTCCTCAAGAAGCATGGGGACTCGTGGATTGACGATCTGTCTGCGGTCCTTTGGGCCAACCGGACAACACCGAGCCGTGCCACCGGGTAAACACCTTTCTTCTTGGTGTATGGAGCTGAGGCGGTCTTGCCTTCTGAGCTCACCCTGGGATCGCCCCGAGCCACATTATACACCGAAGCAGATCAAGAACAGCTGCGTCGTGATGACCTGGACTACCTAGAAGAAAGACGGTGCCGAGCAGCACTTCGCGCAGCCCGTTATCAGCAGAGCCTCCGCCGCTACCATCAACACAAAGTCAGCCCCCGAGCGCTGCAAATCAATGACCTCGTTCTGCGGCGCGTGCAAACGCGTGCGGGGCTGAGCAAGTTATCCCTCATGTGAAAGGGGCCATACAAAGTTATCGGCACTCCACGTCCAGGAGCAGTTCGCCTAGCCACATAGGACGGCACTCCGCTGCCGAACCCGTGGAACATTTCCCACCTGCTCAAGTTCTACCCATAAGCCGCATGGTGTGCTGAAACATATATGAAAGTTCATTCACTACCTCCAGTGGCATGAACAATAAGTTCGCCTGTTTATGCTCTCTTTATGTTTTTCCCCTGCAAAATATCTGCTTGCAGTATGTTTTCCCCCCATGTGCCGGAACATGTACTGCGGGTGCTGGTTTCCAGTGGTCTTCTGGCCCTGCCCGCCCTAGGTTGAGAGGCCCTAAGGGTGTCGAGGGTAGAGCGACGCTACATACAAGTGCCCCAGGGTAGTCAACGCCTGAGGGTTCGGGTGCGTATTGTCACGCCTGTCTCGAACCCCCCGTTGCTGCTGCCCCCACTGGCCCTTTACGCCCTCGCTTCTACCCAGAACCCCGAGGAAGGCACCAGCCGCCAGCCGATGCACGCTGCCTAAACCCGGACCAGCTCCCAATTACATGGGATGAATCATGGCAGGAAACCATACTGTCCATATTCCTACAATGGCTAAACTAACTAAAGATTGGACTGCCGTTGCAGGAAGATGAACATGCAAGGGCTTGGACCAACTAACCGCCACTGTGTGTGCGCCAAGTTGGCCGGGGGCTCCCAATATATATACATACATACATATATGAATCATTGTTTGCAGAGACGGCCACGATGGGCTGCTACAATATGAGTCCGATACAAGAAAGGCAAGTGCACTAATATTATAAACAAAATTATAATGTTTTTACAAAGTATAAATAGAAGCAAAAAAAGCGGGGGAGTCCTAGGCGGCCGGCGGGTCACTGGGGGCGTCCTCCGTGTCGTCCTCGTCCGGGGGGTCCTCGCGGTAGGCGAGCTGGAATGCCATCGGAGTGTCATCAAAGCCAATCATAATGGAGTCGACGGCATCCTTGACGCGGCACCAAGCGGCTTCCTTGGTGCCCTCGGGGAAGTCCTCGGTGGGGATGTACGGGTTGAAGCCGGGGTCGCGGGCTTGGTAGCTTGCCAGGATGAGCGTCGCGACCTGGCGGGACAAGTCGTACGATGACTCCTTCACCACCTCGTCGACCTCCTCCGGCACCCTTTTGATCCCCTCGGCTAGCTCATCTATGTGCGTGGCCAATCCCCCCAAGGTAGGGAGGACGACGTGGGGGCGAACGACCCCCACCTCACGGGCCGCCTCCCAAAGGCGCTCGACAGACGAGATCACGGTTCGGAGCCCTAAGCTCAGGGCATGCTCCAGCTCCGCGATCCGGCGGCGCGTCTCCTCCAAGTCTGGCGCCGCGTCGCTCGAGCGAGGGGCCGGCTAGGGCTCCCGCACCTGTGCCTCCACGTCGCCAACCGCCTACTCCTGGGCGGCGAGGTCCCGCTCCCACCGCTCTAGCTCATCCTGCCGACGGCATGAGGCGGCTGCGAGCTGCTGCTTGCGCTCCCAGATGGCCTTCAGGCACCGGGAGACCTCCTCCTAGGCCTCTAGCACCGCCACCTCGCGCCCCTCCACGGCAGCCTCGCGCTCGGCGATGGCCTTCTCCTGGGCCACCGCGTTCTCCTCCCGCATGGCGGAGTCCTCCTCGGCCTTGGCCACGGCGGCCTCCCGGTCCCCGACCGCCTGCCACGCCGCCTCCAGAGCCTTCTCGCGCTCCGCCAGGCCATCCTTGCGGGCCTGGAGCTTGATGTCAATGCTGGCGGTGGCGGCC
Organism: Oryza australiensis; assembly: GCA_019925245.2. Classification (NCBI taxonomy): domain Eukaryota; kingdom Viridiplantae; phylum Streptophyta; class Magnoliopsida; order Poales; family Poaceae; genus Oryza; species Oryza australiensis. Next base: position 240,198 of record JAIFGZ020000477.1, on the reverse strand, counting down.
TCGGCGTCGCGCAGGACGCGCTCGCGCCGGTTGAGCTCCTGGGCACGCTCGTTGAGGTCACGGATGAACCCCCCAGCGGTGGTGCAGATCCTCTCCTCTGCGGCAGCGGTGATCTGCTTGCGGAAGTCGGCGGTGTGCCGCTCAATGACGGTGTCCTCGAACATCTGATTGAGCTCGTCCCGGCGCCGCTCAAAATCCGCCGCTTTCGCTTCCGGACGAGGCCCTCCACCTCGCCGTGGCCACCGGCTCACGGCGGCCCTCGTCGACCTCGGCCTCCCGCCGCGCCACTGCGATCTCCCTGGCGGCCAAGGCCTGAACGTGGGCCCGAAGCCCCTCCAGGGAGACCGCGTTGGACTCCTCCAGTGCCCGGGACACGATCATCCTCGTCCGCTCCTGCGATCGGACGAGGGGCTCGGTGTCCAAGGTGACCACAAACCCGGACCAAGTGCCCCCGGATTCAGAGTCGAAGCTCGAGCCGAGGTCGACCACCAGCACGGGACGGGAAGGTGAAGGCGCCCCACGGCCGGAGCCGCCCGCCGCTGCTTCACCCGTCGGCGTTGCCCCGTCCTCCAGTGAGGCTGCTCGCGGCGTCGGAGGATCGCGGTGGGCCGACGTCGGTAGTGCTGATGTTGGCCGGCGGGGCGATGGCGTTGAATGGTGTGGCGCGGGCGACGGCTGTCGTGGTGGTGGCGATTGTTGCCGCGGTGGGGACCCCTGGGGTTGCTCTCCGCTGCCCGCCGCCGCCTCCACCTCCGCGTCGGGGCCAGCTCGCCCCGAATCTGCCGCAGACGGAGGGCCCCCAGCTTGTTCCTCACGGGCGATCGATGCCCCGGCATCTGGGTGAGCCCCCTCCTCAGGCCGCACCGGACCCAAGCCCGAACCCACAGGGGGTGACCCGGACCCGGTGGGCTCCACCGTCCCGGGTCTCTCCTGCGCCTCTCCCGCTGAGCTAGAAGCAGAACCGTCCTTGGGTATAACCCTGGGGCGAAAATGCTGATGCTCGCGGCTGGGAGCAGAAATAAACACGATGAAGGATCAAAACATCAATAGCCCGAAGTAAAACACAAGGCTCACAAGATATGTATGCGTCTGCAAGGCATTACCTGTGGGCGGCGTTGAAGCTCCAGGAGACCCGAGAGATGGCCCGCTTCTTCTTCGCGGGCCGCCAAAGAGAGGCTCACTGGGCTGTGGCCCGTGGACTCCGTCGCCGCTGGGGCGCCGCGGCCAACCTCCGCCGACGACGCACTCACCGTGGGTGCGCTCCTGGCCCACGTCGTCGTCGTCGTCGTCGTTGTGGCCATTCTGGCCCTCAACGGAGTGGCCCCTGGGGCAGGGCCCACCGCCTGCGGGCCTCCAGACCTGCGGGGGAAAGCGATGCGCTCCGCGCCGCCACCGCGTGGTGGTGATCGGGGAGGTGCTGGGTCGTGCTCTGGCCTCTTCCTCTTCCCTTCGGGTCCGGGGCCCCCGGTCCGCTCCTGCCCAGGCCCCGACGGCCCAGCCACCCAATCGGCACCTGGTCGTCGGCGTCATCGTAGTCGTCGTCCCCACCCCTTGGGGTAGCGCTCGGCGCTGTTGACGATGAACCCACGCCATCGCCCACCACCTGTAGCGCGTGCAGGATCTCCGGGCACGTCGAATCCTGGCACAACAGCACCAACCCGAGCGGGAGCTGCGTCAAATCCATCGCCGTGACGCTGAGGGTGCGGCGGACCAAGATCGCGAGGTCGTTCTCGTCCCAGTCGAAGGTGGCGCCAACATGGGTGCGCATGTCATCGTTGAAGTTCGTGTACATGTGGGCGGGGTGCGGCCTCTCCTGCAGCGGCGAGATGCGCCGTGTCTGGAAGTCCCGGAAGACGGCGTGGCTGGACAGACCCCCCTTCGGAGGTAGCTAATCCACTCCAGTACTCCATCCAGCTCCCTCCCAGCTCACGGCCGTGCCCCCGAGTTCCTCTGGTTCACCGGGATCCTCGTCGGAAGGGAAAGGCGGGGGTGGTCGCCCAAGCTGGTGTAGAACCAGTAGACCCTCCAGTTCTCCCACCTGGAGCAGGGGTCGATGTCGATGAAGGGGGTGCCGACGGTCCTATCGTTGCGCGGCTGGATCACGACATATCCGACTGCACCGGGGGAGCCCGCCCGGCACACGCGGAAGAACTGCTGGAAGAGATGCAGTGAGGGCACCACCCCCACAAACATCTCGCAGGTATAGGCGAAGATGGCGAGGTAGAAGACGGTGTTGGGGGTGAGGTGGTGCAGCTGAAGGTCGTAGAACTCCAGCACATCGAAGAAGAATCGAGAGAAGGGCAGCACCAGCCCGACCATGGCAAAAGAGGCGAAGAACACCATTTTCGTGGGGGGCCGCTCCTCCGGAATGTCGTCGCCGCTGCGAGTGCCGTGCGGCAAGTACTTGTTGAAGAGGCTTCGAGCCTTCGCAGTGCGGACCAGGGACTTGGGGAGCACGCTCCCCGGCTCCAAGGGCGAGTCACGAGCCATCTTCGAGGAAAGCGCTGGAATGCGAAAAAGAAAGTCGGTGGCGGAGAGGAAGGAGGCGAAAGGGTAAAGGCGCTGGAAGGATGGGAGGCGATGGCTGTGGAAAGCGTAAAAACTGATCCCCCCTCTCACGGATCCATTTTAATAGGCGACCATGGCCCCCTCGAATCCTACGACATTAATTTTGACCCACTACCGCGCGACGCACGTCTTCGGCTCCACGCCCCTTCGATTTTCGCGTCTCTTTGGTTCCCACGCCACTAGGGTTTCGCGCTGCCTGGGGTTTCGTGCCCACCAGGCGCACTACACGGGACGGAGAGAGCTAGGCGGTTTGATGGGCCCCCATGTGCGCGGCCCAAATAACGTGCCCCCCGTCTGGAAAGGCTTAATCAAGCGCAGCATCAGTTGCTGCGCGCCTGCCTCTTACCGCGGCGTGGCACATACAATACCCGGGCCCATCCACTCAGGAATATGGCGTTAACCGTGCCCGAACCTGACTTCGGTCCCGGTCAACACCGGGGGCTACTGTCGGTGATATGGGCCCGGGAGTATATAAAGAATATGGTATCGGAAGAAAGGAGACGCCTTTCGCTCACCAGGGCGCCCCAAAGACGTGTCCTGGACGGCTCAAGCGGGTCCGGGCCACGGGCGACCATGTGGCCATCCCAAAGGGGACTTGGCTCGGGGGCTGCCCAGATGCCGCCGCTCTCCCAAACGACAGGGTTCGGGGTCACCCGGACCCCCCGTCCATCACCCCGCACCTCCCCGAGAGGGGAGCGAGATCAACTGCCAACCGCCAACTACCGCATTTAATGCCTAGAGAGAGACCAGACGCCTGCCCTGTCACATTTATTGTGATGTGAGGCACTTCTGTCAGCTGCTCATCATCACCCTTTTTGCCCGTCTCGAGGGAGAGAGGGTATAAAGTCTTTGACGACGACCGCAGTATGGCCGCACAGTCATCCCACGCACGCCTCCCTCCACGCCCCGTCCAGTCACATTAAATGCGCTGGGCGGCCGCGTGGGAGAGAGGATACGAGTGCTGGGGGTGTCGCGTGGACCCCTCTCCAGGGAGGGCCACTAACCGGTAGGCCCCACTGGAGTAGGTAGGTTGGCCCATCCTCACGTCAGCAGCATGGCGGCCATGACGCCCGTTTTCTCCACCAACTCCCGTGACGCAGAAACAGGAACAGGAATAGGGGTAGCTTCCTCGACAAGACAGGGCAAGAACCGCTCCATCACGTGGAGCGGAGTAGAGAAAACCAGGACTACTGTGGTGTCCCCTTGCACTATAAAAGGAGGCCCAAGTCCATCATAAAGGAGGTTCCGAAAACTGATCTAGGGTTCTGCCATTTTGGAGTACCTTAGGCTTCAAGCATTTCACCTCAGCTCCAGCTTCCCCAGGGAAGAACAACCATCCTCATTCTTGTAATTCATCCTCCGCATATTACAAGAACAGGAGTAGGGTATTACGTCCCCCGGACGGCCCGAACCTGTATAATTCTTCTGTGTCTTTGTGATTGCGGCTTCCTCCATCTTCCCACCTTCTCTCCATCTCACCGCGAGTTTGAGCCCTAATTCACCGCTCCCCTGTGCCGAACCAAAAAGGGGTCCCTCGGATTCCCGCGTGTCGATCACATGCATCGACGGTATGAATTAGAAATACAAATAGATATCCGTTTCCAAATCCAATTCAGAGGAAATAATATGGAATAGGATACGAGGCGAGTGATATATTATCCGGCACTACATGTACACGATTTTTAATTTGAAGAAAAATATGGGTTAGGATATGAGAATCTTGTGATCCCACCATACCTGCCCGATTTTGCCCCTAGATCCAACCCTAGAAGAGCCGGATCTGACCTCAACAGCTCCCGTCGCTTGCACCCCGGCACTGTGGATGGTGGCTGCTGCCGTTCCCGTCGTCCCTCCACCAAATCCAAGCCGACATCTTCCTAGCCGTGAGAACTCTGAAAGAAATGAAGGGCCACCATGACCATCCTTGTTGTAGCTCTATTTCTGGTGGCTGGCTTTGGCGGCAGCAATCGGGGAGGAGGTGGGGATAGCTGCGGTGGCTGGGAATGCCGCTCTTAGGCCACATTCTTATCAGAAGGAGGAAACGGCTAATTGGCCGTATGCAAAACAAGAAACATGATTAGCATATAATTAATTAAATATTAATTATTCAAAATTCAAAAATAAATTTATTTAGTTTTTAAAAATAATTTTATATAAAAATTTTTGGACGAAACATATTAGTTTGAAAAGCGTGATTAGCCAATCATCATTTTAGAACAGGGCGAGCGACGCGGGAGCTGCTCATGGTAGCTGTTCGTTGTCATCTTGGAGGCCCATCTCTACATCTCTACATCTCTATATACGGATCCGTATATATGCTAGTGCTACACTACTACTGCTAGTGTACTCGTATATAGCAGGAGCAGCTCCAGGTCGAGCCAACCTTCCGTCTGTGCCCATTGTGTGCTAAATAGTGCACGGGATACGTATATATAGCGACATTTGTTTTCCTTGTGAATACATACTAGCCCGGCCTTCCCGAAACCGTACATTGTAGCAAACAAGATCCTCTGACTTAAGTCAGAGAACTTTGAGTCACTGATAGATGGACATATCTCTAGATAGACTCATCTGTCAATGACTCAAAGTCAGGTGACTTGACGTTAGAGGAACCTTTCCTCATTTTAGAGACACCTCAAATGTTAAAATTTATAGGGACTGGAGCGGCTGGACGATGCCATATTATATGCTCTTCATCTCAAAATATAAGGATTTAGAATGTATTTAAATAATTAAAGATAAAAAACTATAATGTTCGTTAAAATGAGAAGTGGTTAGCGAGTGGAACGGTAGTTTAAGATTATGATTGAGTGAAATGAGTGTGGTTGAGTGAAAAAAATAACAAAATCTTATATTTTAGGATAAATTTTAAACGCAAAGCCCCTTTCTACTATTATGCATTAATAAATCACACAAAAAAAAGACATGTTGGGCTGCTTTTTACTGTAGCAACGTGACTACAACGGCAAGCCAACGATAGTGTTCTATCTATGGCTTGCCCGGATGTAGCTCTCCCGTTCTGTACCTGCGCCACTAGAGACAGTCCTGCAGATCCCTGTGGGGGGTCAAAATCAAAGCAGCCAATCAGGGCCTTCTCTCGTTTGTTTGGCGATATATATATGCGATTGTGGACTACTGCATGCATGGCACATTGGTACGCGAGCAGAAACCAGATAAGACCATTGGCCACAATCTCCCGATCCAATCATATATGCTCGAGTGCTCGACGGCGTTGGAGATAAGCTAGGAAACACATGGCGGTCTGGTGGTCCTCTCCAACACTGAAAGAAGAGGATGCATACAGCTGAGAACAACAGAGTGCGTGCGTTCGATTTAAGGATTGGCTGCCAATTTTCGACGGCACGTCCAGACAAACAATTAATATCCTTTTATATATATATATATATATATATATATATATATATATATGAATTCTTGTGTGGCTCCAGCAAATCTTGTGCTGCAAATCTCTAATTTGAAAACTCAAATTAAAAATCGAACCGTTCAAATTATTCTACATATTGTCTTGTATATCAAATTTTACATTTTTGAATTTTTTACTATTTTATCAGATAAGTCAAAGATGCATTTATCCAACGATTTCGAGTATCTATTTTATTGCATCTTTGACCTATCTGATAAAATAGTAAAAAAATTCAAAAAAATGTAAAATTTGGTATACAAGGCGATATTAATATATAGAACAATTTGAACGGTTCGGATTTTCAATTTGAGTTTTCAAATTAGAGATTCAGCCATGCCACACGGACGGGGCCGTGCGGCGCGCCACACAAGAGCCCATCTATATATATATATATATATGTATACACACACGCAAAATGCACGTGCGTTGCAACGGAACGACGACGCAGGGAGGAAAGCAGGCGGAGGGCGAAGGTCCAGGCGGCGGCGCGAGAGCTCCGAGCGACGACGGGGGGAGAGGCGCAGGCGCGATGCGGATGGGGACGGAAGAGAGGACGTGGGATGTCTTTTTTTCATCCAAGCTCTCCCTTTCTTTTCAGCATTGGGATTGCGGGTTAATTTTATAAACACTCAATGGGTTTCTGCAAAATAACTAGAGACGGACGAAAATTTTAGATAGAAACACTACTTGCTTTATAGATAGTTATATATATACATATATATATATATATTTGAAAGCAAGGGTATCTTCAACTTTATGTACCACTAGATCTTGATTAAGAAATAGTATCAAATAGACATTTAGTGTAAGTTAATTTAATTTTACCAAATTAAGTCAAAAATAAAATGAAAATAGATATTAACTTACTGATAGTTTAAACTGATTAGAAATTTGGTAAAAGTTTAAAATATTTATGACTCGGATATTATTAGTTAGAAAAGTATATTGATGAATAGGAAAAGTTGCATGTATATCGACGGCGACGCGCTAGCTCACGCGTGCAGTGTGTGCTCGGCCGTCGCTCAGGGCAATGCACAGTGACGCAAGAGGCGCGTAAATCGGGCTCGCCTCCTGGAGGTGAGGAAAGTGAGGTAACAATGGAGCGAGAGGTTATACGGAATGTAAATTTTATAGATTTGGACGAAAAAATGATTTGATGATCGAAAAGTTATAATTTTTTTAAGTAGTTAAGATAAGCTCTATCGTATGTATAACTGGATTTTTTTTAAAATAGTCATGTGGATTGCGAGTTAATTTCGAAAAAACTCAAGGGGTTTTCTGCAAAATAGTCAGGCAAAACAAAATTTGGGTGAAAACACTACTTGCTTTATAGATAGTTATAGATATATAATTTTTTAACTTTTTAATAACGTTTTAGTATTCATTTTATTCATTTATTTTATATAAATATAAGTTAGAATTATATTTTATTTGATGATAAAACAAGTCACTACAAAATAAATAATATTTATATAAGTTTTTAATAGATGAATGGTCAAACGTTATGAAAAAGTCAACAGCTTTTATACATTTTGAAATGGAGGTAATACTACATAACTATATTTATTAATTATTATAAATTGAAAAAATTAATTTATTTGGTTTTTTTGAAAAAAATTATATAGAAAACGGTTGCACAAAAGACATCATTTATCAGTTCGGAAAACATCATAATTAAAAACTAGAAAACACTACTACATATCTCATTATTCGTGACGGGCCCAAATATGCGTGGAGTATTTGGGCCGTCGAACGAAGTCATCTCAATTGGGCCTGAATTTGCACCGTTGTAGATGTACTGCATGCCCCAATTACACATATAGCCCGTCACCAATGAAACTCGTCTGTGATGGGCTCAGATGTTAGCCCGATTGAGATTACCTAGGATATCTCAATCGGGTCATAATATCGAGCCCGTCAGAGATGAGGGTCATTGGTGACGGGCTCAAAATATATGTGAATGTGTTTTATCTTGTGAATGTGAATTGGTTGTGGCTATGATGTTAAATATGTGAATGGACTGAATTGGTTGTGGCTGTGGCTGTGGCTGGAAATATGGACTGGAATGGGACTATATCTTTGTTATATCTCTGACATTTTTGCAGCGGGCATGGTTAGCAAAGGCCTGAGGCTAGCCAAAAAATAAATTTTATTTTTTTTCATAATACACTCATCCCTGACGGGCATTTTCAAAATGCCCGAAAGAGATAAGTCATCCGTGACGGGCTCAACCTATCAGCCCGATAGAGATAGGTCATCCGTGACAGGCAACAAACCGGGACTATATTTGACTCCGTGGTTGGTCAACCCTATCGGTGACGGCCTATTAACTACGGCCCGTTAGAGATGCGTTGTCATCTCTAACGGGCTTAGAAGTAGGATCGATTGAGATGTACCTATTTTCTCTGAATTAGTTACAGCTTACCCGTGAGCTGAGCATAGATGATATCTTGCATTACGACTGACTTATATCACTTCTTATACTCCCTTCATTTCAAATTAATTCATTCTAACAAATCTCGCACAAACCAAATCTCACATACAATTACCATCATTAAATATATCTATATTATTTGAAATAGTTTTTCAAAGTACATGAATCAATGAAAGTTGTGACTATTAATTTATGACTGCGTTGATGAAAGCTAGGGTGAGAAGATCACCTCTAAAAATGCTGAAGAAGATGAGAACGATAAATAATTTGACATAAAATTTGAATGCTATAACCACAAGTAATGTGAAACTGGAGATAGTACAGTTATCTATTTCTTGCGTGCGTACGCAGCTACCAATCTGTTTACAAATACAAAGAGAGATGTTATTTCGTAGTATCTTCACTTGAAGTGATGGTCGTAGAAATTCAAGGAAATTCTGGGTTGCAATGCAAGCCCCAAAACTTTTCGACCTCGTTTTCTGCCAGAATAAGTCTATTTTGCCACACTCATCTTTTGCCCTTGATCAAATCGTATCTCTTAACCATAAAACCGAGTATATCGGCTCTCTCAAGTATTAAAACCAGAGCAAAACAACTTTTTTAGTGGTTTTGAGGATGATTCTACTGACGTGGCAATCCAGTCATCGAAAAAGGGGACTACACTCCACAGTGACAGTCGGCAACACGTCAAGTGACGGTCGGCGACGGCCGGCAGCCCAAGCTCCCAGAGCAGGTGGTGGAAGAGGCGGCAGCACACGGTCATCCATCGAAGACTCCATGGTGACCGTCTGCTTCACGCCTCTGGCGACGGTGGCGATGTTGGAGGCAGTCTCGATGGGAGGCGGCGACCACGACACGGAGGCTAATCTCATTAGGTACTGTCACACCCAAAAATTCACTAGTAATTTCTAAACTAATTTGTGCATAAAATCCTCGTCGAAGAATTAGCCGAGATACACAAATCGACAATTTAATATACAGATTCATCAAATAAACTAATACGATAAATACTTACAAAAGAGGCACTTAGTCCTCACCATAAACAAAACTACAACGGAAAGAAAATCTAGCGAAGCTTCAACTCCACTCCCATAGGCAGCTCCACGGGGATCTAAGCCAAAAGGTCTTCTCCTTCGAAATCCTTCTCCAACTAAGGTTGATTGGTTATTGCAAGGTGAGTACATGAAATACTCAACAAGCCACACAACAAATATGCAAGTGCACTGCGATACAAAGGATGGCAATAATAGGGTTTCATTTTGCAAAGACAGCATTTAGCAAACATTTGAGAATTTGTAAAACAGTAGAGTAATTAGTAATCAACATTAATCAACATTGAAAAGCACCTCAATGCTGCATAGGCCCAACCAATTCAGAACAACCAAACCTGATTGCTCAAATCTAAACACCATAACAAGAGCTAACAAACTATCATCACCAATTTATTATTATTAATGAGTAGTATGGGACTAATCACGACAAACATTGTTTGACCCACCAAAACCGCGGGTACAGCTATTCAAATAGTTTTTACTCTGATCAGATGTGTACAAATTTATCCACAAGACACAATCTCAACATTATGTCAACCATGCATCGCGATACAAAAAAAATACCCGAATAGCGATTGTGACAAGACTCTTCGCATAACACACCCAACAAAATAACACCCACTAAGCATCTGTCTCCAGCAGGGAATGGCGAGTTACCTAAAAGGGAGACTACTTAGTGTCCAAAAACTGTGGACTTAGTTAGATACCACCTGTGGACTTGGTTGTCTGTCGCGATAGAAAAACATACCATCATGGTGTCTCCTCTTGAACATGTTATACTACAAATCTAGCCATTGCCCATTCTGGCTTGTAGTTAGTACGATTAATGCTTCACAACAGTAGCTCGTGAACCAGTCCTTAATTGTCATGAACACGACCATCAAAATCATCAAACTATGTGCACACAACCTACCATTAACCAAGTTTTAACTGGCCATTAAGTAATTAATTAACCAATCATGATTAACCATCATGAGCTATCATTAATTATCCATAATATTGATATAAGTGAATCATTAACTATCCCACATGAAATGATACTAAAATTTCTAAGAATGGCTAAGAAATTATTCCTAATATCAATGAATAATAGTTAAATTATAACCCAAGGTATCAAGGAATAAGGATTCAATGCTAATTTGGCCATAACTAAGGAATAGGTTCATACCACCCAATAACATTCAAAAATAAATGCACATTTGAAATAAATAGAGAATTTAAAAATGGGATCAACATGATCAAAGGAATTGTGTTTGGGATCTATGTGATGTAACACCCCGAGGTGTTTTCCCTTTTCAAAATTCCAAAACAAAATCGTAAAAGAAAATCGTTGGAATTAACTAGAGAGAACAAATAATTTTAAAAGCCAAATTCTAAATGTAAATGGCATGGTAGGATTTTTCTTAAATTCTACATGTCAAAATACACTAACAGGATTTTTAGTGGAATTTTGAGAGCACTAGAAATATTTTTTAACCAATTAAAATCAAAATCAGAATTAATAAATCCCGGAAAATTCCTTTTTCTCTCTCCTCCCATCCTTTTCCCGCCAAAACCGGCCTGAGCCGACGGCCCAACCTTCCCGCGCGCCCGTACCTCCCCTTTCTCCCTCGCGGGCCGGCCGAAGGCCACGGCCCGTTTAACTCTTGCGCCCGAAAATAAGTCTGTTTTCCCTCCTCTCCTCCGGACGCCGACACACGGGACCCACCTATCGATCCATCCCGACCTTCTGGTCGCCCGACGCCATTTCCACCGCCCCGTCCCACGCGAACCTCGCGCGCCGCCTTCCCGCACCTCGTGACGCCGCCTTTACTCCCCCGCCCCTCCCGCCAGCTCTAACCACCCCGGCTGCCGCTCCCGCGCCTCCTAATGGTCGGATTTAATCGCCGGCCATTAAACCCCCAAATCCCTCCCCTCTTAACACCGGCGAGGAATTACTCCCCCTCCCGGCCACCACCGACCCCCCGTCCCCTTTAAAAGCCGACCACCGAGCTCCCCGTCCTCCCCACGCCCTCACCCGAGCTCCCTCTCTCTCTCTCTCGCTCCGCACCGTGTGTGCAAGCTCCCGAGCCCGTTCTCGGTTTTCAGCCGTGATTCCCCATCACCCCGAGCCATCCCAGACCTCGCCGCCGTCTCTTTCCTTCTTCCCGGCGCCCGAGCGACCTCGGTCGTCCCTCTCCGTCGCCGCCCGCCGTCTCCCTCACCATCTGCGCCGTCTTCTTCTCCAACTCCAGCGGCACCCGCGGTGAGCTCCCTTCCCACCCTCTCGGTCCGAGCCCGCGTTGCCGATTGCGGGTGCGCGCGGCTCCGCCCGCGCGAGAGCCGCGGCACTCCGCCGCCCCGCGCCGCCGCCCGAATGGCACCGGCCGGCCTCGCCCACCGGCCACCATCGCCGCCGACCGCGCCCGTGCCCCTTCCTCCCGGCCGTTCGATCGGCTTCGCCGATCGGCACTGCTGCTCCGCCACCCGCGTGGCACGCCACGTGGTCGCCACCTCGGCGCCATGTGTGCGCCACGTGGTGCACCGCCCGTCCGGCCCGTGGACCCGATCCACCGTGGACCGGTGCTCCCGCGGACCGCCGACGTCAACCCTCAATCACGGCGTCGCCCTAGCCGCCGACGCCTCCCCGGCTTTATTGCGCAATAAATCAATTGAGGATTTTTTTGTTTTAGTAAAAAACTGAGAAAACTTCTAAAAATCATATCTTTTCAATCCGACCTCCGTTTTAGCCCATTCAAATTTCATTAAATTCATAAAAATGCCAAAAATCCATTAAAAATAGTTTTGTTCTCTGTTTCAGTAGCTTTTTATCCTGTTTTATTGAATTGCTTGTTTGCCGTGGAGATTTCGATAGTTTCGCCGTTCCGGTTTACTTCGAAGTTGTTGCTGAAGTCCCCCAAGTCGAAGTTCAAGTCAAGTCATGCTATATTATTGATCATATTGCCCCCATTTTTCTAAAACACCTATTTTACTCTATTAAATTGCATGTATTTTATAATGTCATTTCATGGGAAATAGTACACCATATATTTAGATTATGCCTTAGGTTTGACACTCCAAACCCTTTGACTAAACTTGGGAAAATAATATGATTAGATTCAGGACTAGGTTATGCTTCGCCTGGCTTAGATTCACTAGCTCACTAAATGGGTCATTCTCACTTAATATGTCTCTCCTGGACATCTGTTCGGAAGATTGATAAGTAGATATCTTGGTGAACCGGATTAATAACTAAAATATGATAAATGGTGGGTTGTGGGCGCTATGGTTTTGGTTAGTGGTGCCCATGGCAGTTAAGGACCGGTTCACGGGAACCCTCGGGAGAATGACCGTGCAAACCACAAGCCAAAATGGGTAAGGTGGGTCCCGTAGTGTAGCCTCTCCTAGCTAACGAACCCATCGAAAAGGGTGAGCGGGATGGAGTTTCAGTCGGCCCCGGTATAAGGGTTGCTGGGCTGTCGGATTCACCGAGGCACTCGGGGGGCTGCCCACGTCCTAGGGTCCGGGAGTGGGGGCGAAACCTTGGTGGGGTTCGCTTGGTTAGTGGGGAGTTATATGAAAGGTCCTATCACAGTTTCTTTTCCGGGGTACCATGGTGGTATTCTGGCGCACGGGAGACCGTGTCATGGGGCTATGTCTTGTGAGTACAGTTGCACCCCTCTGATCAGAGTAAAACTATTCGAATAGCCGTGCCCGCGGTAATGGGGCGATCGACCGAGCTCACCGCGATTAGTCTCACACTTTTAAAACCCTGATTAATGAAACATGACTAGTATAGGTGGATGGGCTAGGCCTGTCGCAACGTGGGGATAACGTTGGACAGTGTTGGTTTCAAAATGCCCTAATTACTCAAATTACTACTGTTTTGATTGTGTTCAAAATCCTTATTGTTTAGAAAAATCCTTGCTGTTTGCGCAAAAGCAAACCTTAGCCCTACCCTTGTCTTCCCTGCATTCATTTCTCTCCCCTTTCCGGTGTGACTTGCTGAGTATGTGGAAGTACTCATCCTTGCCTCTTCACCAGAACCTGAGCAAGAAGCTGAAGAAGAAGACGAAGTTGAGTAGGCTTTGTCCTACACTCTGGAAGATGCCTGTGGAGTGGTCAAAGCCACGTGGCCAGCGTCAAGCTTAGGCTTAGACCCCTTTTTCCTTTTTCCGCTGCTCTTTTGTAATCTTTTTATAGTGTTTCTAAGACGTGGAACTGTAATACCAACAATTATCGTATGTGTACCCTGGCTGATCCTGGACAAGAATTTTAATACACATATAGCTTCGAAAATTCGGGTCTGAATTTCTGGGCGTGACACGTGACTTGCCTTGCAATAATCAGTCTTCAATCTGTCTTCTGGAACTTCTCCGACAAACGAACGATCCTTCAAAACTACGAAAAACTAAACCTAGAACACAAAACAAGAAAAACACTAATAAAAACCAAATAAATAGTATAATTAAAGTTCATAAATTGGTAGAAGTTTAATTGTAGATGAATTATGGGACTTCAACAACCTCATTCTAACTTCGTACGAATTAGTTATAAATTTTTGAAGTTTTAATCCAATTAAACCTATTAAAGAAAAGACTATTCCAAATTAATTAAAAATTTGCAAATAATTTATATCATAGAGAAAAGATTAAAAACAACCTCCAAAAAAAGATTGGATCAAATTTGGTAGATGACATATATCAAAAGGACCAATATGTCATTGAAAAAAGAGGGAAAAAGAATTATAAAGATTTGGACGGCTGAGATTTAAGCGGATAAAGATGATGGCTCAATTAATCCAATCGGATCTATAGAGATGGATGGACAGCCGAGATCGATTTGACTTAGATCAGACGGCTAGGATTGAATCTGGCTTAGGGCTAGGATTGAATTGACCACCGTTGACCTAAATCTGATGGTTGATATTGGATCTAGAGGGACTGATGACATGGGATGCCACATAAGCACCACAATGGACAAGGAGGGCTAGGTGGCAACGACGTGGCGCTGACGCGGACGACCACGTAGGCACAACGGCAAACAGGCGCGACGACGAAAACCAAGGGCATCGGAAGGAAGTGAAGACCAAGGCGGTTCTTACTAAAGCAAAACGACGACGGCAATGACGGAAAGACGCCGACGACGAGCTCTTGGCGGTAACAGCAACTTCTAGCGGGTTTCGGCGCAAACCAACTAGCGACCGAGGTTCGCACAGGCACGATGACGTCGAGGATGGCGGTGGCACGGCTTGGCGATGACCGAGAAGGAGGCACGACACGACCGAAGTTTGGCAGCGGCAACGAGAAAACTCGAGCGCCGGAGAAGACTAGAGCATAGGGAAGACTCGGAAAAGCGAGGGCACAAAATAGGAGAGCTTGGTGGTTGTATTTATAGAAGGAATGGGAGAAGTCCGATTGAAAAGAAAAATTGGGATCAATTTCCAAATGGGTTCGATTTCCTTTTGGGAAAAAGAAAAGAGAGAAAAAGGGAAAGATTTTTGGAATTGGGCAGCAGGATCAACCGGATTTGGAAAGGGAAAAAGGCACCTCGGGATGAACAGTAGACCGGCTGACACTGTAGTAGAGGGACGAAAAACTTCTTCTTATCTGTTCATACTGTAGCATAGGGAGCAGAAACAGACTTCTTCCTTAAGCTGTTCTGGGCTGGTTGGCAGAGGGATACAAAGCAGACTTTTGGATCAAAAAGGGCCGGACTTTAAAGGAAACAAAACAGACTTCC
This sequence comes from Oryza australiensis, assembly GCA_019925245.2. NCBI lineage: Eukaryota > Viridiplantae > Streptophyta > Magnoliopsida > Poales > Poaceae > Oryza > Oryza australiensis. The sequence continues at coordinate 224,999 of JAIFGZ020000477.1, read as the reverse complement.
TGAGGGAAAAAAAGGCTAGGCCGGACTGGACTGAGGGAGCACAAACAGACTTTAAGAATTTGGCAAAAACCTGGAGAGAGATTTTAATTATTTTTTTCATTTAAATTAATCATTGAAATGATCTTTTGAATTTTCGTAAATACTTAAAATCCTCAAATAATTTTAAGAAAAATCCTAAAATTATTTAAACAATCAAAATATTTAATAAAAATATAACTATATCATTTAATGATTAATCTATTTACTTAAATAATTACTAAATTATTATTTATATTATTAAAATTAATAATTAAGCTAAAAATCCGAGAAAATTTAAGGGAGTATATTTAATCATGGAGAATTTAATAAAAATTAATCCACCCATGTTTTATTTAGTAAAATTTATTTCTCATATTTTCTTCACTTGTAAATTAATGAAATTTATTATAAATTTTTAGAAAGATTTTTCATTTATTAAAAATACTTTTGATGCTCAATTTGATGTTCAAATTTTTATAGATTTTAGTCAAACACTCTCTTTAATTATTAAATAATTTTTAGAAGTTCCTTTTCACAATGGTTTATATTTAAATGATTTTTAGGGTGTGACAGGTGTCGCACCCGAAGCTTGGAGGTGGCAATGACCGCAACAGCGGAGGTGGGCTATATGGAAGGAGGCGGGCTCCCGAACACCGCACATGCAAGTGGAGGAGGAAGCAAAGGAGGATCTCGGGCGCATCGCTAGCCGCCGCCGCCATCGTGAGGAGCTCAACGACATTTGCGATGGAAAGGTAGGATAGCACCCTGACGAAGAGGAAAATAATATGGGGAAGGAACAAGGAGGAGAAGGACGACACCATCGCTGCCCTCCGAGGCTTCGACGACTTCACGGCCGACGCTTCGGAGGAGAGTGACGCCAACAGGCTCCCGAGGAGTGGCTCGTACTGATCCACGGCCACGCTCGCTCTCGTACACACGGTGGGGTGGAGAGAGGGCCTCTGCTACTGCCACCGAGGAGAGAGAATGAGAGAAGAGAGAGGGAGAGATGGGGGATGGAGAAAATAAACTGACATGTGGGGCCCATGGCATTTTCCCATGTCTCACTGACATGTGGGCCCCATCTATCAAAAACCATTTTCCAAACCACCGAAGGAGTCTATTTGCTCTGGTTTCAAAGATGGAGAAGGAATTACACCTGGTTTTACAGTAGAGGGAGGAGATTCAATCAAGGGTAAGAGATAAGGGTGACAAATTAGACTTATTCCTTTTTCTACCTTCTGCATGTGGTCTGCCTTGAGCCCATGACAGCTAAGATGATAGTTGGTTTGGCGGCCCATTAAATTTACTCGTGGTGCATATATACTCTGTGGCCCACCTAACCTTGTCAACGACGAGGCTGGGCCGAATGGCCCGTCAAAGCCTGGTCCAGTAAACCAAACGAACGGCCCATCCATTGGTTGTCCAGTCCTGGCCATCCCAGCCGTGTTTAATCTTTAGGGGCCAGAAGAATCTGGGCTAGTAATTCAGCCTATGTTTCTGCTGGTTCTCCTAGGCCCTTTATCAAATGGGTTGTCGTTTGTACAACATATTGTCATAGGAAAAAGTTCACTTTACATGCCTCAAATAGAGGTCGAATTTCAATCCTATCCCTCAACCTCAAAATTGGATATAGCGCACCCTCAATTTCTCAAACCAGTACAAATTAAGTCCCTCAGAGGTTCTAGCTAACATGACATCCACATGGCATATTGTCCTAGTCATCATCCTACGTGGCACATATTTGATGCTTACAATTAGAAAAATAAAGGTAGTGCGCCACTAGCTCCTCATCTGTCGGGTGGAAGCAGAACCCCGACGGCTGGTCCATGTACTCCTACGCCACCACCTTGAACAACCAGCGCCACCTAGAACTCACCGCACACCTCCATGTCTCGGTCGAGGTCAAGCAGACTGTCGGAGCACGAGCTCCTCTAGCGAGAAGGCTAGATACTCCCTTCCTTTGGAGATTCGGCCAGGGTACAGGTGCTTGAGCTCATGTGTGAATCGCGTGCGGGAAGAATGGACAAACAATATGGACAGGTCCGGGCTGCTCAGAAGTGTAATACCCTATTCCTATGATCTTTGCTAGCTATAGTTTACAGAGTGTTCTTGCAGGTTATTTGGTTGTGGAAGAGAGCTTGGCCTGTCTAAGTTTCGAACCCTTTTTTATGGCATTGGTCCTCCTTTTATATGGCAAGGAGATACCACAACACCTACGTGCGCGCGCACACACACACAAACAAATGTCCCACATACAAGAGCTGGTATGCTTGGTCTTGTCGCAGTCCAGCTGATGGGGCGTGTTGGCGGGGTGTGGAGTGGCTCCTCTCCGTCCACCTTGTCCCTTCCTTCGACGCGTGGCTTGGTGTAGGTGACACGGACTTCCTGGTGGTTGCTGGGCCCGCTCGCCAACCTCAGAGGCAAGAAGGGGTCGCACTGCAGTTGGTTGGGGCAGGCAACAAGTCAAACAACCATACCATTTAGCAGCCCACGCTCCGCACTTTTTTAGAGGTGATGATGACTTGTCCAATGGTCGGCATGCACTTTCTTGTCACCTATCGTCCCGAACACATGACGGGTTGGTAGACGTCTCCTTGCATTGAATGTGATACTTGATTAGGTCAATGTGTTGTTGCTACCCCGAGCACCCATGGGAAGATGGGAGATGTGCCCTCGGCACTACCCATAGGGGTTGTGCTTGGGGGCAGATGTGCCTAGAGCACAGCCTGCAGGCGGCAGATATGCCCCGAGCAGATGGTGATGGGGACCTTGGTTTTCATTTCATCGACATAGATGGACTACCTCTACCACCTACTATGACATCGACATGCTTGTCGCTATCACCGAGCCGCTGCCTTCGTCGTTGTTGTGAGATCAACAAGGGAGAGGCTCGGGAAGGAGAGAATATAGGAAAAGGCGGAGAGAGGAGATAGAGAAGGAAGGAGGAATGACATGGGGGTCCCGTGGCACCCACGCTGACTCAATCGGGTTGACCACAATCAACTCGCCACATCAGTCGAAACTAGGCACAATACTGCCCTAGGACCTTAGATACTCTGATATTGCAAATTGATGAATGTGTTATATCTACTATTGTAGATCAAGAACATGATACAAACTCGACGTTAGGGTTGGCAACGGGACAGGACGGGGCCAGGTTGGGCAAGAACGCCCACGCCCTCACTCCCTACTCTGTTGCACCCGGAGCAGGATACGAAGTTAAAACCTTGCTCACCCCCGCCCCAACCTGGCCCCTCGAAACCCAGTCGGGCCCTACAGGAAGGGAGACTGACATCCAACATCGTGGTGAGAGAGGGAAGGCAGCGACCGAGAGCGTGGTGAGAAAGGGAAAGATGTTGCCGACGAGCTGCAAAAAGGAGGTCAGCAACCTAAGGTGTTCCGCTTAGGCGTAGCAGAGAGCAAAGTGTGGCCACAATGTAGATGTGAAAAGCATGGGCCGCAACGATAGGATTGGCGCTTGGGCGGTGGCTTAGTTGGCGGCTGCGAGAGAACAGCAGCCTCTGGCTCGAACAAGAGAAACAGGAGATGGCGGCTACAGTCTACACTGCATGAAGGGATTTTGGGATCTGGTACAAGACTTATTGTTTGCTCAAATTTATCTCGCTCCACTGAACTGGAGATGGTGGGCAATTGTTCTATTTGGCTAAAGAATTTCATATTTCTTCCTAATTTCGGGGCCCTATGGGGATCCATGGGTTCAAATCCTCCCACGCCTCCAGCCCTGCAAAATATCGAGGCCCAGCCCCAGCAGACCCGCGGGTGAAATTTTGGACCCACCCCTACCCCTATTGGGGAGGTAGGGACGTCTCAACAGGAAATTTATCATCCCTACTTGACGTTAAGATGAAGGACTTAGAGTGAACTTAATCAGATCATATAGATGCGACGTTGCGACCCACCAGACAGCCCAATGTCACATGGGTTGTAGCCTGTAGAATGTATATATGCGGCCCATCTGTACAGCCTCTCGTGAGTAACATATACGTATGTTTGTACGTCAGTTGTGCGTCCGCATATGGTAACTTGTAAATTTCGATGAGAATGGCATAACGACCACCACTCAACCCACGAAGCCCCCTATAAGGCGCCAAAAGAATGGCCAACCTTACGTCCTTACCACTTCATCTCCAGTACAGCTCTCTCTCTCTCTCTCTCTCTCTCTCTCTCTCTCTCTCTCTCTCTCTCTCTGTGTGTGTGTGTGTGTGTGTGTGTGTGTTGTACGTGCTCTGCTTCTTCCATGGCCGGTCACACCCCGAACCCTCTCTTCCTGCTCATCTTCCTCGGATGCCTCCTCTTTGCGGCGGTGGCGCCTCAGCCGCTGACGGTCAGCGTCGGGCTCATCGTCGACGGCGGCTCGCCGGTCGGCAAGATCGCCAATACCACCATCCCCATGGCGCTCGACGATTTCTACGCCGCCTTCCCGCGGTCCCCCGCTCGGGTCCGGCTCCTGCACCGCGACTCCCGCGGCGACGTCGTCGCCGCCGCGTCCGCCGGTATGGACACCTACCTACACGCTCGTTTCGTTTCGTAGCTTGAGCTTGTGTGTGGAGGGCGGGGTATGATGGACGTCGTCGTCGTCGTTGCGTGCAGCGCTGGAGCTGATGGAGGGGCGGGGCGTGCGCGCCATCCTTGGGCCTCAGTCCTCCGTGGAGTCGGCATTCGTCGCCGATCTCGCCACGCGGGCGGAGGTCCCCATCGTGTCGTTCTCGGCGACGAGCCCGTCGGTGTCGCCCGGCGACGGGAGGTTCTTCGCGCGCGCCGCGCTGAGCGACGAGGCTCAGACGGGCGCCATCGCGGCGCTCGCGAGGCACTTCGGGTGGCGTCGCGTCGTGCCTATCTACCAGGACGACGACTACGGCGCCGCCTTCGTGCCGTTCCTCGTCGACGCGCTCATCGCCGAGGGCTCCGAGGTCCCCTACCGCTGCGCGCTCCCGGCGGGGGCCTCCACCGACGCCGTCGCCGCGGCGATGTACCGGATGGAGTCGCTGCAGACGCGCGCCTTCGTGGTGCACACGCGCCCGGACCTCGCGGAGCGCGTGCTCGCCGCCGCCCAGGGCGCCGGGATGATGGGCGAGGGCTTCGCGTGGGTCATCACCGACGGGCTCACGGGACTCCTCGGCTCCATCAACGCGCCGCAGGGCGTGATCGGCCTCGCCCCCTACGTGCCGACGACGCCTCGGCTGCGCGACGTTAAGCGGCGGTGGGTGCGCCGCTTCATGAGCGAGCACCCGGGCGCCGACTCGGAGCACGCCGAGATGGGCAGCTACGCCGTGTGGGCTTACGACGCCGCGTGGGCCGTCGCATCCGCCGCCGAGCACCTCACCCCGGCGACCTATCACCGCCGGGGCTCGTGGGAGGTACGGGTGGATCCACCGACTTCGCCGGGCTCGGCAAGTCAAAGTCCGGCAAGAAGTTCCTGGAGGCGATCACCAACACGACGTTCGAGGGCCTCGGCGGAAGGTTCGAGCTCGTCGAGGGCGAGCTCGCGGTGCACGCCTTCCGCGTGCTGAACATCATGGACAACGGGAAGGAGAGGAGCATCGGGTTCTGGACGAAGAACGGCGGGCTGACCCGGCACCTTGGCGGCGGCGGCGCGAACGCGTCGAGCAACGGCGAGCTCGCGCCGGTGATCTGGCCGGGCGAGTCGACGGTGGTGCCGAGAGGGTGGGTGCTGCCGACGAGCGTGCGGAGGCTGCGGGTGGCGGTGCCCGGCAGCGTCAACCCCGGATACCGGCCGATCGTGCACCTGGACGTGGACACGGTGACGAACTGGACGACCGCCGGCGGGTTCGTCGTCGAGGTGTTCGAGGCGGCGGTGCGGCTGCTGCCCTACGCGCTGCCTGTGGAGTACGTGAAGGCGGAGTCCATGCCCTACGACAAGCTGGTGCAGATGGTTGGTGATGGGGTAAGTGCTACAAATACATCATATTTTTTTTATTAAATCAGTACAATTTATATATTATATATACAATTGCTATAACTTTGAACATTGTTTGATTTACTAAAATTTGCTTGCACAACCTACAAAAATAACATTGAATATGACAGTTTAATGGAGAAGAACTTCTTCAAAAAATAATGGATTTCTTTTTTTGCAAACTATATATATACACCCACTACATTAATTTTAATATTTGAAAAAAACATTGTAATGTATAACATTGAAATTTCAATATTGTCCATTATATGGATAATGTTTAAACATACATATTAGGGGTGATCCTATACATAGTTTAGTAGTATTTGTTAGGACCTTTTGTAAGTAACATTAAGGTATTGCCTTAGCACGCACCTTATCAAGCTAACCCGTCGAAGTCGGTGGATCCACATGTGCCTCCCACGAGCCTCGGCGGTGATAGGTCGCCGGGGGTGAGCTGCTCGGCGGCGGATGCGACGACCCACGCGGCGTCGTAAGCCCACACGACGTAGCTGCCCATCTCGGCGTGCTCCGAGTAGGCGCCCAGGTGCTCGCTCATGAAGTGGTATTCTTCATTGCCCAGGACCCCTTAGCATATGCATCTCTCCTCTGGCACGCAAAGGGACCAACCAAGTGCAAGTTCTTTCTCTGGTTTGCTATCCAGCAGCGTTGTTGGATGGCGGACCTCCTCCTCAAGCGCGGTATCGATAGTCACTTGGTCTGATCCCTTTTGTGTGCAAGAGCTTGAGTCGACGAACCACATCCTTCTCGATTGTGTGTTCGCTCGACAGACCTGGCTCCGAGTGTTATCCCCTTCTGGCTGGGGAGCTCTCTCCCCGCCGCGTGGCAACTGGCTTCAGGACTGGTGGCCGTCTAATAGAGCCCAGCTGTCGGAGCACCTTCGCGTGGGCTTTGATTCACTGGTCCCTTTGGTTTCCTGAAAGCTGTGGAAGGAACGGAACTCCAGGGTGTTCGACGCGGAGCTTTCCTTGTTTTCAGTGCTGCTGGCTTCCATCCGTGCAGAGGGGCTTTTGTGGTCCTTAGCTTATGTTGTAAATTTTGGAGTCTTATTAGAAGTTTAGAGTAGCTTGGCCTCCTTGCTCTGCCCTGCCTTTGCTATTCTTGGGTGTTGAGTTTGGTACCTCCAGTTAGCGCAGTGGTCGATGTGTCTTCGCTTTTGTGTGGCATCGGCTTGTCTGGCCAGGTACGTGTTGTAAGAAAAACTCTATTTTCCTTACGTGCAATCCTTTTGCGCGTTCGTAAAAAGAATATTGCCTATAGTCATAATCCAAATATTTATATCGTTTTGGTCAAGGATCCGATCAAACCTTCAAGACTTCAAGTATTGTATTTTTAAATAATCATTTGAATTTCTCTTGAAAAAAATACTTTCATAATATGACAGTACCGTGGGTTTTACAAATACATTAAACCAAAAATTAGTGCTAAATTAAGTTGCATCTGAAAGTACAAGGCAACATGTATTTATGATAAAAGGGGGATAGTATGTTTTCTTTTGATAAACATATATAGGTGGTCGAAATTTATTTTACATGCATAGTATATGTAACCTTTTAGTGGGTAATGACTTATTATGTCGATTTTAGGTAAAAGTTTACAGTTCATTTCGATCAATTTCATTCATAAAAATTCATTGATAAATACTATACACAAGTAGAATTGCTTAAAAATTGCAGTAAATTAAGTAAGACAACGGCAGACTCGCGTAGTGCTCGTATGGTCTTCTTTATGTACTGTTGTCCCCGGCCCGTATATAACCACAGAATTGATCGAATTTTAAAGGAGTTCTATTAAATTTATCAATAAATACATTAGACGACTATAGATCGAAACGAAGCGACCATAGTATATGACTTTGATCGATCGGTACCAAAACAGGGCTCCATATGGTCCCAATTAGCACAATTTCGTGTAAAATTTGAAATATATTATTATTTTTAATCTTAAACTAAAGTTTATTTTATTTGTTAATCTGCCTGGAACGAAGAACATGTACCACTCGTAATCAGCTGGCCATTCAAACAAATCCTAAATCACACAAAGTTGCTTGTAGTCGCTGTTAGGACCGAGATAGGAAGATGCTGGTCAAACTGTAAGTAGTGGATTTTTTTTTATCACTGGATAGTGTACAACTGACGCATAGTGGAATTAATACTACAAGGAATTAATTCTGACTTTATGTTCTTAATTGCGTTTACACTGCCAATTGTATACATGACCCATCAAGCCAGGTAGATATTATTTAATTAATTCTAAATTGGCATGATCATATATTCTAAAACAACAATTGAATCGGCATTGTTTCTTCCAAACCAATTAGCTCAAATAATATATCTTGTTCTCTTTTTTTTGGGAAATATGTGTTGTTCTTTGATATGCCACGTATATATGCGTATAGTAAAACAGATAATTTAAACAAGCAAATTTACACACATATACCATGTGCCTTTTCCATGCTATATTAAGTCTCTTTCGTCCATTTTTGCATCTTTTGTGTGGTCTGAAATAATCTCCATGATGCATGACTAGCTCCTTACCATGGTGGATTATCAGTCTCAGTCTCTGTCTCTTGTCTCCTAAAAAACTAAATTAAATCAAATTAATTTGGACCCTTTCCAAATTGGACCAGAGGAATATTGACCTGATCATCTTATTCAATTCCAAGTCTTCTTCCTTGGCTCTTCTTGGGGATCGAATACGCCGCTAATATATGGCCCAAACTTTTTGAAAGACCCTGGACCAAGTCTTTGTCTCCACTGCTGCTGCTCCAAATTCGTTTTTTCACCAAGGAATATGACTGCTAGAGTAAAAAAGCTTTATATGGTTGTCTTTAATCAGAACTACAGGGAAAAAATGGCTACGGTATGGGCCAAGAAAAAACTGACTTGACGTCGAGAAAATTGACTTAGAGATTTTTTTATCTACACTCCCATATTTATTTCTTGATTAGTCTTTTTTTGGTAAAGGGTATTTTAGCGTTATTTATACTTGGGATTAGGATAAAAAGGGAGAAAGACGACACCGTTTTTTAAGATACAGAGACGCCCCATTTTTTCACCTTGAAATTAATGTGACTGCTGTAAGAACTTTTCTATGATTCTCTGTAATCAGATCACATGAAATGGGTAATTTATGGGCAGAGAACTGATTTATCGTCGAGAAAATTGACTTAGAATTGAGAAAAGTCAGCGCCGTTATGCTGTTGCTATCAAACAGCTCATTATGTTTACCAGAACGGATGTCGACTAGTCAAAATAATGTCAAAAAAAACCAATTAACTCTGCTTGACGGTTGACGCGAGCGAATGATCACTGGCTGCCCACTGAACGTACGTTGTCTGAATAATCCATGAAAATCTTGCCGGATCTGTACTATACTAGTAGTCTAGTAGCACCAGTAAAAGACTAGCTATGGAGTATATATATAACTGTATTATACTACTAGCTAGTGAGTACTAACAATTACTATTCATCTTGAATATAGGAGTAGCAGCTACTCTGCCAGAATATACTTTTAGAGTTTTAGGGCAAGATCAATAGTAGAGTAAGCAATGGGCTATAAGGCAACTTTGCAGTCATTGAAGTACAATAGCTAGCTGCAATTCTATGTTAGAAATTTTATTTTAATCGTGTTAATCTCTCTCCTGCACTTTCTTTCTAGTTTCTATTGGTGAGCTAGGAAGGCTGGCCCCCACTGCTGTAATCAGTGTCTTGGAGAAAACGTAGAGCCTGGCTTAGTCGTCCGTTTTCTTCTCTTTCCTCAATTCTCTCTCCTCCACCTAAACATATACATATGTTTAGTATCTATTGTGGCTCTTACACGTAGATTAAAAGGATGAAAAAAAAGTATAAATGCCCTCATTTAATGTCCCTCTCTATACCTAACCTAGCGAGGGAAAAGAAATAAAATGAATGAGGTGGGAAAAGAAGAGTATTATAGCCAATGCAATTCTACCTTTGAAAACTTAGAACTTAGAATAGTTACATAAATAATAGTTTTAATATAGAACAAAGGGAGTGGATGAAGTGACGTGTTCATTATTTTTAAGGGATAAAACCTTTTCGTTCAGCGGCATACTTCTAAACTCCTAAATGATATACATTTCATAAAACTTTCTATATGAATTTGAATTTCTTAGAAAACTATTCCGGATGCATTTTTCAACTTCAAAATATTTAATTACTTTATTTGTATCATCGAAAAATAATTATCATAGATCATTCAGCTATTCATCCATTCAGTTATCAAAAGAAAAGAACACACCCTATGTCTGTCTTGGAATTGGGTGCTTGAATACTCGATATAATATCTCTGAAAATTTTAGAAGAAAAAGCTGGCTAAGTTGGCACCACTTGTATACAGATATGATATATATTGTCACGTATAGAACCCAAGACCAGTAGCAATGGCCAACGGCCAATGAATATTCTCTTCAACTCACTGGTACCTAGTGTCCTAGCGACTTGCAATTTTAGTGTCGTCTTGTACTAGTATATAGACTTAAGTCAACTTGCTTGAGCGTTGCCTTCGTTTTCTTTTCTCTCTCTTTTTGAGACCAAACGATTAGGGTATGCACTTACATGAAAAACCACACAAGACAGTGTTTTTTCGAGAATGGATTAATTAGACACTTGCCGAATTGACTTAAAAACAAATTTAATAGCATAGCATAGTTAAATATTAGCTTTAAAAAATTATTTATAGTCAATCTAATAATCAATTTATATAATCTATAAATACATACTATACCATTAATATTTGATCCCATATCTGTAGCCAGCTACAGATCTGTGACTTTTTTCTATCTTCTCTCTTATTTTTTATCTTTTATATGTTTATAGCTGTCTTATATAGTTTGCTCTTGTACTTTTTATAAGATAGGCACGTGAAGCATGCATGACCCAGTTCGCCCCCTCTTCTCTTGGAAAATAAAATACAATATTTTTTTGTTAAGTCATGTGTTGATAAAGTTTGACTTGGGCCTAACTGATTGGCCCAAGAAGATATGACCATATTAGCGCTAACTATTTGTAAGATCTTGACTGAAATCTTTACCTTTCAAGATCGTTATGTTAAAATTTGTATTAAATCTATTTTCTTTTTCAAATACAATAGCTGCTAAATAAGATGTGGCGATCCGTGGGGTTATTATAGGGACTTCTTGTTATTTTTGGAGACCATGACACTATATGGCGGGGCAGTGTTGAATAATGAGGAGCAGATTGGTCAGAAGGAAATGAGCAACATCTCAAAACAAAATTTAGACACGTTGAAATTTTTGAAAGATTTTCACTGAAACTAAAAAAATCTCTAATTCTGAAACAAATTAGAATTCTTTTGCTTGATGCAGTTCCATTCCGGAACTCTTCAAAGTTTCAGAAACTTCAAATTGAAATTTGAAACTTTGGTAGACGGCAACCAGCTAGAATTAATTAGAACTAATCGGGTGACATGTGCAACTGTGCGGCTAGCACCCGTACAAAATTATCTGATTTTTACATATTATTTTTTTAAAATTTTGTTGAAAATTTATCCCATTATCTTAGGATTTAAAAATTTTAAAAGCCATCAGCCACTACCCTTTTAATTGCTTGCTTCTATTGTTCTTAAGACCTTTAAAAAGATCTTAACTTATAGTTTTGTTCTCAGTGGATTCCTTTTTAGGGTGTTTAGAAGTATCGTCAAACATCGTCACTCTCATTCCTCTTATTCTGAATTTTAAATATTAAACCTGATCATTGTTGGGTTTTTATTTTTTTTATTTTCTAAAAGTCTGGTCAACCGTCGTGCCTATGTCTACCGCTCCTTTTTATCGTCATTAGGATTTAAAATTTAAATATAATTATCGTTGGGATTAGGTTATATTTTACGGCTTTTATATGTTTATCGATAGTCGTCATCCTATTTCTCTACTTATCTGTTTGTTCCATTGTTTTTCATTTGGATTTTTTTTAGCTTTTAGACGTCGTATAGTGTACTTATATTGTATTTACATTACATATGAAAGTTTTTTTACCCAAAAAAACTTGCGACAGTGTTTTAGCAATTTCGTTTTTAAATCTCGTCGGACAACACAACCACCGAGCTGAGCTCAACTGATCATCTTGGAGAAATTTTGTGCAGACATTCGACGCGGCGGTGGCCGATATCACCATCACGGCGGCGCGGTCGAGCCACGTGGACTTCACCCTGCCGTACATGGCGTCGGGCATCGCCATGGTGGCGCCGCTGCAGGACCACCGTGGCAAGCGGACGTGGGTGTTCCTCAAGCCGCTCCGCTACGACCTCTGGCTCGCCAGCGCCGCCTTCTTCCTCTTCACCGGCTTCGCCGTCTGGTTCGTCGAGCACCGCGACAACAACGACTTCCGCGGCCCGCCGTGGCACCAGGTCGGCACGCTCCTCTACTTCGGCTTCTCCACCCTCGTCTTCGCCCACCGCGAGGACCTCCGCAACAACCTCTCCCGCTTCGCCGCCGTCGTCTGGTTCTTCGTCGTGCTCATCCTCCAGTCCAGCTACACGGCCAGCCTCACCTCCATGCTGACCGTGCCGCAGCTGGAGCCGTCCATCGGCGACTACACGGCGCTGTGGCGCGGCGCCGAGCGCGTCGGGATCATGAACAACTCCTTCATGAGCGACACCATGACCAGGTCAGGGTTCCCGCCGGCGAGGCTCGTGCCGTACAAGGCGGCGCAGAGCTTCCACGAGGCCCTGCTCAACGGCACCATCGGCGCCGTCGTCGACGAGACGCCCTACCTGAGGATCTTCCTCAAGTCCTACTGCGACAGGTTCTCCATGACCGGACAGCTCAACAAGACCGGCGGCTTCGGCTTCGCCTTCCCCAAGGGCTCGCCGTACGTCGCCGACCTGTCCCGCGCCATCCTGGCGCTGACGGAGAGCGAGGAGATGAACCTCATCGAGCGCAAGTGGTTCGGCGAGTCCGACGGCTGCGCGGCGACGCAGGCCGGCGGGCCGTTCACGTCGGACAGCCTCAGCTTCGGCAGCTTCTGGGGCCTCTTCCTCATCACCGGCGCCACCTCGCTCCTCTGCTGCGCCGTCCACCTCGCCACCTTCATCGCGGCCAACCGGCGGCCCATCCGGGAGATCGCGTCGCACCCGTCCTGGAACGGGATGCTCCGGAGGCTCGCGAAGCTCTACGACGGCAGGGACCTCTCGGCGCACACGTTCAGGGTAAAGGACAGCGGCGGCGGCGGGAGCTACGCTGGCGCCTCGCCGTCCGTCGTGCACGACGCGGCCGGCAGCCCGATCAGCCTGTCCAACCACACGTACATGAGCGATTGGTCGCTGCAGACGTCGAGCCCCATGGCCGGCGGTGAGATCGAGCTGGCCGCGGGCGCCAGTGGCCAAGCCGACGAGGAGGTGACGACTGGTGCTCGCGATCCCGACGTCTCTGGAGAGAATGGCAGAGGCCAGTAACGGATTTAACTGCCATTTTCTGACAGCTTCTGGAGCAAACTGAAGAGTGACCGGTGCTCCAGGTCCGTAGCGAAATTAACGATGATGAAAAGATAAACATATTAATTAATTAGTTTGAACAAGAACAACTAATAATTCTAACAGGGTGGGGATTTACAAATAACAATTCCCCTGTCGATTCAACTCTACATTTGTAAAGAAGTTGTAAAATTTCCTTGTAAAAATTTACGAAAGGTTCAGTACTGAAGTGAAATTTGATTCAGCGATTTGCACTCGTGCCCAATATATGTTTGGGCTCAGAATTCATCCTCCTATGCTGCGGCCTGCGCTGCGCTAGGCATCTCAGTATAATATATGAAAAATGGCCCATCAAAATGAACAAACTTACTTCAAATTACTGTATTACTTAATTTTCTTTTAAGAATCAGTCACTGTTACGACTTGCCAGTCGCAAGGAAGTATACATATATATTTTTTTCAACGGCCGGCAAAGAGATATCTTGAAATTATATATCTATTCATCAAAGTCGTTTTCGATGGAGAAAATTCGACTACGTGATGCCAAGGCCAAAATTTGACTTGCTACTGGCCGGCGCCAGCAGCTGGACTATACCGTTCAGTAGCTTCCGTGCGAGACTGACACTGTAGAAAATTTCAGATGTTTTACACGCGTCAAATATAAAAACCGGCTCACGTAAAGTGAGATAGTATTAACATATAATTAATTAAATTTTAATTATTATAAATTTGAAAAAAATAAATCTATCTTATATTTTAGAGCAATTTTTATATAAAAAGTTTTTTCACGAAACATTTTATTTTATTTAATAGTTTGAAAAATGTGCTAACGAAAATTGAAAAATATTTGTATCCTAATGAAGTTTAACGGAGGGCTTGAGTTCGTAAATTCTGACCTCGTTTTTCTGAATCGTTTCATGTTAGGCCTAGGCGTTAAGCAACCAATAACCACGGCAATTTCTTCATGTCATCCTGTGTTTCTGCAATAGGAGGGAGTCGAGGGACTAATTGATTGATATGCGGAAACTACAGCGTTTTGACCGTAGACGGAAGGAAGTATGTGAGCGTTCGTGGCATGTGGAAATATATATAACTGGGACAGGGATCGGGACCGGGACAGCGTTATGGACTTCTCTGCTTTTTTCTTCGTCGAAGTTTGAAATAATAATATCGTGAATAAGCTGAAAAGAACAAGACCCTAATATCAGTCCGTAATGGGCTGAAGAGTGATGTTGCGGATGACTGGGCCAGTACGCAACGATGGTAACTTTTCATGGATGCCACGATCTATCAATACCCAAGGAAGAAAATTACCACTGTACTATGGAGGTGGCTAATTAGGGCAGCTGAGTTAGCGACATAAATCGCACACGCACGTATCCCCTGATCGATTTTTGTTTCAGGATGTGCTTCTCCGCTTACGTCAAGGACTGCTCACGTGGAGAAGTCGGAATTTGACTAAGATATCTTCGGTTGTTCAAAAACTTTGTCGTGCCACAAAGTTCCAATTTAAAAATATATTGATTCTAAAACTTTCATCTCAAATCACAAAAACTTCCAATTTAAAAAAATCTCAAATCACAAAACTTTAAATTTAATTCTAAAACCTTCACCTCAAACCATTAAAAAACTTTCAGTTCGATTCTAAAACTTACATATCAAAATCACAAACTTTTGTTTTCATAAAAACAAAACTTTCACATCAAACTAGAAAAAATTCACTTGAAGATATAAAATTTTCATCCCAAAATAAAAAAATTCAATTCCAATATGAAACATTCAAAAATCAATTCAAAAAATCTAAAACTTTTATCTAAATACCCAAATCCCTCTTCTCTGGCCTCAACCATCGGCTCCTTTCTATCCCTCCATCGAAGCCTCCTCCTGCTCCGGGAGGCCGACACGAGGCTATGTGTGGTGATAACGGGTATAGAGACAGTGGAGTCCTTGCAGCTGAAGCAGGGCTGATAACCGACATCACCACTAGGGTTTGAGCCCATGGTTGGAGAAAGGAAACAGAGAGATGGAGGGTTGCTATAGACGAAGATGGGAACATAGAATTTTAACACGTTGGAAGGGAAGGCGCATAGCCACAGGGATGGAATTCCTAGTCGCCGCCGTATTCGATAGATGGTTTGCGAATGAGAATAGAGGGAGGAGGACGAGAGCAATGAGATAAGAGAAAATGGAAGTGATGGTCTCCCTCATTGACGAGTCTTTCCACCTCCTAGGCTCCCCAGGCTTATGGGCCGATGGACTAAAACAATGCGTCGCGGGCGCATATGCGTTAAATAGGATTTATTTAGAATACATATAGCTAATTAAAACATCATAAATTAAGCTAGTTAAAACATCATAATAAATATGTTAAATGACATAAGTGAATTTGCCATGAATAATATTTCCGTGTAGCTGCATTTAAAGATCTGTACAAATAAACGATAATAAAGGGAAAAAAGTAACAAGTAAGCATGGAGACGTACTAGTACAAATAATCCACGCACGTCCTTTTGTCGAGCTTTGGTTTGGTTAGCAGAGAATCCGCGTTGATGATCCTGTTCAAACACATTCAGGCTCTGACTATTTCAACTGCACCTCATTCTGATCCACTGGAATATTCTGTCCCGTGGGGTTAGGCGGTCAGTCAGACCGGCGGACAGATAGACAGACAGCCGCCGCGCGCGGCGACGAACAGCGGAGGCCGCGCGGCGTACAACACAACAGCGACTTTGACCGTGCCCATCACGCTTCCTTCCCGAACGCGCTTACCCCCAGCGAGGCGCCATCTCCATGCTACGGTGCCGCGTGTTTGCCTTGACCGTTTACGTGCACGGTTGCCTTGACTACGAGCTGATCCAGCGAGCGTGCATGCTTGATTAGTTTGAATGCATCTGAGCTAGGCGTCTCTAGCTTGCTGAGAAGTTGGGAGGAAAGAAAATGGACGCGAGCGATCGAGTCGGCAGTCGTGGACGTGTACAAGTTCCCATTCTGTTGATCGGGCAGCTTAATTAATTGGCGCAGTTTTCTTCGGTATCTTGGAATAATTATTCTTTAGCCATTGCTCACTCCGGAAGTAGCTGCTGAGCTTTTAGGTTCGTTGTCCATGGAAGCTGGCGCCCGATTAACCTTTGTAATGCCGCTCGTCGCCGTCGTCGTCCTCTTACTGATCTTCTCCTTGTGCGTTCGGGGAGTGGATGTGGTCGTCGTTGATGGAGGGGAGATGATGCAGGAGGCGGCGGTGGCTGGTCGGCGGAGGGTGGACGTGGGGGTGATCCTGGACAGGAGGACGTGGCTGGGGAACATCAGCTGGGCGTGCATGGAGCTCGCCATGGAGGATTTCTACGCCGCCGAGGAGCACGCCAACTACAGCACCAGCCTCAGGCTCCACCTCCGGGACACCGGCCCCGACGCCGTCGACGCCGCCTCCGCAGGTGCGTTCTCCCCACTAGTTAACACATCCTCCGTCCTCCATTCTCGCCGCCGCTTTTAGTTCCTCGCCGGCAGGCCGGCGGCGAGCGGAGGTAGACGAAGCGCTCAGGCTGCCGCTTGTTGGGCCGTCCGATCCCCATCCGATGGTAGACGGGGGATTTCTTGGTTTTCTCTTGACACGAGAAAAAATAGGCTGAAACCGTGTAATCTGAATCTTTGTGGTGAGATAGACCAGCAAATTAATTGATGCATTGCAGGTGGTAGACCAGGTTCATTTGTGTGATGATTCAATAGAGTACTTCACATTCTTAGTGCCGGCAATCCTTTCAGTTGTTAGATGGTAAGCTTCTATGGAAAATTTTTGCAGGCGTTGATCTACTGAAAAATGTCAATGTGCAAGCAATCGTTGGGCCACAGACATCAGCACAGGCCAAATTTCTTGCAGAGCTTGGGGAAAAATCATCGGTTCCTGTTATTTCATTCTCTGCAAATAGCCCATGTCGAACGGCCAGCCAAACTCCATACTTCATCAGGACGGCATGGAACGACTCCTCACAAGCAGAAGCTATTGCGTCCCTTGTTCAAAGATTCAATTGGAGGGACGTCATTCCCGTCATCGAAGATGACGACTCCAATACCAGATTCATTCCGGACCTTGTTGATGCCCTAAGGAAAGCCGAAATCCGTGTTACCCACAGGTGCAAGATACACCCTTCAGCTGGAGCTGATGACATAAAGGGAGTCATCTCAAGCTTAAAAGACAAATGGACAAGTGTATTTGTCGTGCGCATGTCGTATCAGCTAGCTCTTAGTTTTTTCAAGCATGCCAAGGATGAAGGGATGATGGGCCAGGGCTTTGTCTGGATTGCAGCTTATGGCTTAACAGACATCTTTGATATAGTTGGTTCTCCTGCATTTGATGTGATGCAAGGAGTTATTGGGATGAGACCCTATGTTAATGATACTAAACAGCTTCAGAACTTCAGACACAGATGGCGCAAGAAGTATCAGTCCGAAAATCCAGGCACCTCATTGAGTGAGCCCACAGTATCTGGTCTCTATGCATATGACACTGTGTGGGCATTAGCGTTAGCAGCAGAGAATGCTGGATATGTTAACTCAGACTTTCTTCTATCTGGAAAAAACAACGGGTCCACTGATATTGACAGGATCAGTACTTCGAATGCTGCTAAAAAGCTCCGGAGCATACTCTTGAATATTGATTTCCCAGGCATGAGTGGGAAATTTCAGATTCAAGACATGCACTTGCTATCTATGACTTATGAGATAATAAATATAGTTGGGGAGGAGAAAAGAGTAGTTGGTTTTTGGACACCAGAATGTAACATTTCCAGGGGTCTAAACACGAAAGCTGATATTGATGCCATCATATGGCCGGGAGGAGAAAAAACTGTACCGAGGGGATGGCTCTTTCCAATGAATAAAAAACTCAAAATAGGTGTGCCTGCAAAACCTGGGTTTTCTGGTTTTATAAAGAAAGAAAACGATAAATTCACAGGGCTCTGCATTGAGGTATTCGAGGAAGTTCTCAATGCATTACCCTACAAAATACCACATTACTATGTGGAGTTTGGAAATGGAAAAGGGGAAAGTAATGGAACTTACGATGAACTTATCTACAAAGTTTATCATAAGGTAAGCATGGGCTTTTCTTTCTTACACTTTGCTCTTTGTAGATTATCAAAAATGATATGAACTTACCTGCACTATGCTTTCCTTGTTGCTCTCCTCAAGTATGCAGAACCACTGTTAACTATTTGAGTGACCATTATTTTTTAGTATATTAACGGGTATAAGATTCCTAGACTAGAATTTTGTAGTAGATGTTTTTTATTATTTGGGAATTCAGTTGTCTCATATTAATTCACTAGCTGATATGCCTAAACTGCCAGCTGCTCTACATCTTAGTAATTCTCAATTATTAATTAGTTGTTTTGCGGCCAGCTCCAATCAGGAAAACATAGAATTACTGTCCTGATGGATCCCAAGAAAAAAAATGCCCCTCTTAGTTTGTAGGTGAATCCTTGCATTTCCTGGATGATTAGTAGTGCACTAGTGTTAATTTCTGCAGTACAAACCAGTAAAGACTTACAGCTTCTAACTGATTTTGCCCATCACCTTGTGTGATCTTCTGGCAGGACTTCGATGCAGCAGTTGGTGATATAACAATTTTGGCCAACCGATCTTTATATGTGGACTTCACTCTTCCTTATACTGAGTCAGGAGTGCGCATGCTAGTTCCAGTCCAGGACCAGCGACAAAAGACTGCATGGACGTTCCTGCAGCCATTAACATCTGACTTATGGTTAGGAACTGGGGCCTTCTTTGTCTTAACAGGTTTTGCAGTTTGGTTTATTGAGCACAGAACAAATGAAGAATTCAGAGGACCACCAGTCAGTCAAATTGGATCTATCTTCTACTTCGCCTTCTCCACACTTGTTTTTGCTCATCGGGAAAAGATTGTGAACAATTTATCAAGAGTTTTGTTAGTTATTTGGCTTTTCGTGGTGCTGATATTGCAGCAGAGTTATACTGCAAGCTTGAGCTCAATCCTCACAGTGGAACAACTCCAGCCAACGGTCACCAATTTAGACGAAGTCATCAGGAAAGGGGCCAACGTTGGCTACCTCAATGATTCTTTCATGCCTGGGCTTTTGAAAAGGTTGAAAATTGACGAATCAAAGTTGATTGCCCTTGACTCTCCTGATGAATACAACGAGGCTTTATCAACCGGTAGAGTTGCTGTAGTTGTCGATGAGATACCATACCTTAAGGTGTTTCTTTCAAAGTATTGCCACAACTATACTATGGTTGGCCCAACTTACAAGTTCGATGGATTTGGTTTTGTAAGTAACTAAGTACCTTCTTCACATTGTTTTACCGCATTAACTTTGGTACTATATCTAGTTTATGATATTGCAGTCTAGTTTTCTTAGACTTTTTTTTTATATTCAGCTAAAACTCTCTGGGTTCCCTAAGTATTTTTGTACCATTTTTAAAGCGAAAAGTTAAATGATAAATGCAATCACCTCAGCTTCATTCTGGCAATTTAACAATCAACACCTGTTACAATCCTCATTTATTTTCTACTCCTGCAGGCATTCCCTCGAGGCTCCCCGCTCACTGCTGAGATTTCATGGGGAATACTGAACTTCACATCAAGCAACAAAATGGCCCAACTGGAGAAAGAATTGTACAGCAATAGAACATGCCCTGACAAAAATGACTCCCAAACTTCAAGCAGCCTTACACTACGCAGCTTTCTTGGGCTGTTCATCATCACCGGAGCATCTTCACTGCTGGCACTGTTCCTACATGTTTCCATAACCCTCTATAGTCATTGGCATGATTTGAGCAGGGCCAGCCGCCAGGGTTCATGGTGTGGATGGTTTGTCATTCTCCTGAAGATATTCCATGAGGGTGATAGACCTAATGCTCCACAAAAGGATGAGCCGGCAGTGACAAATGCCAACACTACAACTGATACTCCATGGAGCACACCTAATCATATTATCGAAAATGTCGATTCAGGCAGTGATATGGAGAGCCTACAAGAAGGAGATGGCACCCCGGATAGGGAAGATCTTGTTCAGGGCGCTGATCCACCATCTTTTGCATACATGCATTCTGAGTGGGAGTAATGCAGTAAATTTATACATCTCTTGCAAACTTGGGCACCATCCTTCTGAAACAGAAGCACTCAAGAAGCTCAACAACGAGTACATAGCTGATCACTGATTCACTGTAATTATTGATTCATTTGATTGTCAGTACATCTCCTGCCTGCAGTTTCATCTGAAGTAGAGTACTAGCACCAACCTGTACCTATGATTTTATTTTCACAAATTAGGTCGGCAATGCCACTTGATACACCGTATTGGCTCTGTATGTCTGTACAAAGTTGCTGCTAATTAAACGACAAAGCTCATGTCACCCAAACCTAACCCAAAGGTAACATCTACATCCTACAAGTTTATGGATTAACAGATAATGCAGAGACCTCAATCTAGGCTAAGCATGTGTCCAAGGGGATGATTAACAAACTCATATCCATATCTAAAACCACATGTCTTTTTTTCTTCAGCATTGACGTAGTATGATAAGCATAAACCATGTCAAGTCTTCAAAATAGAAACCACTGAATTTGCACACATGCATATTCACAATTCAACAGTTGGATGAACCTAAACTGTTGGGTGGAGATCGGACGGCTCAAAATTTGACTGATTTGGGGAAGAACATGTGTCAACATATACATAGATAATCAAAATTCGACATTTGAATGAATCTAAACCGTTGGATGGAGATCAGACGGCTTAAATTCGTCAGATTTGGGGAAGAACATGTGTCAACATATCCATAGATATTAACAATTCCACAGTTGGATGAATCTGAAATGTTAGATGGAGATCGGACGGCTCAAAATTCTACTGATTTGGGGAAGAACATGTGTCAACATATACATAGATATTTCCTTCGGATATTGTCTTCACAATCGCATAATAAACATTTTAGATAATACGCAGTGCGTGGTCGCAAAATTAATTAATTATACTGTCCGTAGTCTAGCTGAGCATAGTCATGGAACACAGAGTCCACTCCTGGAGTAGAGCAAGAGCTCCAGGAGCCAACGCCGACATCGCCGCCGTTCGCCGCCGCTGCCTCGTCGATCAATGCCCTGAGGTAGTGCTCTGCTCCGGCTGCGGCATCGTCGCCGACGATCAGCCGCTGGTCGTCGTCGTCGTTCTCATCGAAGCACCTGATCTGCTGGAGCAGCATGTCGATCTCGTCCTCCATGTCGATGCTGCTGCCGACGAACGGCGTGGTGGCCGTGCTCACCGTCGGCGTCGAGCTCGAGCTCTCCCCGCCGGCCGTCGTCGTCGTAGTAGTAGTGGTGTCGCCCATGCTCGTCGACAGCGGCGGGGTGGAGGTGTCAAGCCAAGCGTCGTGCATGTGGGAGTGAGACCAGCTGCTGATCAGACCGGAGTAACTCGAGGTAGCAGCGGCGCCGGACGGATGGTGGTGATGCAGCCGTCGTGGCATCTCCGAGCTGCTGCTCGCGGCAGGGGAGATAGGCTGCTGGCTCGGCGTCCACAGCGGCGTCGCGAGGTTGCTGTAGAAGGTGAAGGCCGGCGGCGGTGCCGCAGTCTCCAGGCGGCGCAGCCGCACGCTGAGCTGCATTCGCTCGATGGCCGACGCGGCCATGGCGTTGTGCGACGTCGCGTCAGCGGCGGCGGCGGCGGTGGCTATCACTGGGCCCGGGCCTGCGAGCACGAGCCGCGGTGGCGCGCCCCTCGGCCGGCGGCCGCCGCCAAGCAGGCGGCGCTTGAGCTTGCTGTTCCAGTAGTTCTTGATGTCGTTGTCCGTCCTCCCCGGCAGCTGTGCCGCGATGGTCGCCCACCTGCCGCCAACCATGATCACCGATTAGCTTAGCTTGCCATGATCGAGCAGGTCGTCGCAGTGGTTGGAAAGGTGTTTGTATGCAAACCCTCCCGAGAGTGTTCGGCCACTACCTGCTCCCGATGGCGATGTAGAGGCTGCAGATGAGGCGGTCCTCCTCCTCGGTGAAGCCGCCGTGCCGGATGTTCGGCCGGAGGTAGTTGAGCCACCGCAGCCGGCAGCTCTTGCCGCACCTGTTCAGCCCTGCGTATACCACCACCATCAACTCCGGCCGGTGAGCTAATCATCTTCATCACCACAATCATCTCACGCATTAAGGTAGGCGACGTCGCGACACGTACCGATCTTGTGTGGGAGGGCGATCCAGTTGCCGCCGGTGCCATGGGCGTCGACGTAGGCCTTGAGCGCGGCGTCCTCCTCCGGCGCCCAAGGGCCCTTCTTCACCGTCGCCTTGTCGCAGCACGGCGCCCTGCCCATCTCGGCGTACTACCCGTCTCCGGCCTCCGGCGGAGGAGCTACAGCTGCTACGCCGTTGATGGTGATCAGGGTCGTTCTCGACGCGATCCTAGCTCGGCGGTAGCGGCAGCGGCGGCGGTGCACTGCCGGTGGACATTGTGGCGGGAAGGGGTGGGGGTTTTATAGCAAGGAGCCCTGATTTGGAAGGGGGAGAAAGTGTGTTTTGTATTAGGCCACCTTGCAGAGGCTTGATGTGATGCTTACCATTATAATCAAATTTAGGGGAGATAATTAGGAAAACTATTGTTATATAATATAATAGTTTCTATTGGTTGGGTTGTGTTGTCGATTGCAGGGCTGTGTTGTGTAGAACACTGTTTAAAACTATAAAAGATGTGATGAATATATGCAACTAGCGAATTTCTTTTGTGGACCTAGATTCTAAATGAAGATTAAATTTGATATACAACCGTTGTCTCCTGTTTTTCTAAATATACATTTAAATTTCATATCTATATCTATAACTATATATAAAGCAAGTAGTGTTTCTATCTAAAATTTTATTTTGTCTGGTTATTTTGCAGAAAACCCCTTAAGTGTTTATAAAATTAATCCATAGTCCCAATGTGAAAAGAAAAAGAGGGCTTGGATGAAAAAAAAGACCTCATGCGCCTCTCTCATCCCCATCCGCGTCGTGCCCCGCCCCGCGCCGCACCCTCCCTCCCATCGCTACTTGGAGCTCCCGCGTCGCGCCTCCTCCCGTCCCCATCCGCGCCGTGTCCCGACTTCACCGTTGCAACGCACGTACAATTGCTAGTGTGTGTCTATATATATATATATAGAGAGAGAGATGGGCAACTGTGGGCGCCACAGCTCCATCCGGTATGGTCGAATCTCTAATTTGAAAACTCAAATTGAAAATCCAAACCGTTCAAATTGTTCTACATATTAATATCGCTTGTATACCAAATTTTATATTTTTTGAATTTTTACTATTTTATCGATAGGTCAAAATGCAATAAAATAGATACTCTAGAAATCGTTGGATTAATACATCTTTGACTTATCTCGATAAAATAGTAAAAAATTCAAAAAATGTAAAATTTGGTATACAAGACGATATTTTTATGTAGAACAATTTGAATGGTTCGGATTTTTAATTTGAGTTTTCAAATTAGAGATTCGGCCATGTCACACGGGATGGGGCTGTGCGGTACACCACACAGTAGCCCATATATATATATATATATATATATATATATATATATATATATCGGTCAGTCGGATTCCTATTATTTAAGAAAATAATATATCGATCAGTACATGTTTCTTTCTTTCTTTCTTTGTCAGTTAACATGATATATCCGTTAGAGTGATCATCCGTGTTTTTTTCCGCTTCTTGATAATATAATATGTAGATCTTTATTTTTTTATTTTTTATTTATAATGCACCTTAGCAACGGTTCAGATATGACTTCTTTCTCTTACTCACTCATAATCCAACGAACAAAAATCAAAGTCCGCTTCTTTGTTTTATACTATTTTTTATTTTTATTGTATGCATGCATGCATGGATTTGGTTATGAGAGGTTATTCGATATTTGCTTTTTTTCTGCTTGTATGCATGTTTAGATTTAAAAAAGAGTGATCGATTATATTACTATAGCGTTTACACGGGTATGAGTATAGATAGTAGACTTTGTGGCCTGTGTGCGTGATGCATTTAAAAATTGCATACCAGTTTCACAATTACACTTACCAATCATACTTCCAGCTAGATTTCTGTACGTAAGACATATGGCAATACACTGCTGGTTGGATTTTTACTATTATGTCATACCGGTATAAGTTTATCCCAACAGTCTTTTTGAAGCTCATTTTGCTAAATGTTTTAGTGGTGAAATCAATATAAGTGAATTGACCGCCTTTTCTCCGTTGGCTTTAAGTTTTGAATGAACTGCCCAATGTGTGCAATCTCAACGTGGAAGTAGAACCAAAGGTCTCGAGTTCAAATTTGGTTAAAATAATTAAAAATTACTCCATGTTTGAGGCTTGAGGGAGAGCCTCCATGTAAAGGGGGTGTTAGAGTACATAAGTCAATTATCCAATATACACTTATGGTTGTCCAACTTGAAATCACTATTATGGAAAGGCGTTATTTCTCAATTGTACTTCCTCTGTTACTAGAATCACTTCATTTTAGAATGCATTATGTGGTACTTTCTCTATCCAAAAGTTGACTATCAACGAGAGAGATGTTTTTTTAAAAAAATCCTGAGGTATATAGGAACCCTTGTATATATGACATAAATATTTCCAATGTTGAGATCAGAAGGTACATACCTCTTAATTAACACTACAATGTACCTCTCTATTTCTTTGCAAGAACCTTAAAAAATCTCGTTTTGAGGACTGTCAACATCCAAATTAACGACAGATATATATCCCAGGGTGTCATGTATGAATTACGTATGAAACCAGGCATGGCTTATGATCTCACTGTATAATCTCAGTAATAAGACAAACACTTTTGTAATGCAACTTTTACTATACGCCGTTAACATAGCAGAGAGTCCGGACTCCGGAGTGTGACCGGTGTAGGTACTATTTATACGAATACATGCCGGCATTGGCTTACACTCTCTCCTATCAAAAGAAAAAGGAAAGTGTACAGGCACTGGACAAATTAGCTACTAGCAATGTAACGAGAGCAAGTTCTATTTTAGAAATAAAATAAACAATACTACCTCCTTCTGTTTGAAATTCCAGTTCGAAATATCCGAAATTTTGGACTCGATCCCACTCCCACCGCCACGCAAACTATTTCGCCCAAAATTTTTTAATTTAGTCAAATTCACTTAAAATTTGTTTAAATTTAATAAATTTTTGATGGCTCAACGTAAATATGCAAAAAAATACAAACCCTTCCAAAATAGTGTACTTGTTCAGAACTATAGTCATAAGTTGTTATACTTTAGGATTGTTGACAATCCTTAAGTACCAAATCCAACCATCAATTTATGCATAAAAGCAAATAAAATAAAACATCAAACTTAGTGATAGTGGTTATTACTAATCATTTTCATAAGAGTTAGTGAATACTTGTATGCAAGTGAATTATCGATGAAAATCACCCACAATGCAACGAAATATACCTTCGGTCAATCAGAAGAGAGAGCTCAAGAATTGGAGGGCTCAGTCAAAACCGTTTAAAATTGAGCCAATTCATGGTGCACCATCATAGAGGTCCACCTGTCATGCTCACAGAAGAAGGTCTGTGGCTAAAGGTAGTGGGGTGGTTCGACCGAACCACCCAAGTGGCCCCCAGCCACCAGCTTCCATGTGGCGGCTTCCAATAAGCTCTCAATGGCGGTTGTAGGTAAACCGACTTTAAAAACTGTCATGCCAACCGTCATTGCATACTAAAAAGGAGAAGCTCATCTCACTCTCAAATTGCACAAGCGAAGTACAACTCACTTACATATTTAGGATACTCTTTAATAGAGTTAGAATATAGAAATAGTGTGTGGAGAAGCACCGAAAGGAGTGCCCCAAATATCGATTTTCTCTCTAGTGATGTTCCGAAGATGTTGGCCTATCTCCG
The DNA here is from genome assembly GCA_019925245.2 of Oryza australiensis. NCBI lineage: Eukaryota > Viridiplantae > Streptophyta > Magnoliopsida > Poales > Poaceae > Oryza > Oryza australiensis. The sequence continues at coordinate 198,660 of JAIFGZ020000477.1, read as the reverse complement.
GAGGAGTCCCAGAGGAGCGACAAAGTTGTTGACCCTCTCTCCGATATTGTACCTCGATGGATGCTTCATATAAGTAAGAATTCGTGATTCCTTTTGGTATTTAGTTTTTTATTTAAGTAAAATAGATTTTCATCGTCGTGGGTTCATCATTTAGTATTTGTATTAAGTGATCAAGTACTAGAAATCTAAATAAAGAAAGAAGTTTCTACGTGAGGCTAAAGTAGTAATCAATAACTTAGGCATGTTGTCTAGGTGTTGACGAGAAAAATCAACACGCCGGCCTGGAAGATCTGTTTAGCTCCAGTGCAGGTCCTAGAATCGATGAAGCGTGGGCGTGCCAGTCAGTTTGATCCTGCCACTGACAAGTTATGTAAAACAGCAGAACATAAAATCACATCGGCCGATAGACCGATACCCAAAAACTAACTGATCGGCTGATAAGCCGATGGTGCAATTCCAGCCGATGCCGATGCCAGCCGATGGCGTTAGGGTTTGAATCCATTGGCTGTACGCTGAGTGAATATTTATATAAAGGCGATCGGCCGATTATAACATGATGATATAGCAATGTAATATGACACAAAGCAATCACATGATATAATAAATACTGATTTAAAGGTTAAAACATACATCGGCTGGAAGTCCGATGTTACTAAATCCAAATGGTTAAATATTTAATGAAGCCTCTGTTGCAATCGGCTATATCCAACTTGTGTATATTCCTTGTAAGCCGATGCGATGTCCAAATAGCTCATCGGCTGAAACCCCGATGAAACCCCTAGTGGCAGTCAACAGGCAGGCTAGAGATTATGGTTCTAATCACGACTTAGTAGATCAAACTGATGCAACACTAAGTATGAAAAGAAAAATAATACCTAGACAATCAAGCCCTTGGCTGATTTTCAGGGTGGTAGATGCCTAAACCAATCTAATCTAGTAAATAGTTTAGCCAATAACGACAGAGACCCTAAAACGAGAGACAACCGATAGGGCTAAACCGATATACTAAGATTAGATTAATAGAGACATATGATAAATAGTCAGGCAAGCATGCTAACTAAACCGGAGCAATCCAAGAGATCGAACGTACTGATGCAGCTTTGAACAACGTCGACGTAGTCAATATGATCGCTTGATCCGACAGAACGTTGGACTTATTCCTTTGCTGGAGGTTAAACCTAACCGATGCAACCCAGCGCTGGATGTCAAGTTCCGTCGATGTTGAACGAAGATGAAGAATAAAAGAGTGACGATGCGCCAAATTGTATTGATCGAGAGATATCCTACATAAACCCCGAGCTTACATATTTATACCCGTAGGGTGACAAAAATCCTAACAGATTACAATCCAAACTTTACTAAAGATAAAAGAAAATAGATAAAGTCCTTATCGGACACTAAACAAGCTTTCCTAAAGATAAAATATGAAACTAACAATCTCTTCTTAATTAATAGATACAAGCCGTATCCTTCCTGGACTCGGTTTCTTCTGGATAAGATTTTCTCAAACCGAATCTAATAAGAATCCGATTGCTGAAGATATGGATAACAGAAAACCCCCATCGGCGATGCAGAACTCCAAGCCGATACTGACTCTAAGCCGATCCTAACCCTTAGCCGATAAGGACCTCGGGGCTTACCAAATTTTGACGTTAATACTAGGTTAGCGGTTATCTTTGTTTGTTGTGTGTCCCAAGAAAAATGAGGTAGGTGACAGTAGTGACAGATATGTCTGTGCTTTGTATTCCTTCATGTTTGGATACATCATAAAGCCACAAACCAAACTTAGTTTGTCAGACCTAGGGAAAGCCGGTGCCAAAAAAATTAATAGAGTTTTATCTCAACTTAATTAAGATGATTAATCCATAGAAATCCTTTCTGTCCTAAAATGATAGTTGTTCTCCTAGGATGAATTATATCATATTATACATATATATTTTCTGTGATTCGATATCCTTGACAATACTCTGAGGTAAAATACTATAACGGTATTCGTATGCTTATGGATTTATTTGTGATCGTATCAAATACCATCAAGGACGAAGTTATCCTAGTACGTTATTAATTTGATTAAGAAAAAATATAAATCTTTCACATGTGGAAAAATTTACGATTATCAGCACACCCGTTAATTTATCAGGATAGAAATTAAAGCACATCTCGCCTCAGCATCGGGTCAGGTCAGACATAACTATCAGAATACTGACAGAATTTTCGTTTTCATGACAATCTACGTATAAGTACATATATTTGTACGCATCGAAGAAAGGCAAAAGTCAGCGGCGTCCGTACGCCAATAAATCGTCGACAACACTGCCTATTTATATTGCCGATTACACATGTATAAAACCAAACCCTTATCATTTGGAAGCATCATGATCAATCTAGCATATACAAATACGCATGCAACGATGGCTGCATCAACTTAACTACCATTTTCTTAATCATTAGGAGCATCATCACATGCAAGTTTGCAGCAGTACAGACAGAGTACAGTGCTCTTGCTAGCTAAATATGGACTAAGATATGCATGTTATAATTTAGTTTAGGGAAGACCATACATAGGGGAAGAGAACTTTGAGTAACTGGAAACTAATTAAGTTAACAATCCTATCTGTTAATTATATATATGGCAACTTCAGTGATAAACATATATGACCATCCGATCTATCTCCCTCAACAAATGCCATCATACTCAGAGTGTCATTATCTGCAAAGCCATATGTATATTAAAATACTTAATCACCATCATACACTTTAAATTAGACTGCATAATTAGAGCTCTGGTCAAGCATGCAAAGTTAAGTGCCCGTCATCTGTGAAAGGGTGAAGTTTCGTCAACCCTTGTGACAAAAAGGAAAGGTTAATTAAGCAATTAAGCTATACATATTCCTAATCAATAAGAGATCAACATTGGCTAATATGAGCTGCAGATCAAAATTAAGCTAAGCTGATCGATCGAGGTGCCGACGTCTTTTCTTGACAAGTGCAGTGAGAAAATAAGATGCAGCTAGCGCACTAATTAAGTTCCTGCGGCACCCATTAATTAGTACTCCACTACTGATTATTTTGACAATTCTTTGTCTAAAAACGTCGCAAAGTACGTATGGCATGGATTTGATACCATCAACCCAATCGGACAAACGGTGCTGTACACGGCATTCACAATCCAATCCGATTATCCCAGCATGATTTTTCACCTGCTTTTAAAACTATTTGTTTTGAAGGGAACACTCTAAGAGACGTGCACTACATGTGATGGTATGGGTGCATGTGGATATGGTCTCATAAAACTGTTGAGAGTCACTGTCTAGTCTAGGCAAGTTTTATGAAGAACGACTCGGTTCTTAACCTTACGTCGTAATATCACTTAGATTGATTATTTTGTAAAATTACACATTTTAGATCCATAATAATACCACAGCAGATCCAAAGCGCATTTTACCAGTCATAGAGGAGCCTGATGTAGCTGTCCACATTGGATGAAACTTTGCATTCAACCCCCTCCAAAAGCGGTCATGGAAAATAAAAAGCATTCGGTTTTAGCTCCTCTGGTCTAGATTCGTTCCCAATCCGACTCCTCTCTCCTCTACTGCAGCGGAGGAAGCGTGCCCTGCAGAGGAGGGAGGTGGCGAAGTGCAGCGAGAAAATTGTGGTGAACTGTAGCACCGCTATGGCAGAATGTTCTTTTGCCTCCGTGGCTTTCGAAAGGGGCCAAATGCAAAGTTTCGTCTAGCGTGGACAACCAAATCAACCCCCGAGACCGGTCAAAAGCGCTTTGGACTGTTGTGATACATTAAATCACAATTACGAATCTAAATGTGTAATTTACAAGATAATGTATGTGACACCACAGCACAAGTTTAAAAGGATCAGCAATGAATGTCACTCTTTTATGAGTGTGCTACTTCGTCATCAATCTCTTAGCAATTCAAATGCCGTATGACTGACCACCATACCGGTTTACACGAAATTTGTGGGTGTTGGTCCCTCCTGGTTAAGGGTGTGTCTGAGAGAAAGAAAAAGTATAAGATTGAAAAGATAAGAAGCTACTAGCGTAGGATTAATTAAGTATTAATTATTTTAAATTTAAAAATAGATTAATATTATTTTTAAAGCAAAAATTTTTCTATAGGTTTTTTTAAAAAATACACTATTTAACGATTCGGAATCATATGTGCAGAAAACGAGGGATTTTTTCTCTCTTTGTGCCACTGTTGAACTCTCCGACGATAGCTGACGCAGTGGTGAAGACTATGTTGATCTGCATAAATAAAAAATAACTAATTCTAGGAGAAGCAACGGTGCTATAATATTAGAGTTGTGGGTATATGACTTACTTACCAAGATTTGAACCACAAATCCTTGTGTCCATAAATTTTACGTACATATGTGCATATATACTTTCAATAATTAGTGAGGTTAGGGATTTTTCGCTCTTTCGTGGATATGTATGTGTGATGGTTTGTATGAGTTTGTATCTTCTGAGTAAACGGAAAAAATGAAAAATGAAAGTAAATATTTTCAGTTGCATTAGAAGTCCCAAAATTAATTTTGGTTCAATCCAAACCAAGATGTTCCAATATGTTTTACTACCTTCTCATTCTTTTTTTTCAAGTTTCTCTCTTCTTTTCAACAGATTTGGCTAAAACATGTTTGTTCTTGTAGACCCACAAGTTTCAATGGTAATCATATAGCTGCCTTAAAAAGTATATCTTATGATAATTATATGAACACGTGTCATCACTAGTACAGAATCGAACATCCCAATAGACCCATATGTGATGGAGGCTAACGGTCCGTTACAAAGGTATTCATCTTTATCGGGCCGCAAAAAACCCCATCACAGATAGACCGAGAAAGGAAGTATCTTAGTCCTCAGGGCTGGGCCCGTCACCAATGACCCTCATCGGTGACGGGGTTTGCTTGCTGTCCGTTAAGGTCATTGGTGACGAGCTTAAACAAAACCTCGTCACCCATGAGGGTTATCACTGATGGGCCCAGTGTTATGGCCCAACAAAGATAAGAGTGAAGCCTATCACTGATGACCCTCAATCTTTGACGGGGTTTGGTTATGGCCAGTTACGGATAACCCATAGTATAAATACCCCAAGACATTCGAAGAACAGTTATCCCAACCCGGTGTATTATTCATACTTTGGGAGGAAGGGCTAGAGGGACGAATTTTTGCTCTTTATTTGAAAAATATACAAAAGGCTTCTAAGGTAATAATAAATTACCACTACAATTTTGATGTAATAACTAGCTACATATACATAACATTTATTTTTTCATAAATTGCAGATGGATAGAAGATGGATGTATAAAAGTGATCGATCGAGCATAGAGTATACAAGGGGCATTACTGATTTCATCATTGCTGTAGAACAAGAGAAGAACATAACAAACAATGAATACACAACTTGTCCATGCTTTGATTGTAGGAATGAGAAGATGTTTAATGATAGTGTCAGAATACACACACATCTGATCTGTCGAGGCTTTATGAAGGGTTACTCATGTTGGACCAAGCATGGAGAACAAGAGCTAGAAAATAGTGAGGATGAAGCGGGTGGCAGTCTGAATGAGGAAGGACACGAAGATGATATATATGTTGAATCCCCTTTGGGTGGTGATCTGGTGGATGTCGATAACGAGACTCTTCAAGTAATGTTGTGTGATGTTGAGGACCCAGCTTACAACGAGAGGGACTATGAGAAGTTTACTCGGCTATTGAGTGATTCCGAGACACCTCTATATGCCGGATGTGCAGCAAAGCACACGAAGTTATCTGCGACCTTGAATCTGATGAAGCTTAAGGCAAGTAATGGATGGACAGACAAAAATTTCACACAACTGCTTGGATTGTTGAAGGACTTGCTTCCGGAGGAAAACACATTGCCCAAGACGACATATGATGCTAAACGAGTGTTGTGCCCATTGTTGTTGGTCCGAAGGATTCACATGTGTCCAAATGACTGCATACTGTTTTACAAGAAGTACGCCAACCTAGATGCATGTCCTGTATGTAATGCTTCTCGATACAAGCGAAAGATCAGTTGTGAAGAAGGGAAAAAGCCGAAGAGGGGTGGTCTCGTGAAGGTTTTGTGGTATCTCCCTATTGTCGATCGTTTTAAACGAATATTTGTCAATCCAAAGGAAGCAGAGTTAGTTCGTTGGCACACAACAAATCGAAAGGTCAATGGTATGCTAAGGCACCCTACAGATTCGATGCAATGGAGGAATATCGATAGGAAACACCATGAGTTCGCGGTGACCCAAGAAATATGAGGATTTGTTTGTGTATGGATGGTATGAATCCATTCGAAGATATGAGTAGTCGTCATAGCACTTGGCCAGTTCTTATCGCAAACTATAACCTACCACCATGGATATTTATGTAATATATTCTCCATGAAATATTCTGGGCCAATCAAAATATATGTAATTCACCTATGTCATACTTTTGTTGCATTTAGGAAATAATATATGTGATTTTATTTACGAGTATTTGTGATTTATAAAATATTTAGGAATACTTATGCGATTTAGGAATATTTGTGATTTGAAAATATTTAGGTTTTTTTGTGATTTAGGAATATTTGTGATTTAAAAGTATTTAGGAATATTTTTTATTTTATCTAGGAATATTTGTGATTTAGGAAGTATTTGGGAATTTTTTTATTTTATTTAGGAATATTTTGATTTAATTTAGGAATATTTTTTATTTTATTTAGAAAAATATGGTCAAATGGATGGTCAAAGTTATCGGTGACGGGTCGGAACACTAATCTCTAACGGGTCGTAATTACAGCCGTCACCGATAGGTTTGCTCAGATCTAGGGTAACTACCCTCACATCACTTCCACTTCACTTCACTTCACTCTACCCATCACCGTCATCGCCACCGACAACCACGCGCCCAACCTCTACCACCATCATCGTCGCCGACGACCCTGCGCCCGATCTCCACCCTCGGCCTCCACCGCTCGCGTCCGGTCCCGGCCTCCCCCGCTACCACCGCCGCACCGACGACACCGCACTAGCCTCCAGTGCCCATGTCCGGTCCTCGCCTCCACCACCATCGCCGCCGCGCCGCCGACGCCTTGCCGGCCTCCACCGCCTGCACTTGGTTTGCATTCTTTGCATTATGTTTTAATTTCTTGAAATGCATGCAAAAGATTGTTTGTGATGGAGCTTTAGGAATATTTACGTGATTTAGGAGAATATATGTGCTTTAGGAAAATTTATGTGCTCAAGGAAAATATATGTGATTTATGATAACATATGTGCTTTTGGAAAATATATGTGCTTTAGGAGAATATATGTGCTTTAGGAATATATATGTGCTTTAGGAAAATATATATGTGATTTAGGAATGTTTATGTGCTTGAGGAAAATATATATGTGATTTAGGAATATTTATGTGCTTTAGGAAAATATATATGTGATTTAGGAATATTTATGTGATTGAAGAAAATATATGTGATTTAGGATTATATATGTGCTTTACGAATATAGATATGCTTTATGGAATTTTATTTAATTGTTTGTTTGTTTATAGTTATTCTTTAAATAGCGAAACGTTACTCTTGAAAATGTCTGATCAACTCCCATCCCCGTCGGCCACAACCTCAACAACCACCTCTACTTGAAACCCTAGATCATCGAGCAAACTTCTAGACACAAAGTTAACCATCACGGAGGTCAATGCGAGGAGAAACCCGATAGCACCTTGCTTTATTGTCAAACGGTAGAGGAGATTCTTCAGCATCCTGCACACAGATGTTGACCAAGTGACGGAAGCAGAGAAGACGGATGCCTGGAACAAGTTCATGCAGTGCTATGACTACCCAAAAGATGATGAAGAATTGCTGAAGCATCAAGCATTAAAAAATGGGTACGACTTGAAAGAATCTTAAGACCACACTCGTTAACGAGTACGTACTCAACCCCTATCGCCTAACACCATTCCATAAATACCCTTGGATCACCCTGCAAGTATGGGACGAGTTTGTGGCTTTGAAGGCAACTCTGGAGTTCCAGGCAATAAGCGAGGCGCATAGGCAGCTTTAGGCTAGAAATGAACACCCACATCGGCTAGGCACTGGTGGGTACAACGGGAAGAAAGAGCAATGGCAGAGGGAGAGGGAGGACGAGGCTATAATACAAGCTAACACTCCACTCCCATTTGCTGACATTCCAGAAGAGAGGGCAAGGAATTGTGCTAGGGCTTGAGCTATAAAAAACAACGATGGGACCGTTACCTTCCAAAACCCAGCAGATGGCAAAGTCTATAAGGAAATTGTGAGCTCTCGTCCTAATTTCCTTTCTATTTTGAATATTATCAAGCTTGCGCATGCTAAGACGAAGTCAAGTTGCTAAGGCGTGAGGACGACATCCTCACAAAGACGCTAGGTAACCCTGAACACAGCGGCCGGACTAGAGGGATAGGATGCAACGTACCTTGGAACATTGGGCTGGCCAAGTACAACATGCACTACAAGAAGCGAAAACTAAGGAACATAAAGAGGCCCATCTTAGAGAACAAATTGTAAGGGAAGTCAGGGGAGAACTTAGCCAAGAATTCGACAAAAAAATACAAGGAATTGAGGCTAGGATCAGGGAAGAGCTGCCATCGAAGAAGAACGCGGACCCTGTATAGCCAGATGAAGTACAAGTGAGCCTCCCACAGCGACGAAGTAGTTGCGCATCAATTGGGTTTCCTGAACAACATCCACCTGTCCTTGCCACAGTCGACCATATAAATGTAAACAATCGTAGTAGGTACTGTTGTCACCAATATGGTCCGTACAACTTGTTCTAATATCTTTTGTGAATTGTATGCAGGGGGTAGCCTAGTGCACCCTACAAGTTAGGGTGACAGTGACATTCCGTTCTGATGTTGCTGAGGGCCAAGCATACAAGCTTACTCCTAAAACAAGAGTGCACGATGCAGATTTGGTGGCTGGACATGCCAAAGTACAAGTTGACATGGTCAAGGACAATTGGATGAACTGGCAACTTCCAATCCCACCAAATGACGAGATAATGACACTCGCTAATGCACGTGGGACCTTTGTCCAGTGGCCAAAAGGCCTCATCATCATTAAGATTACTCTGAGTTTCAATTTAGAGACAGCCCCAACTCGCCCGGATTCGTCAACAAAGTTCCTTCACCTCCTACGGCCATCAAAGCTTCTTTTGAGTGTCACGGTTACTTTGATGAAATGGCCATAGATCGCCCTCCTTCGCAAAAAACCAAGGCCATTTCATCTCCAACGATGATGCATAGCAGGCCGCATCGTGGAAGAGAAGAAGTAAAAGGAAAAAAAGAAAGGCACAAGAGTCGTCGTTACCTCCCAAATGGCTAGATCTAGATAAAGAGGTCTACGTTGCTCCGAAAATACAAGCTCTAAGACACATTCCAACTAGGGATGCCATTGGTTGCAGACCATGAGTTAGCCAGAATGGGTACTGCTTGCCGAGAGCTGCATCGATACTACATGGAGAAATCAAACTCAAAGAGAAAGATGAGGGACATGTCCATAGTAGGTTACCATGACCAAGAGCCATTTCTGGGGCCACCAAATTATATCATATTGGGTTTCTCGAATCTTTTTGACCTCTACAGGCTACGAGCGATGAACACCGGCTTGTTAAAGTGCTACTCATTGTAAGTACTAATAACACCAAACTTACGTACTATTAATCCATGTAGAATGTTTCTAATTGACCACACATGTGAACCTTGAAGGATATGTTGGAAGGAGGCACGGAGGAACAAATACCAGGTAGGATTCCTAGATCCAAGTCAAGTAAATGAGACACAACTGCAGTCTCACTTGGATGAGGTGATTGATTACTTCTATGACAGCTTAAGGGCCCATCAGAACAAAGACTTCATCTTATTAGCATATAATCAACAGTGAGTACGCTACATTAGTAATAATTAAATTTACTATACATATGTGATTTTTAACTTCCACTATATCAACGTTGCAAGTTCCATTGGATTCTATTGTGCATAGTGCCAAAATGGAGTATGGTATACTTTCTTAACTCCAGAATAAACAATAAATATAACTTTACCTCTCTCAAGGAGGCTTTGAATGCAGCGTGGGACAAATATGTGCAGAAAGGGGGTAGGCATCGAGAAGGTAAACCTGACCTCTATCACCATGACGATTTCAAATGCAAACGACAATCCGGTGAAACCTGCGGTTTTCACGTGTGTCATAACATGAAGGTTCTCACTAGATAGATGACCTCTTTGGATCCCGAGGTTCGTGAGTATATAAATTTGGCCAAAATATATTAGATAAAAATTGGTTTGCCTATGATATGTATTAACTTCATGCCTCTCTTTCGAGAATGTTATTTCAAACATTCCAGAGCCCAACTTCGCGGACATTAGAGAAGAATTGGATGCCTTCCTCGTACAAGAAGTTGTATCTTCAAAGGGCAGCTACCGTAGTAGATGAATTATCGTACAACAGTTATTCATATATGTGTGAAATAGATAATTAAGTAACATTTTTAGTTGGAAAACATTTTTTATTTGCTTATGTTTATTTATGTATGCTTTATTAACATTCGTAATACTAAGTAATATATTCATCACTTCTTTCAAATTGTAACTGGTTTCACAAGTTGTGATCAATGGTTCTCATTTGAAGATGCTTCAACAATTTGGTAGGGAAAAAAGGTAGATGGGTGAATGCGACAATTGAATATTTGTTGGGTTGAATGTGAAATGTATGTGACTATGAAATGTGAATTCTCTGTGAATGCTGTGAAATGTGAGATGTCAATGCTAGGATTAATTCTGGGTTGTTGGGGCTAGGATTATTTTGCAGCGGGCGTGGCTAGTATTTGCCTGAGGCTAGCCAATAAAATGGATTTATTTTTTAGGTGAAAAACCTCATCGGTGTCGGGCCGAAAAAAGGCTGTCACCTATCATTAACATAATTATCGGGTGTTATTACCAATCTTCCACTGATGATCATCCGTGATAGGCTCTAAAAGATTCCGACAAAAATATAGGCAACATCTTTGTCGGGTTACAATTGGAGCCCGTCTCCGATGACATGTCCGTGACGGGCTTCAAAGGATTCCGACATAGGGGACGGCAACACCTTTGTCGGGTTGCAATTGAAACCCGTCACCGATGTCTTGTTCGTGATGGGTTAGAAAACCTATCGTAAGAGTTGGGGTCCGTCAAAAAATGTCTATCATCAGTGATGGTTGCTTGCCCGAGATAAATGAGATTTGATAAATGAGATTTTTATATTACCTACCAATAATCAGTGACCACACACTTTTTTTGATACAGATGAGGATTCTGGCCCGTTACGAATGACCGGTTCCGTAGTAGTGAGTAGGCGCTAACAGTTGTTAGCTATGCACAATTCTTACTCGTTCAGTTGTAATGCATAGCTAGATAAAGGATCCTGTTAGATTGATCCCTAACTCTCCTGTTGTGCATAGAGGACTAGCCACGACGTGGATTAAGCAAGAGTAGCGGCAGTGGATATCCCTCCCTCCCAATTATTGATTGCTGACACTAGGTGAAAAATGGATCTAATTATATAACTTTGTTAATATAATTTACTCTTTTAACACCGGAACCTCTCGATTTTTTATGCGGCTCTAATTATAATTATGATTTGTTATGTGTACGTATCTCTACATACATGTTCCAATTAACCACTTGTCTTGTCCTGTGGACTCATATATCCAGCCATTACGAAAAGACGTTTGTACATATTAGCTTAAATCATGTGCATTGCAACGAAAAACAAATTAAATTTTTAATTTATAAGTACTTATTTAGTTCAGTAATAATATAAAGAGGACTCATTTTTTAATGTAATAGTATCTATAATCTATATCTCGTAATTTATAATCTATAATCTATAATCTATAACTATCTATAAAACTATCTATAAAGCAAGTAGTGTTTTCTATAAAGTAAGTATTGTTTTCACCCAAATTTTATGTTGCCTGATTATTTTACAGAAAACCCCTTGAGTTTTTCCGAAATTAACCCGCAGTCCGCCTTGCTATTTAAAAAAAAACCCAGTTAAAGAAAAAAAGGGTTATTTTGCAGAAAACCCTTTGAGTGTTTATAAAATTAACCTACGGTCCTAATGTCAAAAGAAAAGGAGGGCTTGGATAAAAAAAGATCTTCTACGTCCCTCTCTTTCGTCCCCATCCAACACGCCTCGTGCCACGCCTGCACCCCTCCCTCCCGTCGCCACTCGAAGCTCTCACGCCGCCGCCTGGACCTTCGCCCTCCGCCTGCTTCCCTCCCTGCATCGTCGCCCCGTTGCAACGCACGCGTATTTTTCCCTCCCTGTGTCGTCGTCCCGTTGCAACACACAGGCATTTTGCTAATATATTATAATGCCCACATATTTAGATATTTCACCCATGTGACAAATTTTCAAGCTTTTTATTCCTTTTTACAAATGACAGGATCAGACAAGATCACTATCACTTTCTTCAACAAGAGACGAATAACCTAACTAGGAAAAGCCGTGACAAATCAGTTACCATGTCATGTCGTTGTAACCAATGTCATCGACAATTATACCAATTAATCTAACCCATGTCAACATGCATAAAATTTATTAGCTGCCCCAAATTAGCAGCATGATGTGATAAACGATGGAGCAATATTATTATGCTCTGATAATTTTGGTCAAATTTTGTTGCTCCTAGCAAGCTAAATATACTGCTGCAGCAGTTACTAGTTAGACTCAGTCTCAGACACTGACCATGGTCAAATTTCTCTGATCGTAGCATGTTAATTTTTGTAAAACTTTAGATGCAAAAAAGAATTATTTATCTAAAAAAAGTACTTTTCCCCTTTTCAAAAAAGGTAATTAAACATGATCAGAACCTCAACACAACTTTTCATGCCAACGGTTTTTTTCAATGCGACCAACACATTCTTTGTAGACACCCTACACATTCTTTGAAGACAAAAGAAACAAGAATCATAATCCAAGTTGCTCCAGCTTCACACCAATTTACCAGCAATGCAAGAACACCTAATGAGAACACCCTAAGATGCTGCACAATTTCCTTGATGCCGGCCGGCACAAAAGAGCCCCACATTGACCTGCAGGTTTGGACTTGAAATGAGAGGAAAAAGGCAGAGGTAGATGGCACTGTAAAGGCAAGGATCATTTGCAAACTTTCCAGAAAGGAATGTGTGCAAGGAGACCATAATATGATAGTGTCAATCACTAAAAGGCGATTAAAGAAAGAAGGAATACTTTTGCTAAGTAAGGTTTTGAGGGGGTAGGCAATCAGAGGGTAAAGTAGCAGGATATGTGGGTGTTTTTTTCTCCCTTGTCTTTGCCTTGATTGCCTTAGTGTTTGGATTTAGGAATCCAAGGCGTGCCTTGCTATTGTTTAATTACTTGCTGTTGTCAGCAACTTGTCATTTGCACAATCTTGTCAATAATGGCAGACAAAATAAGGCCCTGTTAGGATAAGCTCAAATTAATGGCAAATCAATCACCAATAATAATAAATGGACCAACGTGCAGCTAAGTAAGATCTCTCCCTTTTCTTTCTGGCCTTTTATGATTTTTATTTTACCGACAAATGAGCAACAGCTCTTCAAGCTTAGCTGCCATATACTCCTGTTTATAATAGTTTTATATTATAAGTCGTTTGATTTTTTTATTTAACCAAATTTATAAAAAAAATAGCAACATCTACAACACCAAATTAGTTTCATTAAATTTAATATTGAGTATATTTGATAATATATTTGTTTTGTGTTAAAAAACTACTGTATTTATAAATTTGATCAAACTTAAAGAAGTTAGATAAATACATCAAACAACTTATAATATAAAACAAAGATAAAACAACTTATAATATAAAACGAAAATATAACGGAGGGAGTAACTAGAAATTAATCCAAATATGTTAGGTAAGCTATTCAAAATTAACTTGCCACAACTCAAGGACATGGTCAACTATCCAGTACTAGCTGTTGCTGATCGAAATCATTACTGAAGGTACTCTTAGTGTTGAAACTTGCGAGCTGTGACTATCTACGATCGTCATGAAAATTACTTAGTGTTAATCACGTTCTTTAAGTGTTTACCTCATTTTGATGTGACAGTCAACGTACACCAAACGAACGTGACGTAGCTACTTGTCTTGAGTGCGAAATCAAATGTGACGCAGTGAAAAAGGGTAAACCAATCGCTGTAAACCTCAGGAATTTCAACCAGGGATTCTTGTACGGTGTCTACTCAAACATGATCACTTTCACATCAGTAACCATCTAGATTAATCTTCAATAAATTCATTGCACCGGCCATGCTTTGTTAAATACTCCTATATGGTCATCACAGAAATACCTAAGATGAAGTCAAAGTTATTCTGATATTCTCCAGTTCCGACAAGTGATAACATTGATGACTTGAGGAAGATATTCTAAAATGCATGTAGACCATCATGCATATTGAAATTATAGAGTGACCAGAGCATATAAGATTTCTTAACTTGTGATACTCTGATGGTGGGTTGGTGGCCTACTTATGATAATAGGGCTGGTCCCTGTCAGAAATCCAAGCTGCATTGAAAAGATTAATTAGTACATGGAGTTTCTTCATAAGTATCATTACATAAACTTTCTTTTTGGAACATCGAGTAGGAATGTATTTCATGTATGACAAATTAACAGTCCAAAGTCAAGCATGCACTGCGGCACTGTACTGTCGACTGAAGTATACATGAGCCGACCTTTGCAGGTTCATGTTGGTATATGTGGATAGTCAAGAACATTTGCCCTCAATTTCAATTGCAAGGTACACTAATGTTCAATGAACAATGATTGAGAAAGGACACTTACCCTTCACTTAAGGGTGTGGCTATGGCTCTCAGGGCTTGAAAGTTGCTGACAGAACGAGCTGCATAAACAGACACATGGGCCAGTTATTTATGCTATGAAATTATACAATTATTTGTCGGAAAACATAAGCATGAAATATTTCATAATTAAATCATCTGAAAACCCATTCAAGTAATCTAGTGTAATCATGGACCTTTTATTTAGTTTATACCTCAGTTTCTCTGTGTGACAGTGTCACAAAGTTTATTATTAACTTAATAGCTCATGGATGACAAGTTGACAGGATATACCTTTTGTATTTCAGCAATGCATTCTTACACTATTTCAGATGGTATACATATTGTATGCAGATTTGACTTGTGTTCCTGCAATATAATATTGAGAAGATAAGGTAGACCTACCTGATCTCCAGATCACTCCCAGGCCTCCCTGTGGTTTTCACTGAGAAATAATGTTGCCAATGTAACATCACAAAACAAAGTAGTGAAAAGCTATAGCATGTTGCAAAGTCAATTAGTTTTCAGCTGTCCAGGATCCACCAGGCAATTTAAAACAGGTTTTACACAGAGGAATCAATCAGCACAGATAGTACTTCATACTAAGTACAGAAGCAACCAGTGGTATTAGTTACAAGCTAATGGTCAATAGTATATCAAGGAAATGCCATCAGGTTGTAATAAGGTCGGTAAGAATGCCGACACGTTCATTCATTTGCATGCTGTAATAAAGTTGGGTAAGGATGCCGACATGGTCATTCATTTGCATGTTCCCTACATAGTCCCTGGTTTCACTTTGAGTTCAGTTGAGTCTACTCCTCTCTTGCAGCAGGAGCCATTCCTGCAGAAGGGCTGTCTGCGAAGTACTCAGGATGTTTCAAGTTCACACCATGCTGCAAGGAAGTGTACATAAGAAATTAAGCATTGGAATACATGTGTGGTAGAAAGGAGCTTACTAACCTATGGTTAGTGGTTACCAGCTTACTGCACTACCATAGAGGATTTGATGTATACATTTGTGATCTATATTGGTACTTGATACGGGAGTAAAAAGTGTCAGTTTCTCCTCAAAATGCATCAAACAGAGATTTAGGATAATTAGGAGTTACAATACTAACCACTGGACAGTGGTAATCTAATTCTATCAAATGATGTGATGATCTACTGATAGCTGCCAGCACATTAGAAAACAAAAATAAATTCAAATTGGTAGTATGTTGAACAAACATATCTCATGAAAGCATAAAGCTTCTATAATGATAGCTCAAGTATTAGAAGGATGACAGGCTAGTGCCTCTAGAGCAATACAGTCCGGAGTTATGTGATATTGTGACATGTCGAGGATGCCCTTTTGTGTGAGGTTTCGTGTGTAAAAGGTAGATTAATTCTGAACCATGGAATTGTAAACAGAAGTGTACTGACCCTCATGTGCTGAATCAGTCATTTGCTAAGAATATTGTTGGGAAGAGAAAGTATAGAAGATCATTTGTCAAATAGACCTGTATATGAGCATCTCATCGCAGGTCTGTTTAAATGCTCATGTACTATAATGCATTTGTTCTGGCAAAATGTTCCAATACAAGTAGGCTGTGACTGATTGTTGAGTTGATTAGTCTATCTGAATTGTGATTAATCGTAAGCATCATGGAGCATATAAAACTGATCAATTTGGCTGTTTGGTTCATTAAAAAAGCATCAACAAGTAATCCCATTGGTTCAAAAAAGGTTAACTAGAGCCATTCTACGATAGATTTGTAAGTTTTTAGGGATTTATCAATGCAGAGATTCAATTCCTAATAAAACTAATAATTGCAATTATGTGTCAGACTGAATAAACCGTGACTTCAATCACGTAAAGTACAGTAGTAACTGGTGAGCTGCATTAAAAGTAAAAGCTTAAATTCAACAGAGAAATGGTTTACCTCTTGCAAGGCCTTAGAAAGATCATCCATTGTTAATACAAGACGCCTGTCCTGAAGAACAGAATGACTGAACCAGTAAATAAAAGTACTGATTTCATGGTAGTAGTACCATGGTACTCCAACTGCAAATTAAACCAACCTTAGGTTGCTTGCTCTTGTTATCTTTGATAGGTGCTGCTACCCTGGCTTTGCAGTGCCTAGTTTCAGGGCAATAATCACGTGATGAACAAATTAGTGTGCATGATACCTTTTAACTGTCACAAGTTATGATACAAGCAACACCATAAGAAGCTTGACTTTACACACAAAGTTTCAGTCAGTGTTGAAATTAGATCCCCTACCACATCAATGCAATGCATATTTCACAATCTATTGTCTTAACCTATTTAGCTATATAGACATAAGTTACCATCTTTGATGTTTCGTTCCATGGTCATAATGTGCGAAAGAATGATAGCAACAAAAAAGGAAGCACAAAGAAGATGAAAGTTGACAGTATGAAGAAAACAAGCCTAGAATCAACATGGTTATCTCAAAAGGCTGCCAGCATAGGAGAAACAAGGCTACTCAACCTCTCAAGAATGAAGAATATTGCATACACCTCCATTTATGAATGATACCAGAAACCTCATGGTTCATGACCAACATCGAAAATCATATTTCTCATTCACTATCTAAAGGTAACAAAATTTTGACTCCAAGAATCGATAACCACTAAAAAGGAACATAATAATCGCATATATGGTCCACATTAAGTTGAAAATCAAAATGAACGAGGCAGTAAAAGTTGCGTACTGAAGAGAGTCGCTTGCAATGTCCGAAATGAACTTTTGGGTGGCTACAGCAACCAGCCTCGTTCTGCAGAGAACACAAAATTATGGTTCATAAGTCAATGCTGTCACACATGACGACCAACAATCACCAAGTTGAAAGGGCAACAGCAATTTCTCGCCCGACTAGAATTGCAACACGCTACATACAATCCTACCTGCCTCAATCAATCTTACTGTCACTATGTGTACATACTAAGAATCAGGCAAAATTCAGTCCCAAAATCTTCAGTGATTTCAGGGCACTGGACGAATTTCAGTTTAACTACCAATTGACCCATCCAGGAAGCACAGTGCAGTCTTCCTGAAAGAGAGAAGAGATTGAACTATTGGAGAAGAACTGGGGGGAGGGGGTGCTTACAGGCGGAGGTCGGGACAGTGGAAGCCGCTGCGGCCAAGGTAGTGCTCCACCAGCTCGTCCGGAATCTGCCGCACCACCACCACCGCCGCATCAGACACGAACCCAAGAGAGGGGAGCTAGGGCAAGAGGGGCGGCAGGCGCCGTACCGTAGGGGTGTAGTCCATGAGGGAGGAGAGGAACTCGGTGAGGACCGCCTCGTCGTCGTGCCGCCCGTCGCCGCCGCCGCCGCCGCCGCCGGCGGCTGCCCCAATGCCCCCTGGGACCATGGCGCCGCCGCCGCCCGCGCTGTTGCTCCCCATCATCCTCTGGTCCCCCACCTTCGCCGGAGGAGCTACTGGGGTTTAAGATCTGGCACGTTGGCGGGGAAAGTCGCCGCCGTTGGACCTGGATGAGCGGCGGGAGGACGGTGGCGAGTTCCGGAGGAGTCGTCGCCGGAGGCCCGAGGAGGAGGAGGTGAGAGGGGAGTGGTGGGCTCCACTCCGGCCCTTTCGTAATAAAAGCGTAGGATGGTCAGAGTTCAGGCCCATTTGAAAATCATCCTAAGCATCTTGAGCTCCCTATTTTAATCCCCGTTTGGATGGCTAAAACCTTTTAGATTTTAATGAAAAATCGGAAAAATTATGTCAAACGGGAATAAAATCAGCGAAAGGTTTTTAGTTTTGTATGGGCCAAGGTGAAACTGGGTTCGGACAGTTTCTAATGATTCACTTCCACTTTCCTCACTTCACCCCGTGACCATCCAAACCAGAGAGCACGGTGCGTGCGACCAACCTCTCGGCGCCACCGCCCCGTCCCCAGCCGCTCGGCGTCGCCGTCCCCACCCCCCCAGCTCGGCGCCGTCGTCCTCCGGTCGTGCGCCGCCTCGCCCCAGCCGCACGCCGTCCACAGCCGCACGCCGTGTGCGTCGCCGCCGACAAGCAAGTCTTCACGCCGTCCCCTAGCTCGTCATCCAGGGTCCCCCAGCCTCTGTCGTCGTCCCCCAGCCTCCATCGCCAGATCCGGAGGGCCGCCGCCCCCAGCTCATCGCCCAACCAGATCCAGAGCGTCGTCGTCAACCATACCTCGGAGATATGCAAGACATCAACCATCTCAAAATTTAACTATTGAGACCACATCAAAACTTAGTGACATCGACATGGATAGATTTCGTGATAATCTAGCATGATCTATAATGCAATCTAGAGCCTAACTTCATTTGGTTGGTTGTAATTTTTTGAATTGTTGTATCACAATATATGTGGACCATGATTTTATTGTATTTTGATCACAATGTGCTTTGCCTAAACTTAATAGAAAAACTAGCACAATACGAGAGGCATATTAGTTTATTCCAGCTTCTTACCTATTTTTCGAATCGAATCCAACAAATTTGTCAAACGGTTCCACAAGTGATTCGATTCTTCGTAAAAACGTTTCTCGGAGAATCGAATCTAAAACATTTCTTACAGAATCTGGAGCGCTACCAAACGGGTCCTTAGTGAGATAGGGGATTGTCCCTATTTTTAAACCAAATAATGCCTTCAACTTTAGCAAGAGCCCCTAGTTTAACACTGTCGATGTCGGAGATCGACAGGCGGGAATCCGAGGGACCTCCTTTTTGGTTCGGCACGGGGAGCGGTGAATCCTGGTTTAAACTCGCGGTGAGGATGAGATGATGCAGATGAAGCGAGAAAAACCAAGACTGCGGAGATGCGGGGGTTTATACAGGTTCGGGCCACCTATCAAGTGTAATACCCTACTCCTGTTCTGTATGTAGTATGAGGGACGGATTACAGGGGGAAGCGACGATGTTCTCTCCAGGAATCGGAGGTGAACAAGGGGTTGCTAAGAACTAGATGCTGCTACAGAGGACCGATCTGTTGAGTCGGGGGGAGGAACCTTTCTTGTGATGGGCTTAGGCCTCCTTTTATAGTGCAAGGGAAACACCACAGTAGCCCTGATTTTCTCTACTCCGCTCCACGTGAAGGAGTGGTTTTTGCCGTGTCTTGTCAGAGAAGCTATCCCCATCTTTGTCCCTGTGGTCGCGTCATGGAGTTGGTGGAAAAAAGGCAGGCGTCGTGGCAGCCACGTTGCGGATGCAGGGATGGGCCGACCTGCCTACTCCAGTAGGGCCCACCGGTCGGTGGCCCAGCCCCTAGGTAGGTGCAGACACAAAGCCCCCTGCAAGAGCACTCTCTCTCCCACGCGGCCACCCGCGGCATTTAATGCGACTAAAACGGGGCGTGAGGGAGGTGTGCACGGAGTAGGTGTGCTGCCATATCACGGTCACAGTCAAAGACTTTATGCCTCTTTGCCTCGTGATGGGCAAAAAGGGCGATGATGGCGAGAGTAGCTGACAAGTGTGCCTCACATCGCATTAAATACGGCGGGGCAGACGCTCAGCCTCTTCCTCTTTTTTGGGCATTAAATGAGGTGGTTGACGGTTGGACTCGCCCCTCCCGAGAGGTGCGGGGTGAGGACGGGGAGTCGGGTGATCCGGACACTGTCGTCCGGGTCAGGTGACCGGACCACAGCGCCTGGGAACGCGGTGGCCTCAGGGCGGCTCACGGGCTAGCCCCCTTGGGGCGGCCATGTGGGCCGTGGCCGAGGACCTACTTGAGTGCCAGGGCATACCCTTGGCACTCCCTCCTCTCTTGGACATCGTGCCTCCAAGATACCCCGGCCCATATCATCGACGGTAACCCCGGTGTTGACCGGGACCAAGTCGGATCCGGCGCGGTTGACGCCATTTCTCGAGAGGGTGGGCCCAGCGCTGGATATATCTTGTCATAGCAGGAGGCCAGCACGTGATGACTTATGCCGCGCTAGGCCATGATTTCTCTAGACGGGCGAGTTTATTCGGGCCGCGCACGCAGAGCCCATCGAAACCGCCTACCTTTCTTCGCCGCGTAGTGCGCCCGGTGGGCGCGAAACCCTAGGCGGCGCGAGCATCCGGTGGCGTGAAGGGTTACGCGGAAGCTACGCTAGCCGAAAACAAAAATTTCTACCGCACAAACCAGAACACTTGCAAGTAAGGGCCGATAGATCGTTACCGATTGGAGTAGAGTGCGGAATAGCCAATCGGGGCAATCCGATCCGGAACAGGTGTAGCCGATTCCTGAGACAACGGCCGATCAACGGCGCGCAACGTAGCGGCGCCTCTACCGTATCCACACGTCCGGGGACGAACGCCCTACACCCGTGTGCTAGCACGCGATGCAAGGCTAGGGTTTGGCTCGAAAGTGGGAGGGTTTCCGTGGAGATTGATCTCGGCGACTTCGTTGCACGCGATGCAATAGATATATGGCAGCTCTCCACCCCTCCCTCCTTTATATAGAGTTGGCCGACGGGATTAGTAGCCGCTCAGACTCTATTTTGAATTGGATCTCATCCGTATCTCATATAGAGTTTGGCCGCTCACACGTTGTAAGCCCATAGGACTCTATTTTGAATTGGATCTCATCCGTATCTCATATAGAGTTTGGCCGCTCACACGTCGTAAGCCCATAGGACTCTATTTTGAATTGGATCTCATCCGTATCTCATATAGAGTTGGCCGCCCACACGTCGTAAGCCCATAGGACTCTATCCGATCGGATCCCTATCCGATCGAGCCGTATCCGAGTCCAACTCGAATGCCTGTTCTTATCCCCTTAAGCGTGCGACCCGTAGGTTCAGGTATACTCGGTTTCGGCTATAGTCTAACTTAGCCGATCGTCGGCTCGAGTCCAACTCACCGACTGTCAACGGGCGCCTAGCAGCACATATTGACACCATAGTATACAAGAATATAATATCGACTCGAACTCCGTAATGTGTACACAAATCCCTTTGCCTCACGATACCGGTTAAGCTATAGGCAAGATGTGTGCCATCCCTTCAATAGCTTAACCATTCACTCGAACCGTATTGGATTATCCGTCTCGTTGATTGACTCCTCAATCAACTTAGCATGGCCATGCATTTCCATAATCCATTACCTCGAGGGGCCAGAGATATCTCTCCAAAGGAGGGGCAAATTCCATCTTGATCACTCACATCCCACTCCATGTTTCATAGCAAACCCAAAAACTACCTTTATAACTACCCAGCTACGAATAGCGTTTGGTAGTCCCAAAGTAGGCTACTACACATGTTGGAATCCATGGTGATCTCGGTCTAAGGACTTTGTACCAACACTACCCGAGACCAACTAATGGCACATTAATTCCCGTAGTGTCTCATGGTGGGTCTATCCAACAATGTGTTCTCCAACACATATGTCCATGTTTATTGATTTGGTATCACCATACCCATGATCTATGAGACATGATCATCAATCAATAAACATGCCGATCTTAGAATCATATTTGTTCCAACAATATGACATATGATCGTGGATCGTTTAGAAATAGATTCATACATATCGAGTCTCATAAATAAGTCACGTACTTATTGATCAATACAAGATGTCTATTTCATGGAACCGAATAACACTTTATTCATTTATACATAAACATTGACGTGATATCCAACATCTCCATGTTGCCTCTAGGGCATATCACTAACAATCTCCCACTTGCACTAGAGTCAATCATGTAAGTATCTAATACCCATTGCTCTTGTGTGCGCCTCATGCTTCGGCCGAGGGAGAGGTTTTGTCGCGGATCGGCTATGTTGAGATCCGTGTGCACTTTGCATATCTTGACATCACCTCTGTCCACAATCTCGCGGATGAGATGATATCGCCGAAGTATGTGTTTGGACTTCCGATGTGACCTCGGCTCCTTGGCTTGCGCAATGGCTCCACTATTGTCACAATAGAGAGACATTGGACCGCCGTACTAGTCATCACACCAAGCTCGAAACGAATTTCTTGATCCAAACAGCCTCCTTTGCGCCTTCCGGCGCAATGTACTCGGCCTCCGTTGTAGAATCAGCAAGTATCCCGCTTGGAACTCTTCCATGATCGCGCCTCCGTTCGGCGAAGTAACACGAACCCGCATTGCGATCTATAATCATCCTTGTCTGCTTGGAAGCTAGCATCGGTGTAACCACTTACAACGAGCTCTTCTTCACCTCCATAGACTAGGAACATATCCTTAGTTCTTCTCAAGTACTTAAGGATATTCTTTACTACATCCAGTGACCTTCACCGGATCCGACGGTATCTCGCTCGTAGCACTCAAAGCGTACGAGACATCTGGCGTGTACAAAGCATGGCATACATGATGGATCCAATTGCCGAAGCATATGGAACCATACCCATCTTATTCCGCTCATCATGTGTCCGAGGACACCGATTCTTGCTAAGATTAATGCCATGTGACATGGGCAAGAAACCTTTCTTGGAATCATGCATGTTGAACCTTTTCAACACCTTGTCAATGTATGTACTTTGGCTTAATCCAATTAGCCTCTTGGATCTATCTCTATAGATCCGAATGCTAATATATATCTGCCTCCCTAAGTCTTTCATGGAAAAACTATTTTTCAATGAAGACTTGACGGATTCAAGCATAGGGATATCATTTCCAATCAATAATATGTCATCCACATATAAGATTAGAAATACAATTGCGCTCCCACTGACCTTTTGTAAACACAGGCCTCTTCTTCGTTTTTGATGAAACCAAACCCTTTGATTACTTCATCAAAACGAATATTCCAACTCGAGATGCTTGCTTCAATCCATAAATGGATTTCGTAGCTTGCATATCTTTCCAGCGATTCTGGATCGACAAAACCCCGAGGTTGTATCATGTATACATCCTCGCTTAGGTTTCCATTTAGGAAAGCCGTTTTGACATCCAT
The DNA here is from genome assembly GCA_019925245.2 of Oryza australiensis. Lineage (NCBI taxonomy): Eukaryota > Viridiplantae > Streptophyta > Magnoliopsida > Poales > Poaceae > Oryza > Oryza australiensis. The sequence goes on along the minus strand of JAIFGZ020000477.1, from coordinate 174,895 downwards.
CTCGCCATATCTCATAATCGAAATATGCAAGCAATCGCTAGGATAATCCGAATAGATTTAAGCATTGCGACGGGCGAGAAGGTTTCATCATAATCAACTCCTTGAATCTATTTAAAACCTTTCGCCACCAATCGCGCCTTATAGATGTGAACATTTCCATCCATATCGGCCTTTTCTTAAAAACCCATTTACACTCAATGGTTTTGACACCATCGAGTGGATCAACCAAGTTCCAAACTTGATTGTCGTACATGGATTCTATTTCGGATTTCATGGCTCCAAGCCACTTGTTGGAATCGGGTCCCACCATCGCTTCCTCATAGGTCTTAGGTTCATCGTTGTCCAACAACAATATATCACGTTGTTCCACACCGTGTACTGTCAGTGCACGACGTGATCTTTCGGACCTCCGTGGCGGGTGTATCTACAACCGGTGGCGCAACACTTTGCTCCTCCCGTTGTGGTTCTCGTGGTCGCCGAAACATTTTCCGGTGTTTCTTGAACTTCTTCAAGATGCACCCTGCTCCCACTAACCCTTCTTGAAAGAAACTCTTTCTCCAAGAAGACACCGTGTCTGGCGACAAACACTTTGCCTTGTTCCCGATTATAAAAGTAATATCCCTTGGTTTCCTTAGGATATCCCACAAAGAAGCACTTGTCGATTTGGGTGTGAGCTTGTCGACCGTAAACGTTTTACATAAGCCTCACATCCCCAAATTTTGAGAAAAGACAAACTAGGGGGTTGCCCTGTCCATATCTCATATGGTGTCTTTTCAACCGACTTAGATGGAACTCTATTTAGTGTGAGCGCAATTGTTTCAAGAGCATATCCCCGAAGGATAACGGAAGATCACTTTGGCTCATCATCGACCGCACCATGTCCAACAAGGTGCGATTTCTCCGTCGGACACTCCGTTCCATTGCGGAGTTCCGGCGGAGTCAACTGTGGAACAATTCCACAATCTTTCGATGATTACCAAACTCTTGGCTCAAGTATTCCCCTCCACGATCCGATCGTAGAAACTTGATTGTTTTCCCTAAATGATTCTCGACTTCATTCGGAATTCTTTGAACTTTTCAAAGGATTCGGACTTATGCCTCATTAAGTAGATATAACCATATCTACTAAAGTCATCGGTAAAGGTAATGAAGTATTGATAACCACCTCTCGGCCGTTGAGCTCATTGGTCCACATACATCGCATGTATGAGTGCCAACAAGTCACTTGCTCTTTCACCGTGTCCCGTGAAAGGTGCCTTTGTCATCTTACCGAGTAAACAAGACTCACATGTCTCAAATGATTCAAAATCAAAAGAGTGAAGCAATCCATCCTTATGGAGCTTCTCCATGCGTTTCTTATTTATATGGCCTAAGCGACAATGCCGATAAATGTGGGGTTTATATCATTAGAGAGTTGCCTTTCGTATTAATGTTATAGATGGGAGACGCTTCAAGATTCAAAACGTATAATCCATTCACCAATGGAGCATGAAAATAGAACATATCTCTCGAGATATATTGAACAACCATTGTTCATTGATCTAAAATCATATCCTTCCGCTTGCAAACATGAAGCGGAAATAACGTTTTGACATAGTGTTGGAACACAATAACAATTATTTAATTCCAAAACTAATCCCGAAGGTAGATGAAGTGGTACTGTGCCGACAAAGAACCGTAGCAACGCTTGCTCCATTGCCGACGCGCAGTTTCACCTCGCCCCTTCTCAATCCTCTACTTCTTCTCATTCCCGCAACGATTTGCAAATATGAGCTACCGATCCGGTATCAAATACCCAAGAGTCGAGAGGTGAAGTAGCAAGATTAATGTCTATAACATTAATACCGGCGAAGTCGTACTTTGCTTCTTTTTGAGATCCTCCATGTACTTCTTGCAGTTCCTTTTCCAAAGTGGCTCTGTCTCCTTGCAATAGAAGCAAACGGCATCCGATGCCGCCGACCCCTTCTTGCCCTTCTTTGCATTAGAGGCACTCGCGATCTCATCGGGAGTTAACTTCCTCTTGGTGCAAAGTTTCTTGACAGTGGTTTGCGCTTAGCCTTCGCATCATCATCACATGATGACCGTTTTCTGGATACTCTCCTCACTGTCTTTAGCATCCCATGCAATTCAGCCAAGGTCCTATCCATATTGTTCATGTGATAATTTAATATGAATGGCTTGAAGCTCGGAGGGAGCGACCGAGAATCACATCGCAGCCAACTCTTGGCTAAGGGAAAACCTAGTTTTCCGGACTCTCAATGTAGCCAATCATTTTTATCACATGCGGATCGACGGGATTCCCTCAACAAGCTCGCACGCAAACAAGGACTTTGAGGTGTTGAACCTCTCGGCCCGAGCTTGGTTCTCAAACATGCCACGCAATCCCCGAATAATAGTATGAGCATCGCTGCTCTCATATTGCTTCGAAGCTCGGGGACATTGTAGCAAGCATGAGACAGCTTATATCTAGGGCATCATTAGTGTGCTTCTCATAAGCCCTCCGTGCGGTTGCGTGGCGTTATTAGGCAAATCCTCGGGATAGGGTACTTCAAGAACGTACTCCTTACGCTCTTGCTTGAGAACAATTCTCAAGTTGCGATACCAATCCATAAAGTTTGTTCCATTTAATTTTTCCTTTTCGAGAATAGATCGCAAATTAAAGGTACGGGTGTAGTATTAACCGCCATTTATTCTACAACGAGAAAGCAAAGTTTAGCATAATGTTTATGCTATGTCTTTTGTTAAACAATTTAACATAAGACTCCCATTACGTATTTTCCACCTTCCTCTAGGTTACGTATTGGGTCAAGATCCACATGTTAATTAATTTTCTAGTGAGCTTTGGCATCACCGCTAGAAAATTAGTAACATCGTAAGCAACACCTTGCTAATCACATCTCTATGTGACTCTTGTTGTTGGTGTGGCATCTCCATGCCCCGGCCCCAACCTATGCCCCAAGGCCCAAAACTGTTTTGATAGCCTTGTTAAGTAAACCAAATGCTCCTCGCCGTATATGTCCGACATATACCCCTCGTGTTATGATAGAGAATGGCACTCGCTTTGGCGGACCCACCATTGACGAGCATAACGGTGACGGGTGCAACATTTGGAAGGGCATCATTACTACTTAATTTTGCGAGGATGCTATCCTATCAAACAAACATATCACATATGAAAGCAAGAAGAATAGCATATAGTGAAATAGTATGGCCCCCTTCACATGGTGATCTCCATCTCCATGTCGGCGCCGAGGATCTCCATCTTCGGCACCATCTTCCAAGTGTCGAATGCTTGATATCTTCAAACTAAGCTACTACTATAGAAGCTCTAATTGAAGATTACATCGACTCGCAGTCGTGAAAGAATATTACAAGCATTGCACGTATGAAAGAATATTACAGGGGATTGCACATATGAAAGAATATTACATGCATCACATGCATCTCATACATACAATAGGGCCATACCATCTCAAAGCATTCTCTCGCAAAAACAAGTTAGACGTAGAAACGTTTTCTACTTATCGCAGAGCTATGGCACCGAGACGACCTATAAGGGGTACGCACACGGCGGTCCCGCTAGCCGGTTAGCGGGCGGGGGTCGAGGGGAAGCCGCCTCGCGGGCTTCCGGGCAGCGCCGAACACCACACGAAATTCATAGATCCAATCTATGAAATCGCTTATGGAAACCATATCGGCATAATCATATTATGCCGTCCCGATACACTATCAAGGGAGATGGTTTGCGTAGGCGCGAGGCAGAACAAAGTCGGACTACGAGATAGCTCCGGTATAATCACATTATACCGTTCCGATACACTATCAAGGAACGCTATCTCGAACCCAACTCAAACCGAGTTATTTGGAAATTGCTTCGACGTAATCACATTACGCCGTTCCGATACACTATCAAGGAACGCAATTACCATTAACTCTCCTCAACGATCCCGTAAACCGATTGATCTAATCAACCCGTGCGCAAAACTTGTTCCGAGATCCAATCTAAAACCCGAACTAAGCAAGATTAGCTCGATACCACCGAAGGGTTACGCGGAAGCTACGCTAGCCGAAAACAAAAATTTCTACCGCGCAAACCAGAACACTTGCAAGTAAGGGCCGATAGATCGTTACCGATTGAGTAGAGTGCAGCGGAATAGCCAATCGTGGCAATCCGATCCGGAATGGTGTAGCCGATTCCCGGAGACAACATGCCGATCAACGCGCGCAACGTAGCAGCGCCTCTACCGTATCCACACGTCCGGGGACGTAACGCCCTACACCCGTGTGCTAGCACGCGATGCAAGGCTAGGGTTTGGCTCGAAAGTGGGGAGGGTTTCCGTGGAGATTGATCTCGCGACTTCGTTGCACGCGATGCAATAGATATATGGCAGCTCTCCACCCCTCCTCCTTTATATAGAGTTGGCCGATGGGATTAGTAGCCGCTCGGACTCTATTTTGAATTGGATCTCATCCGTATCTCATATAGAGTTTGGCCGCTCACACGTCGTAAGCCCATAGGACTCTATTTTGAATTGGATCTCATCCGTATCTCATATAGAGTTTGGCCGCTCACACGTCGTAAGCCCATAGGACTCTATTTTGAATTGGATCTCATCCGTATCTCATATAGAGTTGGCCGCCCACACGTCGTAAGCCCATAGGACTCTATCCGATCGGATCCCTATCCGATCGAGCCGTATCCGAGTCCAACTCGAATGCCTGTTCTTATCCCCTTAAGCGTGCGACCCCGTAGGTTCGGTATACTCGGTTTCGGCTATAGTCTAACTTAGCCGATCGTCGGCTCGAGTCCAACTCACCGACTTGCACACACGGCGCCTAGCAGCACATATTGACACCATAGTATACAAGAATATAATATCGACTCGAACCTCGTAATGTGTACACAAATCCCTTTGCCTCACGATACCGCTTAAGCTATAGGCAAGATGTGTGCCATCCCTTCAATAGCTTAACCATTCACTCGAACCGTATTGGATTATCCGTCCGTTGATTGACTCCTCAATCAACTTAGCATGGCCATGCATTTCCATAATCCATTACCTCGAGGGGCCCAGAGATATCTCTCCAAAGGAGGGGCAAATTCCATCTTGATCACTCACATCCCACTCCATGTTTCATAGCAAACCCAAAAACTACCTTTATAACTACCCGATTACGAATAGCGTTTGGTAGTCCCAAAGTAGGCTACTACACATGTTGGAATCCATGGTGATCTCAGTCTAAGGACTTTGTACCAACACTACCCGAGACCAACTAATGGCACATTAATTCCCGTAGTGTCTCATGGTGGGTCTATCCAACAATGTGTTCTCCAACACATATGTCCATGTTTATTGATTTGGTATCACCATACCCATGATCTATGAGACATGATCATCAATCAATAAACATGCCGATCTTAGAATCATATTTGTTCCAACAATATGACATATGATCGAGGATCGTTTAGAAATAGATTCATACATATCGAGTCTCATAAATAAGTCACGTACTTATTGATCAATACAAGATGTCTATTTCATGGAACCGAATAACACTTTATTCATTTATACATAAACATTGACGTGATATCCAACATCTCCATGTTGCCTCTAGGGCATATCACTAACATGGGAACCAAAGGGGATGCGAAAATTGAAAGGGCACGGAGCTGAGGGGGCGCGTCGTGTGGTAGTGGGACGAATTTAATGCCGTAGAATCCGAGGGGACGGTGGTTGCTTATAAAAACAGATCCGCGTGAAGGGGGATCGTTTCTACGCTTTCCACAGCCCATCGCCTCTCACACCCATTCGCCCTTCGTCCTCCGGCGCCCTGCTCCTTCGCTTCCTTTCTCTCGCCACCGCTTCCTTTCTCGCGCTTCAAGATCTACCCTTGCGATGGCTCGCGACTCGCCTCCGGAGCCGGAAGCGTGCTCTCCAAATCTCGGTCCGCACCGCGAGAGGCTCGCAGCCTCTTCAACATGTACCGCCGCGCGGCACGCGCAGCCGCGGCGATGTCCCGAGGAGCGGCCCCCACGCGGATGGTGTTCTTCGCCTCCTTCGCCATGGTCGGCCGGTGCCGCCCTTTTCTCGCTTCTTCCTTGACGTGCTAGAGTTCTACGACCTCCGGCTGCACCACCTCACCCCCAACGCCGTCTTCTACCTCGTCGTGTTCGCCTACACTGCGAGATGTTTGTGGGGGTGATGCCCTCGCTTCACCTCTTCTAGCGCTTCTTCCGAGTGTGTGGCGGGCTCCCAGCACGGCCGGGTACGTGGCGATCCAGCCGCGGAACTACGGGCCGTCGACACCCCCTTCATCGACATCCACCCTCGCTCCAGTGGGAAAACCGGAGGGCGTTCGGTTCTATACCGCCTAGGCGACCACCCCGCCTATCCCTTTCGGCAGGATCCCGTGAATGAGAGGAATTGGGGCGCGTCCCGCGAGCCGGGAGGAGCCGGACAGGTGTTGGATCGGATCAGCTACCTCCGGCGGGGGCTGTCCACCACGCGGTCTTCCGTGACTTCCAGATGAGGCGCATTGCGTCGTTGCAAAGGCCGCGCCCCGCCTACATGTACACGGGCTTCAACGACGATATGCGGACCCATGTGGGCGCCATCTACAACTGGGATGAGAAGGACCTCACGATCCCGGTCCGCCGCACCCTCGGGGTCACGGCGATGGATCCGACGCAGCCTCCCGCCGGGTTGGTGTCACCGTGTCAAGACTCGACGCGTCCGGAGATCCCGCACGCGCCGCAGTGGTGGCGGGCGTGGGCTCGTCGTCGCGCGAGCACCGCCCGGGGGTGGGGACGACGACCAAGACGACCCCGACGATCAAGTGCCCGTCGGGCGGCGGGTGCGCTGGGGCCTGGGCGAAAGCGGATCGGGGGCCCCGAACCCGAAGGGGAAGAGGAAGAGGCCGGATGAGGACCCCGCACCTCCCCCATCTCCCCACGCGGCGGCGGCGCGGAGTGTGCCACCCCTCCCCGCAGCTGGTGGCGCGCGGCGGCGGCCTTGGCCCCAAGGGCCACCCCGTCGGGGCCGAAGTGGCTCGCGACGGCAACGACGGCGATGGGCGGAGGCCGGCACACGCCCACGGCAGACGTGCCCTCGGCGGGGCCGCCCACGGCACTCGAGCGGCGGCGGGCGTCAAGCGACACCCCACAAGCCCTCCGGCGGCCCCGCGAGGAAGAAGCGGGCCATCTCCCGGGTTGCCCGGGACTTCGACGCCTCCCGCAGTAACGTGTCACGCCAAATTCACACAGAATTTCTCAGGCTAATTTGTGCATTACATCCTCGTCCGGGCATCGCCGAGGTACACAAATCGACGTTATTGATAATACGTAATCCTCGTCTTAGAAACAATATAAAAGAGTTACACAAATGCGCGGAAAGGAAAATAAAGCCGACTTAAGCTAAACTTGACACGAGCGAAGCGGAACACCAACTCCACGGCTAAACCTTGACGAGAACAAGCCTACACCTCCTCGGAGACCTCGATCTCAACCTGCACCGAGGGGGAAAAGAAGCAAGACCGAGTACAACCACCGTACTCAACAAGTCACACCGGAAAAGGGGACATGATGCAAGATAAATAACAAGGAAAGGTCAAGGGGCTCAATTTGCATAAACAAGCATTTGCAGATATAATAATAATATTTGAAGACAAGTAAAATAGTAGTAATATTTAAGCAAGTATTAAATAAACGCTGTCCAACGCTCAAACCACGTTGCAACAGCCCATCCATCCACCGCACTAGTCATACTTCAACATTTCATTCGAATAAAATAAATGAGACTAATCAAGGTGAATCGGTCGATCGCCCGTAACCGTGGGCACGGCTATTCGAATAGTTTTTACTCGATCGAGGTGTACAATCAGTACCCACAAGACACAATCCCACAACACGTTACATGCGCCGGTGCACCACCACGGTGCCCGAAAGGAATTGTGACAGGACCCTTCACATAACCCCCTCTAATCAATCGTACCACACCAAGGTTTCGCCTCCATTCCCATCGGGCAATGGGCAGCCCCCTCTAGTGCCGTGGTGAATCCGAAGCCGATCAACCCTTAAAACCGGGGCCGACCCAACTCCATCACGCCCACCCTCTCTCGGGATACGTTAACTAGAGACAGCTACGCTACTGGACCCGCCATTACCCATGCCGGCTTGTGGTATGCACGGCATTTCTTCCAGTGGTTTTCCGAGAACCGGTCCTTAATCGTCATGAGCACGCTAACCAAAGTCCAACCATGTGCTCACGACCCACCTTTTTCATAATTCAATATTATTAAAAACAAGGTCATATCTTAATATCATCGGAAGGTCAACTTTAGTAATAAACTTGATTAGTGTGATTCCCTTAAGTGAGCTAGTTGCGCTAAGCATAACTAAGCAACCTTAAACTATCATCTAGTCACATTGGACCCCAAGTTATCAATGGTATAAGGTAAACAATCCTATGGTTGAGTACAATAGGCATGAACAACCCATGAAATGACATTCTAAAACGTATGCGTATTTGAACGAAAAGAGGTATTTACATAAAATAGGCACAATATGGTCAATGTAAGGTATGGATTGCCTTGCTCTGCAGACGAGGAACCTCGGCGACTACTTCGAAGAGAACGGGCTCGCCGGAAAACTCGGGATCTACACGACAAACAAAGCACTCAACAAACACCCTAGAAAGTCTACTGAAACAGCACTGAAAAGTATTTTTAATGGATTCTTGACATTTTTCTGGATTTAATGAAATTTGAATGGACTAAAACGGAGCTCGGATTCAAAAGATATGAATTTTAGAAGTTTAATTACGATTTTTAAACTAAACAGAAAAGCCTAAATTATTTATTGCGCAATTAAGTCCCGATGACGTCATCCACGCGTGGCTCGGGGCTGACGTCGCATGACGTCGGCCGCCGGCGTCAGCCCTAGGGCCGACGCCGACACGGCCGGGCGCACGCGGAGCCGGCGCGCGCGCGGATTGCTGCCACGTGGCGCGATCCGAGCGGCCGGATCGGCGGCGACGGACGGCATGCGGATCGATCGCGATCGGACGGGCGGATCCGCCCGATCCGAAAGATCGGACGGGCGCAGGGAGCGGCGCTAGGTTAGGGTTTCGGCGGCGGCGGCTGAGCTCGCCCGCCGGCCATGGCGCGCGGCGGCCGGCCGCCTCCGGCGACACCGGCGACGGCGGCGGAGGGTGCCGCGGGGGCGGGAAAACACGGCGGAAGGCGGAAAGACGCGCGCGAAGCGGTTCGGGAGGAGACCGAAAACCGAAAAGAAAGAGGGCGGCGGCGCGCTCACCGGCGACGGAGACGACGACGATGGCGACGGCGGGTTTTGGGGCTAGCGCACGGGGAACCAAAGGGGAAACGCGGCGGCGCGAGAGGGATTTTATAGAGCGGAAAGAGATCGAATCGGGCACGGATGGCGGGAAAACCTCGCCGTTTGTTTCGGACTCGGAGAGAGAGAGGATAAACGACGGCCGTTTCGGGCGGCGGCGGTTGTTGCGGCGCGCGGGAAAGGCGGGCACGGTGCGACGGCGCGGGCCGGAGCCCGCATGGGGCCACGCGGCGCGAGGCGCGCGGAAACGGCGCGAAAAAGAGGTAGGGCGGCGGCCATGGCGGCGGCGGTTGGGCCGGCCGGGTGCGAGGAGCGGCTCCGACAGGTGGGGCATAAAATTCCCATCGCGTCATGAAGTTGGTGGAAAAAAGGCGGACGTCGTGGCGGCCACGTTGCGGATGCGGGGATGGGCCGACCTGCCTACTCCAGTGGGCCCACCGGTCGGTGGCCTAGCCCTTGGGTAGGTGCACACGCAAAGCCCCCGCGAGCGCACTCTCTCCCAAGCGGCCGCCCGCCGCATTTAATGCGATTAAACGGGCGTGAGGGAGGTGTGCGGGGAGTGGGTGCACCGCCATATCACGGCTCACGATCAAAGACTTTATGCCTCTTTGCCTCGTGATGGGCAAAAAGGCGATGATGGCGAGAGCAATGACGAGGCGCGCCTCACATTACATTAAATGTGGCGGGGCGGGCGCTCGCCTCTTCCTCTTTTTTGGACATTAAATGAGGTGGTTGGCAGTTGGAGTCACCCCTCCCTTAGAGAGGTGCGGGGTGAGGGACAGGGGGGTCCGGGTGATCCCGGACCCTGTCGTCCGGGGGTCCGGGTGACCCCGGACCCTGGCGCCTGGGAACGCAGTGGCCTCCAGGCAGCTCCCGGGCCAGCCCTCCTTGGGGCGACCACATGGCCGCCCGTGGCCAGGACCCACTTGAGTGCCAGGGCATACCCTTGGCACTCCCTCCTCTCCTGGACATCGTGCCTCCAGCATACCCCCGGGCTCATATCACCAACAAACACCATAATAATTCCCATCGGCTGAGTGTTCATATCGGCTCAAGGCTAGAATCGGCGGAGAGTTTTGCATTAGCCTATGGGGGTTTTCTATTATCAATATCTCCAAGAATGGATTCTTGTTAAATTTGGTTTGGGAATATCTTATCCGAAGAGACCGGATTCAGGAAGGATGTGACTTGTATCTATTAATTAGGAAGAGTTTGTTAGCTTTCTATTCTATCTTTAGAAAAGTGTGTTAGTATCAGATAAGGACTCAATTTGTTTCCTTTTATTTTTAGGAAAGTTTGGTTTGTAATCTGTTAGGATCTTTGTCAGCCTACGGGTATAAATATGTAAGCTCGAGGTTCATGTAATCTATCATCCTCGATCAATACAATTCGGCACATCGTCACCCTTTTTCTTTTATGTTTTCGACGAGTTCTTATCTTCAAGCATGGGCTGCATGTCACGCCCGGAAATTTAGCCAAATTTTCTGACTATTTTATGTATTAAATCTCTTCCAGGAATCAACCAGGGTACATAAAATTACAAATTAATACAAAGATCCAAACGTAAAAACAAAGCATAAAATAAAATACTTATTGAAGAGGCACTTAGTCCTTACACCCAAAAACTGCAGCGGAAAAGAAAGACGACACTAGCGGGGCTTCAATTCCACTCCACAGGCAAACTCAACTGTGATCTGAGCCTTGGTCTTCTAACTCCATCTTCAACTCAGAAGCACTACACTTCTGAAAGAGGAAAATCGCAAGGCTGAGTACAATCACCGTACTCAACAAGCCACACCGAGAAATGCAGACGTGCAAGAGGAGATAAGAGTGGCTTGGGCTATTTTGCATAAATGCGGTTTACAAACATTTAATTGTTTAAAAACAGTAAAACAGTTGATTAATTAAGTCAATATTAATCTTTCACTGAACAACGTTATCCCCACATTGAATAGGCCCATCCATTCCACCGGAACTATCCAGTTCCATTAAATCAAATTATTTGGTAGTGGGACTAATCATAGTGAATCTGGTCAATCGCCCATAACCGCGGGCACGGCTATTCGAATAGTTTTACTCTGATCAGAGGTGCGCAACTTTTCCCACAAGACACGATTCCACACATGTTACCATGCCCCGAAGTACCACCATGATACTGCAAAGGAGGAAATCGTGACAAGACCTTTCGCATAACTCTCCCTTACCAAGCGATATCACACCAAGGTTTCGCCCCCACTCCCCTAAGGGTGATGGGCAGGCCCCCGCATGCCATGGTGAATCCGGTAGCCGATCAACCCTTAAAACCGGGGCCGACCCAACTCCATCACGCCCACCCTCACTAGGGTACATTGGTCAGAAGAAAGCTATACTACGAGTCAAGCAGTTGCCCATTCTTGCTTGTGGTAAGTGTTGTAATTCTTTCAGGGTTTCCCATGAACAGGTCCTTAATTGCCATGGGTGTGACAATCCAAAACCATGCACTCATAGCCCACCATTATGTCATATTTTAGTCGAGATAATTATGACCAATAAGACATGGTCAGCTGTATCAAGCTTGCAGCTCATCGGAGACTAAATAAAGAGAAAATTATCCCATTTAGTGAGCTAGTGGTAATTAAACATGGCTAAGCATATAATTGTAGCTAAAATCAATATCAGTGACTAAAGCTAGTCAAGTTAACACCCAAGGTTAACAAAGGACGGATAACAAGTAAATAAGGCACAAATAAGCAGATAGGTATTCCATCATTCCATGTAATTAGCAAAGCAATGTAATTTTATTTGCAAATATAAAACATTTATAAAAGTAGAATCAATATGCTTCAAGGGAAGTGTGACTTGCCTTGCGTCTTCGAACAAACTTCGGACTCTTCTCCTCGCGAGCGCAAACTCGGAAACGACGAACTCTACACGCCGGCACGTAAAACGAAAACCCTAATAAAAACCAAATAACAGTACATAAAAAATAAACAAACATGTAGAGCTTAATTTTAGATGAATTTTGTAATTTGAATGGGCCAATTTGGAGTTCGTAAGAATTAGATATGAATTTTAGAAGTTTTGGACCATTTAAGTGAATTCTGAATATTAAAATGATTTATTGCGTAATTTTTAATTATTTTTACAAAGGAAGAGGCTCGGGATGACGTCAGCAAAACAAGGGCTGACGTCGTTGGCACAACAACAGATGACGTCAAGAAAGCCGAACGCCGACACGCGTGGCCGACATCGTTGCCGACGCAAAGGGGGCAGCCGACACCGCCGGGCACAAGGGCCGACGCCGCGGCTAGGGCTAACGCGCAGCCAAGGGCTGGCCGATGTCAATCGGCGCGCGGCTGGGGTTCATGGTGGACCCGGGTCTCACGGACCGGTCCACCACGTGGGACGGAACCGATCACCAAGGTGGGACGCACGCGCCACGGGACCGACGGGCAGGGGTGGCTCGGGCGGTGGTGACCGGCGGCGACGCCTGTGCAACGCCATGCCATGGGCGTTTGCGGGCAGGCTCCCGATACGGCGCGGCCATCGGCACGGCGGCGAGCGGCGGAGGAGTGCGAAAAATAGAGGGAGAGGCTTACCAAGCGCACAACGGTGGGGTGGGTGGCGCGGTGAGCGGTGGAGAGAGGAGGCGGCGGCCGACGGGGACGCGCGGCTTACACGGCTGCGAACTCGGCTTCCGACGATGGCGAGGTGCGACCGAGGAGCGAAAGAGCGTGGCGAGCCGGAGGGAGGCGGCTTGGCTCTCAGCGCCGTGGCGACCGGAATTGGCGGCCGAGGCGACAACAAGCGGTGACGGCTCGGATTGCGGCGGTGGTGCGATCCGGCGATGCCCCGCGGCCGGGAGGTGGCGGCTGGGGTTCGGTGTGGCGCGGGGAGTGTGGCGGTGGCCTCGGCGTGCGGCGACGGAGCTCGGAGTGCACGAGTGTGGCGGTGGTGCACGACCGAAGCTCGGCGGCGAGCGACGGAGCGAGGAGGAGCGTGGGGAGGGCGCTAGGGCACACGACGGCTTGGGAGAAATCGGGAAAATGACGAGGGAGGAGCTCGGGTAAGTAGGCTTGAGGGTGCGGGATTCGGCGGGAGCAAGCGATTTTGCGGCGGGGTGGTTTGGCCGGCGACGTTTTGGCGGCAACGGGAGAATCGGCGTCGGCCGGTTGAGCAAGCGCGGCACGAGCGGAAAAGCGGTGGAGCGGTTGCGGAGATGCGGCGTGAGCGCGGGCGCGGGCTCGGCTGGGTATGGCGACGCAGGTGCGAGATCGGCGGCGGCAATGGCACGGCGGAGGTTAGGGACAACCACGATAGGTGGGGCCCCTCGTCGACGGCCGGGGGAGAGGCGCAGGGCCGACAGGCGGGGCTCGCACGCGCGTGGCTCGGAGAGGAGGAGGCGGGGTGGACTTTGCGCAAGGGAGAAAGGGAACGAGCCGACTTTCGGGCCGAGGAGAGAGGGAGAAAGGAGGGCCGCGGGAGGCAATGCGAGACTTTTCAAAGGATTGGGCCGACGACGGCCCAAGAAGAAGAAGGGATTTAAATTTGTTTTTCATTTAAATTAATCCATAAATGATCTTTGATTTTCTATAAATACTTTCATGCTCAAATAATTTCAAGAAAATACCTAAAAATAGATGAGCATCCAAAGTATTTAATAAAAATATCTCAAATCATTTAAAGATTAATTTATTTATTTAAATAATATTGAATTGTTATTTGTATTGTTTAAATTATTTTTGGAGCTCCAAAATTTCACGAAAAATTTCAGAGAGTATTATAGGGTATGAAGAATATTTCAAAAATATTTTCAGCCATGATTTTTATAGAAAAATTTAATTTCCTTAATAGTTTCACTTGATTTACTTTGCTTTTCATTTTATTCATTTTTCTAGAAAATGATTTATTAAATGATTTTTAACCTCGAACGAAAATCGGGCTGTGACACTGCATCGATTGAGTTCGATCTCTAAGAAGTGAGTTACGTTATCTTCGCTTGTCTTTGGCGTGGCTAGGACTTTCTCGGTGAGTCCGATATTCTAATCGAGTCAAAAGTGTTGTCTATCTGGTATATCGTATCTATCTTTAGTTCCATTATCGTTTATAATCACATCGGCTTAGTTAGGATTTTCTCGGTTAGATCTGATATTTTGATCAAGTTGATGTTTCTTTAAACATAATGTTACTTTAGATAGATCTGTTATATCCATCACATTAGACGGATCTATAGGCTCAATGAGTATTAGATTATCATATACAATCTCATACTGCATTGGTTAGGTCTGGTGTCACGCCCAGAAATTCACACCAGAATTTTCGCAGCTAATTTGTGCATTACACCCTCATCCAGGCATCAGCCGAGGTACACAAATTGACGTTATTGATAATACAGAAACCTCGTCTTAGAAACAATATAAAAGAGTTACATGAATGCAGCGAAAAGGAAAATAAAACTGACTTAAGCTAAACTTGACTCAAGCGAAGCGAAACACCAACACCACAGCTAACCCTTGACGGCGAACAAGCCTACACCTCCTCGGAGACCTCGACCTCAACCTCTGGCACTGAAGGGGGAAAAAGAAGCAAGACTGAAAACAACCACCGTACTCAACAAGTCACACCGGAAAAGGGGACATGATGCAAGATAAATGTCAAGGAAGAGGATATTAGGCTCAATTTGCATAAACAGCATTGCAGAAATAATAATAATATTTGAAGACAGTAAAGCAGTAATGATTAAGCAATGTTAAATAAACACTGTCCAACGTTAAAAAAAGTTGCAACAGGCCCATCCATCCACCTGCACTAGTCAAATTCCAACATTTCATTCATGTGAAACAGTGAAACTAATCAAGGTGAATCTGGTCGATCGCCCGTAATCGTGGGCACGGCTATTCGAATAGTTTTACTCTGATCAGAGGTGTACAACTGTACCCACAAAACACAATTCCACGACACGTTACCGTGCGCCGGTTCACCACCACGGTACCCCGGAAAGGAACTGTGACAGGACCCTTCACATAACCTCCTCTAATCAATCGTACCACACCAAGGTTTCGCCCCCACTCCCATCGGGTAATGGGCAGCCCCCTCTAGTGCCGCGGTGAATCCGGAAGCTGATCAACCCTTAAAACCGGGGCCGACCCAACTCCATCACGCCCACCCTCTCTGGGATACGTCGGCTAGAGACAGCTACGCTACAGACCCAGCCATTACCCATGCTGGCTTGTGGTATGCACGGTACTTCTTCCAGGGTTTCCCGAGAACCGGTCCTTAATTGTCATGAGCACGCTAACCAAAGTCCAACCATGTGCTCACGACCCACCCTTTTACATAATTTAATGTTATTAGAAATAGAGTCACAACTTAACATCATCTGAGAGTTAGCCTCTAGCAATATACTTGATTAGTGTGATCCCCTTAAGTGAGCTAGTTGAGCTAAGCATAACTAAGCAAGCCTTAAGCTATCATCTAGTCATATTGAACCCCAAATTACCAATGGTAGAAGGTAAACAATCCTATGGTTGAGTATAATAGGTATGATCATCCCATGAAATGACATTCTAAAACATATGCAATATTTGAGAAAAGGAGGTATTTAAATAAAATAGGTGCAATATGGTCAAAGTAAGGTATGACTTGCCTTGTTCTGGAGACTGAGGAACCTCGGCGACTACTTCGAGGAGAACGGACTCGCCGAAAAACTCGGGATCTACACGACAAACAAAGCACTCAACAAAACACCCTAAAAGGTGTACTGAAACAGCACTGAAAAGTATTTTTAATGGATTCTTGACATTTTTCTGGATTTAATGAAATTTGAATGGACTAAAACGGAGCTCAGATTCAAAAGATATGGATTTTAGAAGTTTGATTGTGATTTTTTCACTAAACAGAAAAGACTAAAACATTTATTGAGTAATTAAGTCCGGGTGACGCAAGCCTGCGCGGGCGGGGGGCGACGTCATGCGGCGTCGTGGCTGATGCAGCGGTGCGGCCGCTCGGTCCACGGTGGACCGAGTCCACGGCGGGCGGCGGCGAGCGAAGGGACACGCGCACGCATCGGCGAGAGCGGCGGCGTCGAGCGGCGGCGGCTTGCGCGCGAGATCGGGCGGTCCGAGATCGCTGATCCGAAGGATCGGATGGTGTGGATTGTGGATAGTATTAGGGTTTGGATGGCGGCCGGTATGGCGGACACGCGGCGGCCATCTAGGGCATGGCGATCGGATCGGACGGCGGCTTGCGCGGGAGATCGGACGGTTCGGGCACGCTCGATCTGGCCGATTGGACAGCTCAGGAGGGACGGCGCTAGGGTTAGGGCGTGGCGGCGGCGGCTTGAGCTTGCTCGCCGGCCATGGCCGCGCGGCGGCCGGCCGATCTCCGCCGCATGGGAAACGGCGACGGAGGGCGGTGCGATGTGCGGAAAACGCCGGCGAAGGACGTCGCGGTTCGGGGCGACGGCTTGAGAGCAAACGATGGCACGAAGAAACCGGAGGAAGGGAGCGGTGAAGCACTCACCGGAGATGGAGGGGCGCGGCTTGAGCTTGCTCGCCGGCCATGGCGCGCGGCGGCCGGCCGATCTCGCGGCATGGGAAACGGCGACGGAGGATGGTGCGATGCGCGGAAAACGACAGCGAAGGGCGTCGCTGTTCGGGGCGACGTCTTGAGAGCAAACGATGCCACGGGAAACCGGAGGGAAGCGAGCGGTGGCGCACTCACCGGAGACGGAGAAGCCGACGACGGCGGCGACGATTTTTGGGGCTAACGCACGAGAGCAACAAAGGGGGAACACGCGGCGGCGGCGAGGGGATTTTATAGGGGCGCAAGGAGATCGGAAAGTGCACGGGATAAGCGTGGATTCTTCGCCGTCGGTTTTGGACTCGGAGAGAGAGAGAAGAAACGGCGGCAGCGATTTTCGTGCGGATAAGATTGCCTTGGTGTGCGCGAGCGCGGGATGGATGCGGCGGTGCAAGGTCGGGCCGGCGTTGGTCCGACGTGGCACGAGCGCACGCGGAGCGGTGCGGGCGCGCGGCGGCGGGCCGGCCGGCGCGAGGCGGGAGGCCCGACAGTGGGGCCCACCTATCGGTGGCCCGCGGAGCAAGGGAGGGCTGGCGGACTTGCGCGCGCGCGCCAGGTATCGTGGGCTTCGGCCCACGACCGAGGGAGGAGCGATGCACACACGGGAAGGCGGCTTGGGCGGAGCGGAGCCGGGCGATGGCCCGACTCGAAGAGAGGGGCGGAAGCCGTACGGCGGTACGGAAAAAAAAAAAAAAAAAAAAAAAAAATAAAAAGAGGGATTTTGGGACTTAATTAAATTGTTGTTTTCTTATTTAATTGATTCAAAATACTTAGAGTGCTCTAAAAATTCCAAAAAATCCTTTAGCGCATTTTGACATGCGAGAATTCAAGAAAAATCCCACCATGTCGTTTCCATTTATTGATTGCATTTTAAAATTACTGATTGGCTCCAGATTAATTCCAGAGATTCCGATTATTTCAGGGTAAATTATTTAAACGATTTAGGGCAAAACTCGGGGTGTGACAAACCTACCCCCCTTAAACGGAATCTCGACCCCGAGATTCGAAGGTACTGGCGAAAAGGTGCGGGTGTGTGGCCTTTAGCTCATCTTATCTTTCCCGAGTAGCTTCCTCCTCTGAGTGATGAGTCCACTGAACTTTGCAAAACTTGATAACCTTGTTCTGAGTCCTTCTCTCGCTGATCTTGAGAATACGAGCGGTCTCTCCATGTAGGTCAAGTCCTCTTGAATTTCAATCTGGTCTAGACTCGCTTTGCTCTTTTGGTACCCTTAAACACTTCTTTAAGCGGGACACATGAAACACGTCGTGAATACTAGCCATGCTGGAGGGAAGCTCAAGCTGATAGGCTACTTCTCCTCGATGTTCCCGAATTCTGTATGGTCCCACAAAACGTGGTGCCAACTTGCCTTTGGTTTGGAAACGGTGTACTCCCCGGAGTGGTGTAACGCGAAGATACACAAAATCCCCTGCTTCAAAAGCGAGATCTCTTCGACGGTTGTCTGCGTAGCTCTTCTGCCGGGATTGCGCAATCTTCAACCTTTCCCGAATCGTTCAGACCTTTGCTTCTGCTTCGCTTATTACTTGCTGCCAAACAAGCTGCGTTCACCGGTCGATCCCGAAAAGGGTGTGTGGCACTTCCGTCCATACAACGCTTCATACGGTGCCATTTGAATGCTGGCTTGATAACTATTGTTATAGGAGAATTCTGCATAGGGCAAGCTCTTGTCCCACGCTGTTCCAAATTCAAGCGCACAAGCTCTCAACATGTCTTTCAAAATTTGATTCACTCTCTCAGTTTGACCATCTGTTTGCGGATGGTAGGCCGTACTAAAATTCAAACGGGTACCGAGCTCTTCTTGCAACTTCTTCCAGAACTTGGAAGTAAACTGACTTCCCCGATCGGACACGATCTTTTTAGGCACACCATGTAAACACATGATCCTCGTGAGATAAAGCTCTGCTAGCTTCTTCCCCGAGTAGGTAGTATGCACTGGTATGAAGTGGGCCACCTTGGTGAGTCGGTCCACAACGACCCAAATTGAGTCATATCCTGACGATGTGCGGGGTAAACCCGTGATGAAATCCATTCCAATTTCTTCTCATTTCCACTCTGGAATCTGGAGGGGTTGCAACAGTCCTGCGGGCCGTTGATGTTCTGCCTTAACCCGCTAACAAACATCACAAAGTGCGACAAACTCAGCTATTTCCCTCCTCATACTGACCCACCAAAACTTCTCTTTAAGATCTTGATACATCTTTGTACTGCCCGGGTGAATTGAATATTGAGTTTGGTGAGCTTCCGTAAGTATCATCTTTTTCAAATCCTTGTCTTCTGGCACACACACTCTCTTTCCCATCCAGATTGTGCCATGCTCGTCTTCTGTAAAGTCACGAGCTTTTCCGACCCTCATGTTCTTCTTGAGTTCAGCCATCTCGGGATCTGATGCCTGAGCAGCCCGAATTTGATCAATGAGAGTGGGTTGAGCTTCTAGAGCAGCCATAAAACCAAAATCCACTACTTGTAGATTTAGATGCTCGAATTCTTGCTGCAACTGGTCGCACATTCTTTCGACGTTGAGGGTGGTGCAGTAACTCTTTCGGCTCAGAGCATCTGCTACCACATTAGCTTTGCCAGGATGGTAATGTATCCCCAAATCATAATCTTTGATCAGTTCCAACCATCTTCGCTGTCGAAGGTTCAAATCCGGTTGGGTGAAGATATACTTGAGACTTTTATGATCCGTATACACTTCACAACGATTGCCAATTAGGTAGTGTCACCAGATCTTTAGGGCATGAACCACTGTGGATAATTCCAGATCATGAGTTGGATAGTTGTTTTCATGCGGACGCAACTGACGGGAAGCATATGCGACCACTTTGCCTTCTTGCATCAACACACATCCCAACCCGTGGCGAGATGCATCACAATAAACTTGGAAATCATTTCTTTGGATCGCGGTATCAAGATCACACGGAGACACCAACTTCCTCTTAAGCTCTTCAAAGCTCTTGTTACATTCTGCCGACCACTTAAATTTCTCATCTTTCTTCAACAATTGAGTCATTGGCTTGGCGATTTTGGAGAAATTCTCAATGAAGCGGCGGTAGTAACCCGCAAGTCCAAGAAAACTTCGGATCTGCGTGCCTTTTTGGCGGGGTCCACTTGTAACCGATTCCACATTTGACGGATCCATGGCTACTCCTTGAGCATTCACAATGTGGCCGAGGAACTGCACTTCCTTTAACCGAGAAAGCACACTTGCTAAACTTGGCGTAGAGTTGATGATCCCTCAACTTCTCGAGCACTACCCGAAGATGTTGCTCATGTTCTTCCTCCGTTTTAGAGTAGACCAAAATGTCATCAATGAACACCACCACAAATTTGTCCAAGAACTCCATAAACACCTTGTTCATCGATTCATAAAGAAGGCCGGTGCGTTGGTCAATCCAAAAGACATGACCGTACACTCATACAGACCGTACCTGGTGATGAAAGAGGTCTTGGGAATGTCCTCTTCCCGAATTCTCAATTGGTGATAGCCTGATCGTAGGTCTATCTTGGAAAACACCTTTGCCCCCTTGAGTTGATCGAACAAATCATCAATCCGTGGTAGAGGATACTTGTTCTTGATAGTGACCTCATTGAGTGCGCGATAATCGACACACATTCTCTTGGTCCGTCTTTCTTCTCCACGAAGATCACGGAGCACCCCAAGGCGATGTGCTCGAGCGGATATACCCTTTTTGCAACTGTTCATCCACTTGCTTCTTTACTTCGGCCAACTCGTTGGCTCCCATTCTATACGGCCTCTTGTGTATTGGGGCGGTCCCGGGTACTAAATCGATCCGGATTCAATTTCTCTTTCTGGTGGCATCTAAGTTAAGTCTTCAGGGAAAACTTCAGGGTATTCTTTGACGATGGGGATATCCTCTAATTTCATAGGGGTCTTTGCCGCCACTTTGGACGATCCACCGGCGGAAACATGATTCAAACTTGCTACGGTCTCGGCTTGCAAGGGAGAACGAAAAACAATTCCTTCTCCTTTCGTATTAATTAAGGTAATGGTGCGACTAGCACAGTCAATTACTCCTTTATGTCTGGACAACCAATCCATTTCAAGAATGACATCTATGCCTTTGGACTGAAGAAGGATGAGGTTGGCTAGAAATATAGATCCTTGGATTTCTATTGTCACAGAGGGACAATACTGAGTAGTATCCAAATGGTTTCCAAGGGTTTGAACCCGCATAGGTATCTTAAGTCCCACTACTGACAACCCATGTGCCCCAACAAACTGCTTTGAGATAAATGAATGTGTAGCGCCAGAATCAAATAATACTGTAGCAGGAGTAAAATTTACAGGAAACATACCCAGTATAACTTCAGGAGCGGTCTGTGCTTCCTCGGCGGACGCATGATTGACCCGGGCCTGGATGAACCTTGGCCCAGCATGTCTTGGCTTTGGACACTTGTTTGCAAAATGCCCGGGGTCACCACAGTTGAAGCAGACTCCTGGCTTCCCTCCAGAGTCCTTCCTTGGAGGTGGTGGCTGTGACTGTTGCTGGGGTGGCGCCGTTGGAGGACGCGGGGGGAGCGCGCCTGTTGTTGTCCACGCCACTCTGCCCGCTTGGAAATTCCCTGGTGATAAGGCCGATGCGACGAACAATCATGGTGGTAGGTCCGCTCGACTTCCGGACATGAAACGCAGCCTCTGCTGATTTCCCTGCTGTTGAGGAGGTCGGGACTAGATTGCTTTTCTCTTCTTGATCATCTTGTTGCGCTGATCTTCTGTCGAATGGCCTTGTCAACCAGCTTCTCAAAGTTAGCATACTCGTCCCGAGATTAGCTTGTCAGAGTTCATCATCCAAACCACCAAAAACTTTTCTTGCCTTTCGCATCGGTGCGCACATCTTCGGGGCATATCGTGCAAGACGATTGAACTCATGCGGATACTCGATGGCGATACGTTTACCTCGCTCAAGAGAGCGGAACTCATGCTTTTTGTGCAACTATTCCCGCAGAATGTGTGCGGTCCTAAAACTACTGACGAATTCTTCCCATGTAACTCTTGGGCGAGTGACCAAGTAGTTGTCCCACCAAGTGAAGCGGGACCACCGCAGCGATGAGTGGCAAACGAGACTTTATCCCGATCCGTGCCTTGCAGAAGATCCAACTTCTTCCCTATGGCATGAAGCCAATCATTAGCCTCCATAGGATTAGTGGTGCTTGGAGAAGGTCGGCGGTCGGACACGAAGGAACTCGGCAACTTAGGCGGGGTGGTGGGGTGACAAGCCGATTGTTCTCGTGGTGCTTTTGCTTTGTTGCATTTGTTGCAACATCTGTGTTGCATCTGCGATGTTGTTGTTGCATCTGCTGCATCATCGCAGCCATCATCGTGTGCGCGAAGCAAGCACTTGAACAATGGTGGGGTTCTCGGGTGGCGGCGGAGGAGCATTGCCGTTGACGTCGTGAACCTCGTTGTTGTTGGCACCGACGCCCATTGTTGTTGTTCGCTCCGTGGTCCCGCTGTTCACCATCCGGAGGAGGCGACCGAACCGAAGAGAGAAAAGAAGAAAAAACAGACGGACTTAGAAACTAATCTTTATTATTGGAATTCAAATGCATTGTTCTGATCTTGACTAAAAACAAGGAAAAACACAAAACATCCTTAATTGGTCAGCCATATCACACTTGATATCATTGCCCGGTATCCACACACTGACCTAACACACGAACTACCAAGAAGACGAACTAAGCTAAACGATAAAACTAAGGAGGGCAACTAGAACGATCCGTGAGGCGAGGAGTCAAAGCTTCCTTCGGAAGATCCCCATTCTTCGAACGGCTCCTAGAGTCCCACTGGCGTCACCTCGGACTTTGACTCTTCGAATCGGTTCGTAGCCCAACCAATCCTGCCTCTTCCCTCCGAGGAACTTGAGTCTCTTACGAGTCCATGTATTCGGTTGAATTCTCGAGCTTGAGTCACTAGAGATGGAGATCCAACCGTTCGCCACTTTCGCCTTGATACGCCGAAGCCGGAGCAAAGGTGAGAGCGAGCCCCAGCGGGAGGAACTGGGACAGGCGGCTGGAACGGAGCGGGTGGAGCTGGAGGAGCTGGAGGAGGCGGTGGAATCCGAGGCGCCCGGTGGATACGGACAGTGCGGTGGTGGTCTTCCGAGGCGTCGTACGAATCCCGACACCAACGGTGTCGGGAGTCCCTTCAACTCGCAACCTCCTTTGTAAGACGAACCACTTCGTCCTGCAGTCGCACAATCCTTAGCATCTTCTTGTCGTTCAGCTCTTTGGTTGCCTTGTGTAGGTCGGAGTGCATCTTGTCCAGGCCTTTGATCACTGTGCACATGTGGCCGAAGGTAGAGTCGTTCTCATCTATTGTAGACTTGAATGCCTGACATCGGAGAAACTACCTCGACGGGGATGGTAGCGGTAGGAGGAGGTGCGAAGGTCAGCATCATGCAGCTCCCTCATCCTGGCCAACATTAGGTAGGCGGCTTCTTGACAAGCGTGATCTGACGTGCCTCCGGAAGCTGTGACCTCCATGTTGGGAAGACATGTTCCCACAAACCCGTGAACCTCCAACCGGACACGGTAGGGCAACTCGCCACTGAGAGGCGCAACTGTTGTATACTTCGGTGCTTCAGGATATCCGACTACAAGGGCCATACGTGCCAGCTCTGCAACAAAGCCCATCATCCCTTTTCCACAGTGCGTCGCTGGGGAACCTGCCATCTATAGAAACAAAGGAGTGGGAAGTCAAAGCATGCTCAAAAACCCACGACCAACACCACATTTTCGCAATTCCTAAACCCTAGACTGGCTTTTACTTTTCAAAACACCCCTTTTTTTAACATATGCAAATGAAAAGAATTAGAGGGCTCTTAAGGTTTCCAGTTGGCTCGTCCTACAGTCAAAGGAAGGCTCTGATACCAACTTGTCATGCCCAGAAATTTACACCAGAATTTCCGCAGCTAATTTGTGCATTACACCCTCGTCCAGGCATCAGCCGAGGTACACAAATCAACGCTATTGATAATACAGAAACCTCGTCTTAGAAACAATATAAAAGAGTTACACGAATGCAGCGGAAAGGAAAATAAAACTGACTTAAGCTAAACTTGACTCGAGCGAAGCGAAACACCAACACCACAGCTAACCCTTGACGGCGAACAAGCCTACACCTCCTCGGAGACCTCGACCTCAACCTCTGGTACTGAAGGAGGAAAAAGAAGCAAGACTGAGTACAACCACCGTACTCAACAAGTCACACCGGAAAAGAGGACATGATGCAAGATAAATATCAAGGAAGAGGATATTAGGCTCAATTTGCATAAACGGCATTGCGAAATAATGATAATATTTGAAGACAGTAAAGCAATAGTAATGATTAAGCAATGTTAAATAAACACTGTCCAACGTTAAAACCACGTTGCAACAGGCCCATCCATCCACCTGCACTAGTCAAATTCCAACATTTCATTCATGTGAAACAGTGAAACTAATCAAGGTGAATCTGGTCGATCGCCCGTAACCGTGGGCACGGCTATTCGAATAGTTTTACTCTGATCAAAGGTGTACAACTGTACCCACAAGACACAATTCCACGACACGTCACCGTGCGCCGGTGCACCACCACGGTACCCCGGAAAGGAACTGTGACAGGACCCTTCACATAACCCTCTCTAACCAATCGTACCACACCAAGGTTTCGCCCCCACTCCCGTCGGGTAATGGGCAGCCCCATCTAGTGCCGCGGTGAATCCGGAAGCTGATCAACCCTTAAAACCGGGGCCGACCCAACTCCATCACGCCCACCCTCTCTGGGATACGTCGGCTAGAGACAGCTACGCTACAGACCCAGCCATTACCCATGCTGGCTTGTGGTATGCACGGTACTTCTTCCAGGGTTTCCCGAGAACCGGTCCTTAATTGTCATGAGCACGCTAACCAAAGTCCAACCATGTGCTCACGACCCACCCTTTTACATAATTTAATGTTATTAGAAATAGAGACGCAACTTAACATCATCTGAGAGTTAGCCTCTAGCAATATACTTGATTAGTGTGATCCCCTTAAGTGAGCTAGTTGAGCTAAGCATAACTAAGCAAGCCTTAAGCTATCATCTAGTCATATTGAACCCCAAGTTACCAATGGTAGAAGGTAAACAATCCTATGGTTGAGTACAATAGGTATGATCATCCCATGAAATGACATTCTAAAACATATGCAATATTTGAGAAAAGGAGGTATTTAAATAAAATAGGTACAATATGGTCAAAGTAAGGTATGACTTGCCTTTCTGGAGACTGAGGAACCTCGGCGACTACTTCGAGGAGAACGGACTCGCCGGAAAACTCGGGATCTACACGACAAACAAAGCACTCAACAAAACACCCTAAAAGGTCTACTGAAACAGCACTAAAAAGTATTTTTAATGGATTCTTGACATTTTTATGGATTTAATGAAATTTGAATGGACTAAAACGGAGCTCAGATTCAAAAGATATGGATTTTAGAAGTTTAATTGCGATTTTTCCACTAAACAGAAAAGACTAAAACATTTATTGCGTAATTAAGTCTCGGGTGACGCAAGCGGTGCGCGGGCGGCGGGGCGACGTCATGCTAGCGTCGGTGGGCGCAAGCGGTGCGGCGCTCGATCCACGGTGGGCCAGAGTCCACGGCGGGCGGCAGCGGCGAAGGGGACACGCGGCACGCATCGGCCGGGAGTGGCGGCGATCGGACGGCGACGGCTTGCGCGCGAGATCGGACGGTCCAGATCTGCCCGATCCGAAGGATCGGACGGTGTGGATCGCGGATAGGGTTAGGGTTTGGATGGCGGCCGGTATGGCGGACACGCGGCGGCCATCTAGGGCATGGCAATCGGATCGGACGGCGGCTTGCGCGCGAGATCGGACGGTTCGGGCACGCTCGATCCGGCCGATCGGACGGCTCAGGAGGGGCGGCGCTAGGGTTAGGGAGCGGCGGCGGCGGCTTGAGCTTGCTCGCCGGCCATGGCCGCGCGGCGGCCGGCCGATCTCCAGCAGCATGGGAAATGGCGACGGAGGACGGTGCGTGTGGAGATTGTGGCAATCGGGTATCCACATGGCAAGCTTATCCGACTGGAGGTAGGGATAGATTGCGCCTGCTATATCTGTAAGCCGAACTTGACTTAGGTGTTACGGTTGCCGATAGAGATAAGGCAATCGGCCTATAGTCACGGTTTGGTAAGATTGAGGAAACCATCTTAGAGTAAGATAGGGTTTCCGACTTGTAAACCCTTCCTCCCAAGACTATATAAGGGGGGTAAGGGGCGTCCCTTGAGGGATATTCCAACACTAGATCGAGATACAACTTCATAAGCAAGAGCTTTAGATCACGAGATCAATAAAGACACTCGGCGGATCGAATCCACCGAAACAGAGTAGGGTATTACCTCACGAGAGGGCTGAACTGTCTAAATCTTCTTCTCCTTCTAACCCATTGTGCTTGGCGATCTTGGCTGCGACCCCATAAAATATATTGCGAAACCAAGTTTCGACGGTTGGCGCGCGGAGTAGGGGCGCGCGTCGAGACTTCTTCAACAATCTCGCCGACAAGCGTGATGGGATCTCCTTCAAGACTCGGCGATTCGCCGCCAACTTGTCGGCGACTCCTCCTCGACTCGGATTCGAACCGGTCGGAGGGAACAACCCACTCGGCGCCGTTCGGGCTCTCCAACGCGCCGAGATCTTCGACAACATCTTGAAGACCAAGATGCGATCCACCTTTCCCGATGACGGACTTCACTCGGCGCCATTCGGATTACGAGAATGCCGCCGAGATCTGCGCCAATCTTCTTGCCTCCCGACGGAAGCAATCTACTCGGTGAAGACCTTTCGGTGCCGTTTGGGTTACCAAACGTCGCCAAGATCTACATCAAGCTGCTCTCCCGAGTTGGCGAGGATCCACTCGGAAGAGCCTAATCCCCCAAGCTCAGACTCGGGCGGAACGATCCAGATCCGGGTTACCCGAGATCAAGGGAGGTTCTTGTCATCCTCCCGTCCTTTGGCTCCTGTTCATCTTCGAGCTCAACGGATACCTCGGCTCCGCCGGCTTCGACAATCTCTACGGCATCCCCTCGACGGCCAAGCGACAACTCCGACGCGCCATATGGATGCGAGCCGAAGTGCTTCGACGTCCTCATGGCCGAGCCGGATGAGTCCGACTCGGCCATGGCCGAAGGCTTGCCGAAGAGGAGCGAGCGGGCCGGAGCTTGAACGCAAGGCAGAAGAAGACAAACAACGCAAAGACGAGGCGATAAAAGGAAGCGAGATCTGCGTGCGGCGGACGATCTCGCCCAGAGGCCATCCTCCAAACACGGGTTCGCAACACCAATGTCTTCCGACGCCACGCGAAGCGCCCGCCGCACTCACGCTCTTGGATACCGTCATGGAGACGGCTCACGCCAACGTGACTCCCATACTTGATAAGATCAAGACCATCGTTGCGCCACGGCTAACGGCCCTCCCACCACTTCGGCAAGAAGGCCGGCGAATCCGTGGCGCGAAACGCCCGACAAGAGCCGGCTCCCACCCCTAAGGTCGGGAGACTATAGGAGGCCCGAGCCGGCTCGGTCGTCAACTAGGCCAAGAGGCCCACCTCCCGAGTCCACGCCGAGGCACCAAGAGCGACGGTCGACTCCGCCGCAAACGACATGGACGTCCACCCGTCCACCACCGAGTCCATCACAACAGTTCCGGCTACGAACCGCCAACGAAGACCCCGCCGAGTGATGCGCGGAAGTCCTCGACCGCCGCTACCAAGAGCGCGGCCGTCGCACTCGGGAAGATCGGAGGGGATCACCGATAGCGGCGACGATGGAGTCTGGCCTTCACTCGGGAGCTCCGCCGAGTGCATTGGCCGAGTGGCTTTAAGCCCACGGGATAGAAAGGTACGATGGCAAAACCGACCCCGAATCTTGGTTAACTGTCTATACCCTTGCCATCCGAGCGAGTGGCGACAACAAAGCCATGGCGAACTACTGCCCGTGGCCCTCGCGAACTCGGCCGAGAATTGGCTCACCGGCGCCAAGAGGCTCAATCGGCTCATGGAGCGGGCGAGGACCACTTCGTCGCCAATTTCCAAGGCACCTTCGAGAGGCCGGCACGCACTTCGACCTTTATAACGTCATCCGGCCGGACGAGCCGAAGGATTATATCCGTCGCTTCTCGAGAAGCGCAATAAGATTCCGAACATCACCGATGACATCATCATCGCCGCCTTCCGAAGGGAGTCCGTGATGAGCCGCTTATCGGCAAGTTCGGACGCAAGCCACCGAAGACGGTGAAGCGAGATGTTTGAGACGGCGAATTCATACGCCAAATCAAACGACGCCATCAAGGCCGCCCGTCAAGATCGGCCCGACGGAAGAGAGGACAAGCAAGCGGGAGGAAGCCGAAATCCTAAGAAGGATGGCGGCAATAACGGCAACCAGGGCCGAAAGATCGCAAGCGCCGATCGAAGACACAGTGGCCGCAACCTCCAATACTCAACGCCGTCCCAGAGTCGCCGCCTACGACGCCATCATGAACGCCCGGTGCACCCACCATCCGAATCACAAGCACGCGGCAAAGGGCGCTTTATCTACAAACAGTTCGCCAGAACGATGCGCGCGCAGCTCAACAACAAGCCGGCACGAGGGCGCCGTCGCGCCAAGAAGAACAACGCGGCGACAATGCCGAACCTTTTCAAGATCCAGGTGGGGGAGCTCAACCACATCTTCGGGGGCCCGTTAGCTTATGAATCCAAGAGGAAACGAAGCTAGCGGCCGGGAAGGTCAACGCGGCTCAACCGAAGTCCCTCAATATCTGCGATGGTCGGAGGTGGCCATCACTTTTGACCGCTCGGATCATCCGACCGAGTGGTCCACCCGGGACGCTATCCACTCGTCCCGGACCCCGTGGTCCGCAACATCGAGCTTAAGCGCGTCCTCATCGATGGGGGCGGCGCCCTCAACATCTGTTTGCCAAGACCATGGATGAAATGCGATCCCAGGGCCGAACTCAAAGCAAGCTCAGCCCCTTCCACGGAGTTATCCGGGGCTATCTTCAACACCACTCGGGCATATCTCTCTCCCGAGTCACCTTCGGAGCCCGAGAGAATTTCCGAACGGAGAACGTCACCTTCGAGGTGGCCGACTTCGAAACGGCATATCATGCCATCATCGGAAGGCTGCGCTTGCTAAGTTCATGGCGATCCCTCACTACACTTATCTTTGCATGAAGATGCCGGGTCCCAACGGCGTCATCACTCTTCGCAGCGACGTGAAGCAAGCCTTCACCGCGACAAGGAGAGCTGCGACATGGCCCAATCTCGCGAGAGATTACGTGGCCAACAAGAAGTCCGATTGGCTGCATCAACCGGCGGGGGCGAAGTCCCGCAAGAAGATAGCCAAATCGGGATCCGGCGACGCCAAGACCAAGAAGATCTCACTTGATTCGTCGATCCCTCCAAACTGTTGTAATCGGCGCCGACCTAAATCCTAAATAGGAAAGCGCGCTCGTCACCTTCCTCCAAAATAATAAAGATGTTTTTGCTTGGAAACCATCTGATATGCCTGGAATTCCTAGGGAGGTGATCGAGCACTCTCTGAACGTCAAAGATGACGCCAAACCAATCAAACAACGATTACGCGGTTCGCACGGGATCGAAAAGACGCGATCAAAGAAGAACTCGCAAAGCTCTTGGCTGCCGCTTCATTAAAGAAGTCCTTCATCCCGACGGCTAGCCAATCCAGTCTTGGTCCGCAAGAAGACGGGGCAATGGCGCATGTGCGTCGATTACACCGACCTCAACAAAGCCTGCCCCAAAGATCCATTCGGGCTACCTCGCATCGATCAAGTTGTCGACTCAACAGCCGGCTGCGAACTCCTGAGCTTCTTGGATTGTTACTCGGGCTATCACCAGATCAGTCTGAAAGAATCCGACTGCTTGAAGACATCTTTCATCACGCCGTTCGGGGCCTACTGCTACATCACCATGCCTTTCGGCCTGAAGAACGCCGGAGCTACATACCAACGCATGATCCAAAGATGCTTCCAGACGCAGATCGGCAAAAACGTTGAAGCTTATGTCGATGATGTTGTCATCAAGACCAAGCAGAAAGAAGACCTGATCGCCGACTTAGAAGAAACCTTTGCAAACATCCGGGCCTTCAGAATGAAGTTGAACCCGGAGAAGTGCACCTTCGGCGTCCCATCGGGCAAGCGCTCGGCTTCATGGTATCACATCGCGGCATTGAAGCAAACCCGAGAAGATCAACGCCATCTTAAACATGAAGCCCCGAGTAATCGGAAAGACGTCCAAAAGCTCACTGGTGCATGGCGGCACTAAGCCGTTTCATATCCCGACTCGGCGAACGAGGCATGCCCTTCTTCAAGCTGTGAAGAAGACAGACGACTTCCAGTGGACCACGAAGTGACAAGGCCTTTGAAGACTTCAAAGAGTTCCTTACCACGCCACCCGTCCTAGCTTCACCTCAGCCCCGGAACCCCTCTTGCTGCGTCTCGGCCACTCACCAAGTGGTCGGCACGGTCCTTGTGGTTGAACGAGAAGAAGAAGGACGGGCCCGAAGATTCAAAGACCAATTTACTTTGTCGGCAAGTATTGGCGGGAGCCAAAATCCGATACCCCAGGTACAAAAATTGCTTTATGGTGTTCTAATAACCGCGAGGAAATTGGCACACTACTTTCGAGGTCACTCGGTCACCGTCATCACCTCTTTTCCACTCGGCGACGTCATCCACAACCGCGAGGCAACCGGCGCATCGCCAAGTGGGCCCAACCGATGCCGCTGGACTTAACTTTTAAGCCCGGGACGTCCATTAAGTCACAAGCCTTAGCGGACTTCTGGCCGAGTGGGTGAACAGCAAGAGCACGTACCTCGGGAAGACCTCCAACACTTGGACCATGCACTTCGACGGATCCAAGAGGATCACCGGCTTGGGAGCGGGAGTTGTGCTGATCTCCCGACCGGGAAAGGCTAAGATATGCCCTTCACCTCCACTTCTCCGCCTCACACAATGTCGCGAATACGAAGCTCTCTTACATGGACTGCGCCTTGCGCCTCACTCGGGATTCGTCGACTTATTGTGAAGCGACTCCACCGTCGTCAATCAAGTGATGAAAGACTGGTCTTGCTTAAACGACACTATGGAGGCCTACCGACAAGAGGTCCGCAAGCTTGAGGACAAGTTTGATGGGCTAGAACTCTCACATGTCTGAGACATAACAACGAAGCGCTGATGAGCTAGCGCAGCTTGGATCCAAGCGCGAAGCTGCTCACGATGTCTTTGTCGAACATCTTTACGAGCCAACCGTCACCGCAAAGACGGCTCCCGACGAGCAAACCACGAACGAAGTCACCATGGTCGATACCGACGGAGGACGCCGCTCATCAAATTCTTAACTCGGCAAAGAGCTGCCGATGGCCAGGATGAAGCGAACGCGTCCGGCGTCGTTGCCAAGCGTACGTCATGGTCGACTCCGATCTATATAAGAGAAGCCCCTCTGGAATTCTAATGAGGTGCATCACACCCGAAGAAGGGAAACAACTACTCCAAGATATCCACTCGGGCATATGCGGGAGCCACGCGGCTGCACGCACTCTAGTCGGCAAAGCTTACAGGCAAGGATTTTTCGGCTTACCGCGGTCTCAGACGCGGATAACGTCGTAAGAACTGCGAAGGCTGCCGCGTTTTCGCCCGACAAACCCATGTCCGGCCCGGGAGCTTCAAACAATCCCACTTTCTGGCCGTTCGCGGTATGGGGTGGACATGGTTGGCCCCTTCAAGAAGGCTCCGGGAGGTTTCACCCACCTCTTCGTCGCAATCGACAAGTTCTCCAAGTGGATTGAGGCCAAGCCGGTTGCCACAATCACTGCTGACAAAGCACGGGATTTTTTCCTCAACATCGTGCACCGCTTCGGCGTCCCAAACGAATCATAACCGATAACGGGACTCAATTCATAGGAGGCATCTTCAAGGAATTCTGCGAAGACTTCGGAATCAAGATCGCTACGCATCGGTAGCTCACCCCAAAAGCAATGGGCAAGTCGAGCGAGCAAACGGCATGGTTCTTCAAGGCATCAAGGCTCGCGTCTTCGACCGGCTAAGCCCTTACGCCGGCAAGTGGGTCCAAGAACTTCCCTCGGTTCTATGGTCGCTGCGAACTACACCCGGTCGGGCCACCGCCAAACTCCTTTCTTTTCGGTCTATGGCGCGAAGCCATGTTGCCAAATGAGATGGAGTTTGAGTCCCTCCGGGTCCGCGCTTCAACGATGAACGCTACGACATCGACCGAGTGGATGACCTCACCCGATTGGAAGAGGCCCGCGAGGCGGCCCTCATCCGGTCGGCCAAATACCTTCAAGGGCTCGGAAGATACCACGGTCGCAACGTGCGAGCACGAGCTTTCATTGTTGGCGACTGGTCCTACGCAAGATCCGGACCACCAAAGACCGACACAAGTTATCTCCCTTATGGGAAGGACCCTATATAATCGCCGAAGTGACTCGGCACGGTGCCTACCGGCTAAAGCGCGAAGACGGGTCTATGGTGGAGAACTCCCGGAACATCGAACATCTTCGGCGGTTTTACGCCTAATTTGGCTAAGGCCTCATGTTTCCCTTGCGCCAACCTCAAGCAAGATGACTTCTTGAGCTAGCGATCGTGGCTATACACATATCAATAAAGCTCGAATTTTCCTCGTCAAATTTTTGTGCATAATTTGGTTTATCATTGTTTAATGTCCTTCGACTCGAGCTCGGTGTCTAAGGACCGAGAGTTTTCCGATGACCTAATCAAGCCTAGGCTTGGTGACGACAGACGAAAACTACTTAAGAAATTTCACGCAAAGGCTCGAATCAAGGCATTGACATAAATAAACTAAAAATAGGCACGAGAGATTTCATGACAAGAGTGTTACGATTACATGATATCTACAAAGCAAAGCCAAAATACAGTTCAGAGTTTAAAATTGTTTACTACATCTAAAGAGATCTTCTTCGCCGCCTCTTGCGCCTCGCGAGCATATCTAGGGCTGCTCGTCACGTGGTCCCCGCGAAGCCCTCCCGATTGAATGAATATCCACTCGGGGTAGAGGGACTTGGTCTGTGCAAGAGCCAGACCAGCCCCCATGTTGGCTGCTTCGGTGATGTTCTTCAGATACTGCTCGGGAGCCGCACGAGCTTGTCGAAGACCTCGATTGGCTCCAGGCGCGCCCCAACCCCTTGATCAAACAAGGCGCCAAGATCGGCGTGGCGGCATTGGCGACCTCTTCCGTATCTCGTCGCTGGATTTGATCCGCCCGAGTAAGACGTCATACCGGGCTCGGGTATTTATCTTATAAGCTGCAAGGAGTCCTAGATCAGTCAAGGCACTCGGGAATGAAGCAGCAAATTCAACTTCAGAGAAGGTTACCTTCAAATTCGGCCTCCATTTCGGCCTTGTCAAGGTTGGCCGCTTCCAGTTGGACTTGAAGCGAGTGGACCTCCGAAGAATTTTCTACGACAAAAGAGGATGATCAATTGACAAGATCAACGAAAGAATCATGATGAAGGCGGGAGAGGCGGGCTTACTTCCGATTGATCCGCGGAGGTCGAGGTTCGCTTCCCGAAGCTCCGAGATCTCCCTCCTTAGAGCGGCCTCCCTTGAAGCGGCCTCCTCCCGAGTGACCTTCAGCTGTCGCTGAACGTCCTCCAAGGAGTTTAAGTGAGGCACCAGCTTTTCCAGCGCCTCGGACTTTGCCATTGAGCGGCAATATTCTTTCGCATGCAAAGGCGAAGGATGATCGATTGAAGGACAACGAAGATATAATCAAAAAGAAAGATGAAGGCTTACGTTGAGCGGTCGGGTCGCCTCGTTCGGGCTCTCGACGAGGGCATCCCTCTCATCCTTTTCACTGCCGGTCGAGGATGATGCCCGTCTCTCGCCTTCCGAGTCCCGCCACTCGATTCGATTGGAGGAACCCGGGTCTCGAAGACCGTAGCCAGGGAATCTCTTCTACCATGGCGGCAAACAAGAAAAACCAATGAAGACATGAAAGATCCAAAATTGAAAGAACGAAGGAATGTTTCGAAGCAAGTCTTACGCGGCGGTGCTGCCTAGGTGGGGCCGCGGGCTCTTCCTCTTCTTCGGGCTCACCGAGTGACCCCGTCGGGCGCTTGGGCGCAGCCAGTGGGGTGCCGGCGGCCGGCTGGTTTCCGGTCGGGATATCCCGGCGATCGGGGGCTCCTCCTGGGGCGCTCCTTCCGAGGTGAAGGATGTTTCTCGAACGCCCGCACTCGGTTGCGGGCTCCGGGGTTTGGCTCGATGGCCTTGGCACTTCGGGAGCGGCGGCGGGGTTGGTCTTTCATCCCCTCGACGGGATCTATATCCCGGGGCCTCCGCGAAAGTGAATATAGCAAAGATAAAGAAAAGTTTCCAAAGAAAAGAGTTCGAACTTCGGTTTCAAAGCCTACTGGATGACCGGCGGATCTTTGGTGCCGTCCGCGGCGATTGCCTTAGAGGCGGGTTCTCGGCCGGAGGAGCCGGGACGTCGTCATCCGAATCCTCGATGATCAACCTCCTTTTGCTAGCGCACTTGTTCGAGTCTCCACTCGGCGCCGCTCGCTTCCCGACTGGGTCGCTCTGAATTTTGATCCCGCCAGCCGGCTTCTTGGCGGGGCGATGCGGCGCGTCGTCGTGAGCCACCTTATATGGTTTGGAGGTGATAGAGGCGTTCTCTGCGGAAGAAGGAAGGCGCAACGTTAAGCGACAAGACATCAAGATCGAAAGATATTACAAAGCAATCAATCGGCTTACTGGGAGGAGGAGGTCGATGAATGCCGAATGGAAGGACTGGTAGTATGAGGGCTCGCTCGACGAGATCCGGATGAGAAGAGTTTGTACATCCGGATCTTCGGATCTCGTATGTGAGCGGATCCGGGTCCTCCCGATTGGGGTCATTCCGCCTTCGTACTCGAAGGCCGGCTTCGACCGCTCCCGATTGGCGCCGATCGGCACGATGAAGTGCCGAGTGATTTGTTCCGCGAAGGTTCCTCTTCTTCATCGCCGGGATCTTCGCGAGCGGATCGTTGGCTTCATCCCATTCTTGGGCTACGGACGGTGCTCCAAGATGGTTTGGGGACAGGAGGAAGACCGACAAAGGAAGGAAGGCGGGTTCAAGATTGCGATGTAGAACCGGTTCGAGTGCCGCCTTTGTTCGAAGATTTCAAGGGGAGAGAGAAGTAGTCTTTGCGGAGAGATCCGCGAAGGCGAAAGCTGCCCGCCAACGACACAAGGATGGTCCTTGTTCGGATGGGGTTTCAGGTAGAACATACGGCGAAACAGATTGAAGTGAGGTAGAATGCCAAGGAAGGCCTCACACACATGAATAAAGAGTGCAATGTGAAGCATCGAGTTGGGGTTCAGATGGTAGATGTGAAGGCCATAATAGTCCAAAAGCCCCCGAAAGAATTCGGAGGTGGGAAGACTGAATCCACAATAGAAGAAAGAAGTAAAGACGACCAGCTCACCGGTGTTTGGGGTCGGAAATCCTCCCCGCCGCCGACGCCATCCCACGAGTTCCTTCGGCGGAAGCACGCCGTGCTTCACCATCTCCTTGAGGGTATACTCCCTCACGTCCGAGGTGGCCCATTGGTCGAACGGAATGTTCTTCTCCTCCGCCATGAGATCGGGGTTATGGGGGAGTGGATCCGGCTGAGAAAGGTTAGATCTTGGACGATGGATGTGGGAGTTTTGGCTGCAGAGGCTAGTTGTCGCGGCAAGCGAGCTTCTTGGCGGATGGACTGAGAAGTGCGCGAGCCTAGGGTTCTCCGTGAGAAGGGAATTTTGGAAGATGAAGAGGCGGGGACGACCTCGTGTCTTTATAAAGAAAGATTTGAGGGTTGCGCTAGGTTTTCGGTGAGTGGGCCGAGCCCATAAGAAAATCTACGGCCCGGCTAAGGTGTGGTCCGATACGTGTCCTTAGGGACTTAAGCGGATGTGCTTAAGCGATTTGCCACGGCAATATGCGCGTGTCCGAGTGCCCAATACCTTTAAAGATCCTTCCATACCGCGGTTTGTCGACTTCATGAGAAGGCGACACGATGCAATTTGGAAGGTGACCAACAGCAGAGTTTTTATAGCCACCTTGGTGAACAAGGGCTTTTGGTTTTTCGAAGATTTGGTCGGTTAATCTTGCCGATCTTGTTTGTTTTCCACCTTGGTGAAGATCTTTATAAGATTGAGACCGGTATTATGGCAAAAGCTATTTAATAACTTGGTCATATTTTTCATATGATTGAAAGAACTGGTTTTCCCATGAGGGATGATTAAAGTATTTGTTCCGGGATGACTCGGGCAGATCTACTCGGATAAGCATGAGCTTACCGAGTGCTTTTTACCCGCTAGGGACGAATGAAATATTTATTCCGGGATTACTCGGGCGAATCCACTCGGTTGAGCAAGAGTTTACCGAGTGCTTTTTACCCATGAGGGATGATTGAATTATTTGTTCTGAGATGACTCGGGCAAATTCACTCGGATGAGTATGAACTTGCCGAGTAATAAGATTTCTATGATTGCTTTAGCATGAGCTAGGCATCTACATGAAGATGATTTTTTATAGTTCTTGACTATATGCTTAGCCTATTTTTGACTAATCACATAGTCGGGGCTACACCTATAATTAGGTGCATCGGAGATGCACCTAGATGTTTATTTTGAGAGATTTTTATATATGTTTTTCCAGCCCTTCACAGTCTTTGGAGCCACTCGGGAAGATTCGGGCGAGAGATGATGGAATTACTCGGCGCCAAAAGCACTCGGTCAAAGAAATTTTTGGTTGAGTGCTTGCTTTGTCTGAAGCCGAGTTGTCTCGTCGACCGAAAAGGACTCGGGGGCTCTTGTGGAGATTGTGGCAATCGGGTATCCACATGGCAAGCTTATCCGACCGGAGGTAGGGATAGATTGCGCCGCTATATCCGTAAGCCGAACTTGACTTAGGTGTTACGGTTGCCGATAGAGATAAGGCAATCGGCCTATAGTCACGGTTTGGTAAGATTGAGGAAACCATCTTAGAGTAAGATAGGGTTTCCGACTTGTAAACCCTTCCTCCCAAGACTATATAAGGGGGGTAAGGGGCGTCCCTTGAGGGATATTCCAACACTAGATCTGAGATACAACTTCATAAGCAAGAGCTTTAGATCACGAGATCAATAAAGACACTCGGCGGATCGAATCCACCGAAACAGGAGTAGGGTATTACCTCACGAGAGGGCCTGAACCTGTCTAAATCTTCTTCTCCTTCTAACCCATTGTGCTTGGCGATCTTGACTGCGACCCCATAAAATATATTGCCGAAACCAAGTTTCGACAGTGCGATGCGCGGAAAACGCCAGCGGAGGACGTCGCGGTTCGGGGCGACGGCTTGAGAGCAAACGATGGCACAGGAAACCGGAGGGAAGGGAGCGGTGAAGCACTCACCGGAGATGGAGAAGCCGACGACGGCGGCGACAATTTTGGGGCTAACGCACGAGAGCAACAAAGGGGGAACACGCGGCGGCGGTGAGGGGATTTTATAGGGGCGCAAGGAGATCGGAAAGTGCACGGGATAAGCGCGGATTCTTCGCCATCGGTTTCGGACTCGGAGAGAGAGAGAGAAACGGCGGCAGCGATTTCCGTGCGGATAAGATTGCCTTGGTGTGCGCGAAGCGCGGGGATGGATGCGGCAGCGCGAGGTCGAGCCCGGCATGGGTCCGACGTGGCACGGACGCACGCGGGAGCGGTGCGGGGCGGCGCGCGCATGGCGGTGGCGGCGGCTAGGCGGCGGGCGCGAGGCGGGAGGCCCGACAGTGGGGCCCACTGTCGGTGGCTTGCGAGCAAGGGAGGGCGCGGACTTGCGCGGCGCGGGCTGGTATCGTGGGCTTCGGCCCCGACCAAGGGAGAGCGGCGTGCACACGGGAAGGCGGCTTGGGCGGAGCGGAACCGGGCCGACGGCCCGACTCGGAGAGGAGGGGCGGGAAACCGTACGGCGGTACGAAAAAAAAAAAAAGAAAAAAAAAAAAGGAAAAGGAGGGATTTTGGGACTTAATTAAATTGCTGTTTTCTTATTTAATTGATTCAAAATACTTAGAGTGCTCTAAAAAATTCCGAAAAATTCATTTAGCGCATTTTGACATGCGAATTCAAGAAAAATCCCACCATCTTTGTTTCCATTTATTGATTGCATTTTAAAATTACTTGGTTGGCTCCAGATTAATTCCGAATTCGATTATTTCAGGGTAACTTATTTAAACGATTTAGGGCAAAACTCGGGGTGTGACATCTGACCTACTAGATAGTTGTTGATAATCTAAGTCTTGTTAAGCTGATAGGTTTATAGTAATGTTTCACCGGAGGGTTAGCCGGTCTTATCTGATGTGTTAAATTTCTCCTTGATAGCTTTGTTGTCTTTGGTTAAATTTAGCACATGGCCACTTTGATCGATGCCATATCGGCTGGTTTAAATCTATCAGACAATCAACAACCTTATGCTGCATCGGTTAGGTTTGACCTATAAGGTTGTGGCTGTAAGTTAGATTTATTCAAGTTAGTGAGTATCAATCATCGTTTCATTGGTGTTTTAGCCGATGAGTTATCTGGACATTGCAGCGGCTTGCAAGGATTGCATATGAGGTGATGTTTAGCCGATGACAACAAAGTATTCAACATCGATCGTTCATCTTTTGGATATTATGCCATCGGACCTCCAGCCGATGTGTGCTTCATTATTCAGATCAATGTCTATTTCATCATGTGATTGGTTTATTCTATATTATATTACTATATTATCACGTGATCGTCAGCCGATCGCCTCTATATGGATGTTTGCTCAACACACAGCCGATGGACTAAAACCCTAACCGCATCGGCTGACATCGGCATCGGCTGGAATCACGCCATCGGCTATCGACCGATCGGCTAGCATCGGCTATCGGCCTATCGGTCGATATGCTTTATATTTCGTTGCTTTGTATATCTTGTCAGTGGTAGGATCAAACTGACTGACACGTCTGCACTTCAATGATTTTAGGACCTGCACTAGAGTTAAGCAGATCTTCCAGGCCAGTGTGTTTCCACGCCAACACATTATTGGCACACCCGGACATCGGCAAGAGTGTGATTTTTGGTGTGAACAGCAACCTAGAATTGATGGACCAGGAGCACGGATTGGGTGCCGATGACACGACCGCTTTTGTAATCTCCGCAAAGGAAAACACAAAAGCAAAGGGGTAGAGATCTCTCTCTGGATTTGTTAGCACACAACTGAACAAAAGGTTCTATATTTGGATTATCAAAAGGTCTCTTTTGCTTAGGAGCAAGGGGATATTTATACTAGGAACAACCCTCATAGATGAGCGAAAACACAAAATGAAAATGAAGAGGCAGAGTATGTGAAGAGGCTTCCACGAAATCAACTCCCGAAGTGGTCTCGTGAGGTTGTTTGTCTATGTGCGCTTGATAATTTGGCAATAACTCCATCTTGAGAAGTCCAAATGATGATATGTTTCTTGGATGTGAAAGTATACTCAATAATTTTTCCAACCATGCACAGCATGCATCAGGAAACATTGTAGAATGATATAGTTTTGCATGGGTAGTTGTACCAACATTCTGGTCTGGCAAACTCTTGACCTTCAGAGTAGTCTGCACTAAAGTACTCATATCTCATTAGTGTAAAATCCAACGTACTCAGGCTTAGTGGTGTTGGAAAGCTGACTTGATAAGCTTTCCAAAATGTCCTCATTGACCTCCATAGCTTTTTGGAATCAAATGTTATGACTATTTCTTTTAGCTGGTCTGTTTTCACTGTTACGCCCAATCTGCTGGTCTGATCCTCATGGTCTGATTCATCCTCCTCTTGATGTGTATTTCTAAGTACAACCAAAGTAGAATACTAAGGTAGTATAACATTCTTAGAAGTGTTGGAATTATAATCAATTAGGAATGAATTTACCTGCTCTTGTAGTCTTGGCACGTCTTTGTGAAAATGACCCTTGATTTGTATCTTCAATGTCGAATTTTGAATGGTTGACACTTGAGGAAGCATGCATGGTTGAGATGAACTCATCAACAGGAGGCCTTCTAAAGGCATAACCATAATCATATTGACAACTCAATCTCTAGATCAATACAACACTCGACGGATCCAATTCCCGAAACAGGAGTAAGGTATTACCTTGTCGAGAGGGTCTGAACCTGTCTAAACCTTTGTCTCAACCCATCTACTTTAGCTCTCGTACGCAACCTCTTTTTCTTATTGTCGATTCCTGCATTCCAATCTAGGAAAGCAAAGCCCCTAACACTACCGGTACTTTAGCGTTGTTTGTCACTCATCATTGATGTTGGATGGCCAATCGACTGAGTAAGCGAGGTATACCCGACCCAACCCTATGTGTGCTTGTGATCAACAGGAAGAAACCATTGATCACATCCTTGTTGTGTGCCTTAAGTATCGTTAGATCTAATGGCTGATCCTAAATGCCATTGGGCAAGCATCCTGCTTTTCTACAACTTCCTTTTGCTCATGGTGGTGCAAGAGCAAAAAGAAAGTAAGCACACATCTTCGCCAAGGGTTCAACACCATCGTTACTTTGGCTGCCTAGTTGATTTGGAAGGAAAATGAACAATCGAGTGTTTAACCAACAGCAACACACCTAGACGGAAGTGGTGTGAGATGTGGTAGAAGAAGCTGCACTTTTGGTGCGAAGCAGGTCTAGTAACTGTTTACACCCAAAATTGGCACCTAGAGTTGAAATAGGGAAAATTGCCAATATTTGGAAAATCTGTCGGTTTCCTCCAGAGGGCCGGTCCAACCGCCATGTATGGGCTGGTCAGACCGGCGACATATGGTCGTTCTGACCGGCAGAATCCGAGACCGAGTCGATTTCCATCGGTACTCGAGTTTCCTTGCTCCATAAGTTATGTTTCGGGTTTCCTAAGGTGTCTACCCGGATTGAACGTGGAGAAGGACATGTGAGAGACAAGACCAACCCCTATTTAAGGGCTAAGGCCAGTTCAATTGGAAGAGATATACACAATACGCAAGAATCAATCTAGTTTTAAGTTTTTAGCCAATTGAATCATTCTTTTACTTTTTTCATATTAGTTCATTCATCTTTGTCGATTTGCGCTGTAAATCGTCCGCCGCCGCTGTGAGAGTGCGACATCTCTTTGTAGGTTTGTCCTGAAAACCTTCCGTTTGCCCACGAGACGGGCATTTATCTATCGTTCTACTCAAATTAGCTTCGCTAGCCGGTTTAATCTACAAAATCCATATTGGTTTAGTTTTTTGCTATATCGAGGTGGTTGGCGACTTCATATCATCGCAAGGCGTTTAGATGTCTCGATATTGATTGTCTTCTTGCCAAAAAAGTTACCAACACGATTTTTGGCGACTCTGCTGGGGAAATCCGCTCAACGTCATCTCAACTTCGACGCCGCCATGTCAAATCAAGCCGCACAGGAGGTCGATCCATCCAAGGTTATCCACATCTCATTGGATGATCTTGACGAAGAAACACGCAAGATCATGGAGGAGCTGATCAAGGCGATCTCGCAGGAGGTGTTGGACAAGTCGTGTACTAAGACTCTGTTAACGGCTAAATTTGGTAACCAAATCTTTAAGTCCTAGCTGAGGTTGAAGCAGAATCGGATCGACTGTTTTGACGGAGAAACAGAGGCCGGGTCGGCTGAGATGCGATCGGCTGCGAAGCCAGTCGGTTAAGGTTGAATCGGACAAGAACAGCCGATAGCCGATTCCAAGTTCAGAGAAGTTGAAGCCATTTCTGATGCAGATATTTGGAGACAAAATAGAAGATTCGGTTTTGCAAATTGTGCATTAAGAGATATTGCCATCTAGGGATAAAGTCCCATAACGGCGAATGTATGTAAATTAAAGATTTGTTTAGGGATAACCCTATTGTAAAGGCGGTAAAGGATTGCTTCCCGCACTTTTGTCATATAGATATAGTAGTTAGTTGTAACCGTATATAGCGCAATCTTTGCTGTACTTGGGTATAAATAGGACTCGAGACCCCTATAAACAAATAATCACAATCAATACAAGCTTCGGCGCATCGCCTCATTTTTCTTCAGACGAACAACTGATCCGGCTTCGGGCTGCATCGTTTCGATCCTCAAGTTCAGGTAAATGTTCATCATTAGTGGTGTATCTCATCGAATTTAGTGCTTCCATCGTTATGACACTCTAAATTCGATGATTTATGTTGTGCTGGTTATCATATATCGCATATAATCTAGAATAATGTTTAGATCTATCTCGACATCGGCTCGTTTCTGTCAAGAATCAGCAGCCGATAGAGCTAGATCTAAGGGTTGGCCTAAATTATATGCGATATCCACCGTCTTGAGGTATTTACATCAGCTACAGTAGATCAGACTGTTCTTTTTATAATTAATGCTGCATCAACATTGATCTATTAAGTCGTTTTTAGAGCTTTTATGATCTATTCGGTTAGATGTATGTGTTTAGAGATAGTGTCAGGGTTTCAGCCGGCCTTATCTGTTTTAATACTCTTTTAGTATATTTTGCTATCAAATTCATTAAAACGACCTCTTATATTAAGATCTTGCTTTAGTTAAATACCCTAAGCGAGAATCGGTTTGTCGGCTGACGACATGGCCGGATCTAGGTTTAGCGCATTTAGCTCAAATCAATATCTTCTCATAAGATAAATCGGAGTATTAGCCGATTCATAGTTGTACTTATGACATCGGCTAACTATGAATCGGCTAAGATCGTTAAGGCATATATTTATTTTTCCATTGTATATTTGGATTAAGTGACTAATACTGTCTCGGTGTAGCCGATCTATTCTAGTCACTTGGTTTAAATATACTTCGGAATAGCATATATATGTAAATTGACTCTCAGCCGATCCAGGAGGATCTAACTTAACGCATATATCTCTATTTTTCTTGTTGGTTACGAGATCAAACCAACGGCATGTCTTGCACAACATAGGTAGCCGAGAAGGACCTGCACTGGAGTTAAGTAGATCTAGCATATATATGTAAATTGACTCCTGCAGCCGATCCAGTAGGATCTAACTTAATACTTAACACATATATCTCTATTTTTCTTGTTGGTTACAGATCAAACCAACTGGCATGCCTTGCACAACATAGGTAGCCGAGAAGGACCAGCACTGGAGTTAAGTAGATCTCCCAGTCCAACGCGTGAGAGAAATTTCTCATCACAGACTCGTCAAGGCGTGGTTCTCAAGTCCGGTACTCCGCTCAAAGTCGTCCATGATGAGGTAAGTACTAATAATATTGCACTTCCTATTCAAAAACTTGTAGCAAGTTCAGTAGATGAATCCGTTATTGTTGCCGTCAATAATAAACTTGAACTTGCTATCGAATCTTGCTTTAATAAGATGATGGATGCTTATATGAGTTCTAAATTCGGCTCTCTCATGGCCGATTTACCATCTACCTCTGCTGCAAGTGCTAGACAAGCCCCTGTACATTAAATATTTAGCAAAACCGATGGGGCGATTATGCAACAAGCCAGAGGGAGAGTTCAACCGCTCATGTCGGTCGGCCGAGAATCTTCGCCGGTCTAAGCAAGCACACCACTGTCGGTCGGGCCGCAACAGCCGGTCCAACCGCACCCTTCCGTCGACCAGGCGGCTATATGGCCGGTCGAGACCGCACCCCACATTGTCGGTCAAACCAGGCCACAGGCCGTCGGACCGGCGCGTTGGTGTCGATATAGGAGATTGACCCAATTACAGGCAATTCGGTTTTATATCACGTTCCCGTACATGATCCTCCTGTAGCTACTGTTTATCCACAAATTCTTCCACATATACCTAATCAATACAATGATCCTAATAGAGATTATCCGCATGATACTAGGTATGGCCAATATGGCAATATTGCGCCGCAAGAACCACTTTTTAGGCCACTAAACTTAGCCAATTCTCCGAGGCCCAAAAATATGGAGAAACGGATTGGAAACATTATTAGAGAATCATTTGAAATTGAGCCAAGGAATCGAGCTAAGGTTTACCAAAAGCCGTATCCTGATTATTTTGATAATATCCCATATCCTCGTGGTTATAGAGTTCTTGACTCCATTAAATTTAGTGGTGAGGATAATAGGACCACATGGGAACACATAGGACAATTTTTAGTGCAATGTGAAGAAGCTAGCACTTCTGATGCTTTTAAATTGCGTTTGTTCTCTTTATCTTTATCTGGTACTGCTTTTAGATGGTTTACTTCTTTACCGGCAAATTCTATTCATACTTGGGCTCAATTAGAGCCAAAATTTTATGATTATTTCTACACTGGTGAAACTGAGCTTAGGCTATATGATTTAACATCGGTTAGGCAAAAATATAATGAATCTGTCACTGATTATATTAAGAGATTTAGAGATGCTAGAAAGTAGTGTTTTAGTCTAAATATAACTGAAAGAGATTTGGCTGATCTTGATTTTAGTAGTTTACTTGCTCCTATTAAAGAAAGGTTAGATGGCCAACAATTTCTTGATGTTAGTCAAGTCATGCAGAAGGCTCTGGCTCAAGAAAGCCGGGTCAGGGATAGTAAAAAATTTGTTAGATCCAATGACAAAGGGTCTCGTGTTAGTATGGTTGATTGCTCCAATGATAGTGATTCTGATA
The DNA here is from genome assembly GCA_019925245.2 of Oryza australiensis. NCBI lineage: Eukaryota > Viridiplantae > Streptophyta > Magnoliopsida > Poales > Poaceae > Oryza > Oryza australiensis. The sequence continues at coordinate 130,288 of JAIFGZ020000477.1, read as the reverse complement.
GTGATGAGGGCGATCATGATATCTATGTTGCTGAATGATCTTCGATTAACAAGAATAAGCTTTTGTATGTTCTAGCTTGATGTCGACTCCTCGCAAGGATCAGTAAAGTGAGATTAAGTATAGCTTTGATGTGGCCAAGTGTGATAAAATTTTTGATTATCTCTTGCAAGAGAAGCAAATTAAGTTACCTAAAGGCCATGTCATACCTTCATTAGAAGAATTAAACCGTCGATCTTATTGCAAGTGGCATGATTCTTATTCTCATTTTACTAATGAGTGTAATGTGTTTCGTCGACAGGTTCAATCGGCCATAGAGGAAGGACGATTGAAATTTATTGAGGGCTCTAAGATGAAGCTTGACAGCGATCCTTTTTCTGTTAATGTCATTGATTTCAATGACAAAAAGGTGTTGATTCAGCCGTAGCAAGCCAAATCTACTAAGGGGAAGGGGTTGTGATTGGACAAGTTAGACCCAAGATGCTCGTGCCCAAGAATCCGGAGGTTGGCGTTTGGAAGAAGAATAAAGATAAAGCTTCAAGTTCAAGAAATCCCCGGAAGCCAAAAGTGGCTTTTGATATGCTCTTAAACAAATACGAAAGAAAAGCATGGAGAAGGGGCGTAACAATGGCAAGAGATCAAGATCACCTCCTAAGGAACAATTTGGTCGTTCACCAAGGGCGTTGGAGCCACCGTTTCTACATTATCCTCAAGTCATGCCATGAGGGCCTTGCCCAATGCCGTCGCCGGGATATCCTTTTCCTTATTTTATGCCATGGGGGGCAATACCATTAATGTATAATCATATGCCTCCAATGCAATTTCATCAAAGATGGGGAAAGAAGAGGAGATCAGCACATGAGCATATATCTTCGTGAAATGAAGGCCGGTTTCCATCGAGAAATTGGTTCGAGGAAGAAAAGAGGGCACATAAGAATACTAAGGCGGAAGAGAGGACTTCGGAGGTGGTTACTATCAAGATAGGGTCTCATGATGTGCCAAAACCTTCTGAGGATAAAACTAAAACAGTTTTGAGTGATCGAACCGAAGTCAACACAGGTTCTGCGTAGGGGAGCAGTCAGACCAGGCTTGTTGACCGGTTTGACCGAAGACCCACGGCCGGTCGGCCGGGCTGTTGGCTGGTCCGACCGAGAGCCTATAGCCGGTCGACGGTGCTCGACCGGTCGATCGCAGGTACAAGGCCGATCCGACCAGTTACCAACGCCGGTCTGACCGCCAGTCTTTCGGAAGTGGTTCAAGGTTTGTTTCTCTTCGCGAAAGAATAATGGAGGACATTACATACCTCAGTGGATGCTTGAAGATTTGACGGCTATGCAAAGGAGAAAGTTGCAACGTCTTCGAGGCATGTGAGTTGAAAGAAAAGGAGGCCGAAGAGTGGAGAGATAGAAGATTTGATGAGTTACAGCCATCGCCGATGAAGGAATGGAGACCCAAACCATTGAAGGTTGAGGAGCCGGTGGTTGTTCGAGAGGAAAGGAAAAGGAAAGGAAATGAACAACCGGCTGTTGCGTCATCACCAAGTGAAAGCATGGACATCAGTATGGTATGCATGTTGCCCATGGAGTTTTGTGCCATGGAGGAGGTGGAGGTTGCTCAGCTTTCGATAGGTCCAAGGGATGCGGTATTTGAGAAGCCCGATGAATCTAACCGTCATATGAAGCCTCTTTATCTCGAAGGCCATATTGAAGGGAAGCCGGTCTCAAGGATGCTAGTGGATGGAGGAGCCGCTGTAAACTTGATGCCGTATTCACTATTCAGGAAGTTGGGTCGTGAAGAAACTGAATTGAAGAAAACCAATATGATACTCAACGACTTTAGTGGTGAATCAGCGGAGGCCAAGGGAATCTTATCCGTGGAGCTTATAGTGGGAAATAAGACGTTGCCTACCGCTTTCTTCGTCGTCGATGTGCAAGATAACTATAGTGTTATTTTGGGGCGTTGTTGGATTCATGCCAACTGTTGTGTTCCTTCTACTTTGCACCAATGCTTGATTCAATGGGACGATGATGATATTGAAGTTGTTCAAGCGGATGCATCGGCCGACCTTGCAATGGCCGATGTTTCGATAGGGTGGCAACATGGGAATATGCAATGCTTATCAGGGTTAGATCTCTCTAACTTTGATTTTATTAGTGTGTGCAAACATGGCTTTGTACCTATCTCTGTAAAACCGGCTAGCTTAGCACGGTTAGTTGATATTACTTTGTATAATGAGTAAAAAAACAATTTAGAGTGGTTGCAAAGGAGGGTGCAAGAATATCGATCTACAAAGAACGAAATTGGAGAAACTAATGAAGATTTTGATGAAGTAGAAAAACTTGGTCAAGGGTTTACATCGGCCGATCCATTAGAAGAAGTGGACATAGGAGATGAAAGTATTCCAAGGCCGACTTTTGTAAACAAAAATATGAAAGATGATTATAAGGTTAAAATAATCAAGTTGCTTAGGAATATGTTGATTGTTTTGCATGGGAATACCATGAAATACCGGGACTTAGCCGTGATCTTGTTGAGCATGGGCTCCTTGTAAAATCAGGATTTAGGCCTCATAAACAACCTCCTCGTCGCTTCAATCCTCTTATTTATGATCGTGTTAAAGAAGAGATAGACCGATTATTAAAGGCAGAGTTTATTAGGCCATGCCAGTATGCAGAGTAGGTGTCCAACATAGTTTTGGTGAAAAAGAAGGGAAGTGGCAAGATTAGAGTGTGCATAGATTTTAGAGATTTGAACAAAGCTATTTCTAAAGATGAATATTCTATGCCTATAGCCGACATGTTGATGAATGGTGATTCGGGTCATAAAGTGATTAGCTTTTTGGATGGTAATGCCGGCTACAATCAAATCTTTATGGCGGAAGAGGATCTGTACAAGACGACTTTTAGGTGTCCGGGATTTGTTGGGTTATTTGAGTGGGTTGTTATGACATTTGGGTTGAAAAATACCAGTGTAACATATCAAAGAGTGATGAATTTGATATTTTATGATTTGTTAGGTTTTATCTTAGAAATCTATATTGATGATATTGTTGTCAAATCGGATGACATGGATGGTCATATATCCGATTTGAGGTTAGCTTTTGAGAGGATGCGTCAATATGGTTTAAAGATGAATTCACTCAAGTGTGCTTTTGGTGTGTCGGTGGGGAAGTTCTTAGGATTCATGGTGCATGAGAGAGGAATTGAGATTGATCATAAGAAGGTTGAGAAGATTCAAGATTTCAAGGCCCCGACATGCAAGAAAGAAGTTCAAAAGTTACTAGGTAAAGTGAATTACTTGAAAAGATTTATATCTAATCTAGCGGGTAAAATTGATGCTTTCATTTCCATCTTACGTTTGAAAAAAGAAGCCGATTTTACTTGGGGGCGACACAACAAGAGGCATTTGAGGGATTGAAGAAGTATTTATCTACTCCACCTATCGTGCAAGCGCCTAAAGCCGGAATTCTGTTTCGGCTATATATTGCTGCTGAAGACAAAGTCATTGGAGCCGTTTTGACACAAGAGGAAGATGGCAAGGAATATATAATCACGTATTTGAGCTGCGGTCTTTTGGATGCCGAGACGAGGTATGTTTTTGTAGAGAGACTTTGTCTTTGCTTATACTATACTTGTACCAAGTTGCGTCATTACTTGTTATCTAGTACTTGCATAGTTGCTTGTCAGACCGATGTTATTAAACATGTGTTGCAAAAGGTCAATTCTGAGTGAGAGAATTGGCAAGTGGGCGTATGCATTGATTGAATATGATTTGGCTTATGAACCTTTGAAATCTATGAAAGGCCAAATTGTAGTAGACTTTATAGTATACCATCATGTGGATATTGCTTATGAGATGAGGTTTGCTTGCTTAATGTTATATCTTGAAAGATTTATTTTGATGGTTCTTTGTGCAAGGAGGGTCAAGGTATAGGGGTAGTCTTAATTTCGCCCAATGGTCAATGTTTTGAAGCATCGGTTCGTTTGGAGTATTTTTGTAAAAATAATCAGGCCAAATATAATGCTTTATTATTTGGTTTACAAGTGATGGAAATTATTGGTGCTACACATGTGGAGGCATTTGGTGATTCGGAATTGGTGGTGCAACAAATTGCCGGAGTTTACAAATGCCTTGATAGGTCGCTAAACAGGTATCTTGATCAATGTTTGGATATTATCACCAATTTTGATGATTTTGCTATTAAACATATTGCTAGGCGTGAGAATTCTAGAGCGAATGATTTGGCTCAACAAGCATCCGGTTATAGTGTCAAGCGAGGAGTATTTTTATACTAGAAAAATCGGTGCTTAATTATAATTCTTTGGGCGAAATTGGCAATGACACAGATCGTAGGCGGTCTGATCGACACACTATTGCCGGTCTGATCGTGGATGGCAGGCGGTCTGATCGACGCGTCACTGCCTGTCTGGCCATGGGTGGCCGGCGGTCTGATCGGCCTTGTAAGGCCGATCTGACTGGATAGGATGAGCGGTCTGACCGGCGTTGCTTGGTCGGTCAGACCGGGTGCATAAAAGGTGCTACGGGCACAATTTATTTGATACAGAGGCCGAGATAATGTTAAATTCGGACGTTTGTGCTCTGAAAACAAGCGAGGACTAAAGAATTCCTTTGATTCAATATTTGAAAGATCCTAGTCTTAGGGTTGATCGAAAAATTCGATGGTAAGCATTTAAATACACTTTGCTTGATGGAGATTTATATCGCCGAAACATAGATGGAGTGCTATTGAAGTGCCTAGATAATGATCAATCTAAAGTTGCTATGGGAGAGGTACATGAGGGTATTTGTGAAACTCATCAATCGGCCCATAAAATGAATTGGTTGTTTAGGAGAGCGGAGTTCTATTGGCCGAAGATGATTGATGATTGTTTCAAGTATTATAAAGGATGCGAAGCTTGTCAATGGTTCGGCAATGTTTAATTGGCACCCTGCGGTGTTGAATCCTATTATTAAACCATGGCCGTTTTGAGGTTGGGCTTTGGATTTCATCGGTCAAATTCATCATTTGTCATTGAAAGGGCATCGGTTCGTGCTAGTTGCGACAGATTACTTTACCAAGTGGGCCGAAGCCGTGTCGCTCAAGAATATGACTTATACGGAGGTAATTGACTTTATCTTGAAGCATATTATACATAGATTCGGTATTTCTCAAACATTGACTACGAACAAGGGGCTTCCTTCATGTCCAAAGAGGTGAGAAGTTTTGTCGAATCTTATGGTATCAAATTGTTGATTTCTTCTCCTTACTACGCTTAGGCTAATGGATAATTCGAGTCGAGTAATACAACTTTGTTAAAACTAGTCAAGAAAAAGATTCAAAAACATCCAAAGAGGTGGCATGAGGTGCTTTCTGAGGCATTATGGGCACATAGGATATCTAAACATGGTGCCACCAAGATAACCCCTTTTGAGTTGGTCTATGGACAAGAAGCCATTTTACCGGTTGAGGTGAATCTTGGCTCTCTTCGATGTATAAAGCAAGACGATTTGTCGGTTGAAGACTACAAGACCTTGATGGGAGATAATCTTGATAAGGTGATCGATAAGCGTTTGAAGGCTTTGGAGAAAATAGAGAAAGAGAAGAAGAGAGTGGCTAAAGCATACAACAAAAGGGTGAAGGCAAAGACGTTCCAAGTGGGAGATTTGGTATGGAAGACAATTTTGCCTTTGGGTTCTCGATCTAAAGAGTTCGGAAAGTGGTCACCAAGTTGGGAAGGACCTTATCGAATATGCAAAATTGTTATAGGAAATGCATACTTTTTGGAGACATTTCAAGGAGAACGTTTTCAGCGAGCTATCAATAGGAAATACCTGAAGAAATACTTTCCAAGTATTTGGTAGGATACTTAGGAAATATTATGGCCGCTAATATGGATACTTAGCTAGTTTTAAGTTTTTAGCCAATTGAATCGTTCTTTTACTTTTTTCATATTAGTTCGTTCATCTTTGTCGATTTGCGCTGTATATCGTTCGCCGCTACTGCGAGAGTGCGACATCTCTTTGTAGGTTTATCCTGAAAACCTTCCGTTTGCCCATGAGACGGGTATTTATCCATCGTTCTACTCAAATCGGCTTCGCTAGCCGGTTTAATCTACAAAACTCATCTTGGTTTACTTTTTTGCTATATCAAGGTGGTTGGTGACTCCATATCACCGCAAGGCGTTTAGGTGTCCCGATCGTGATTGTCTTATTGCCAAAAAGTTGCCAACACTAACATAGCATCACAGTGGTAGCTTGGTTGCACAATCGATGCCGCGAGAGATAATATTGTTTACTCTTTTGTGTTCGTTTTCCTTTTTTACTTATTGGATAGGTTAGCAAGATGTAGACGCCCTCTTCTTAATACAAAAGACACACATAGCTTATGCGTATTATCAAAATATATTGCATACCAACTATATTTCATTCATATGTAAAATATTGTTGTTATCTAATCTCTTTACAGGGCTACTTGATCAGGTATACACCTTGAAGTTCTGGCCTACGGCAATCAAATGGATCAATCAACATTGTAAATCTTTCCTCTTGAAAGGGGAGGAGAAAATAAATGGTTACACTGCCTTTTTCATGAGAAGAAGTCAGTATGCCTATTAAGAATGGCGGCCTCAGTACCAATAACATCGTTGACCCAAACTACACCATCTACCATCCACTTCTGCCATTTGAGCACACCGTCCATCGTCGTCTATTCCAAGCGCCAAATCGCCCTAAGCTGCTAGCCTACTACGTCTTTTTGGCCATGAGGTAGAAGACCAAAGAATGATAAATTCGTCTTCTTCCCTCATGTGTCAGGTTAGAATGGTGACTAATCATGGGCTGTAAAATGACGCTGCATATCAAAGTCTTCTGTGGGCTATGGCAAAGAGAAAAAAAAGCCTCTTGAAATCAAAGAATTTCGGGAGTGGCATTCGATGACGCAAATAGTAGGGAAAAAAAGTCGACCGCAAGCTAGTGACGGCCGATAGGCCGAGGCGGGCCGGCCCAGCACGCGTGGGGCGTAGCGGCCGCACGCACGACCCGAGGCAAACGGGCGAGGCCGGCAAGACGGCACGAGCAGCCATGCCGTGCTTGGGCTACCGGCCGAGCCCGCGGGCTGGCACGGCACGGCCCGTCTACTGTAGCAGGTCACGCGACACGGTGGGGTGGCGAATCAGCGCGTGACGTGTGGCTCGGGCGCACCGAGGGCGTGCAACGCCTCCTGCCGTCCAATACGAGCGCGCCACGTGCCCCCAATGACTATATGGTTGTTTAAATTTGAAATTAGCCATTGGAGACTAAAAAATTCAAAAAAATTGCAAAAAATCTCAAATTTCATCCTATAAATAGGGCATGAACCCCAACCATTTCTCCTCACCCTCACTTCTCATCTTGTGCTCTCAAGTATCCATTTTTTTTATTTTGACAAAATTTGCTTAAATTTTGTCAAAAATCAAAATAAGTTTCGTAGTTCAATAGTTTGATCGCAGAAGTTTAAAGAGCTCGTAGTTGGAAAGATGTAAGCAATATTCAAATTTGTGTATTATTTGTATTGTGTTTGTGAATTCAATAAATATTCTAAAATTTGTTTATGTCGGTTTAAACTTTCAGAATGGATCCGAACTATCCATACCAGTCGTCGTCGTTTACTTTGGGTGATTTCGACCCCAACTACATGTCGAGGTATGACGATGCCTCCGGATCGGCGTCAACTCCAGCATCTGTGGAGGAGGTATCGGTTCAGACGACGGCGGTGGCTTCGGAAGGATTATCTTCCAGATCTGTGAGCGAAAGTGTTTCGACACGCACCGGCCCGAAAAGATCGAGAACCTCCGGTGTGTGGCAACACTTCGATAAGATAAAGGAAACAGCCCTGGATGGAAGGGAGGTATCGAAAGCTGGTTGTAGAATATGTAGGCAAATATTATCTGCTCGTGGTTCTGCTGGTACAGGTCATCTCAAGCGCCATGCGGAGTCGTGTGCCAAGAAGCAAGGAATACAACTCCGGCAGGAGCAAGTTATGCTAAACCCGGACGGTACGATACGTGGTTGGAAGTACGATCCCATGGTTGCTCGGGAATCTCTTGTCCGGTTAATCGCCAAGCAAGATTTACCCCTGAACATTGGAGAGACTCCTGATTTTGAACAATACATTCAGCAATCTCATAACGCTAGGTTTAAATCTGTGAGTAGGCAAACAACAACTAGAGATTTAGAGAATGTTTATCAGAAGGATTCAACTGCACTTAAGGAACTGCTTAGTACATGTACTTTCTCTGTTAGTGTTACTTCAGATATATGGAGTAGTAGAGCTAGGCAGGATTATCTTAGCGTAGTTGTTCATTTTATTGATGATGATTAGCAATTACAAAAGAGAGTTTTAGGGCATAGGTTAATAGATGTCTCATATACAGGAGAAAACATAGCTGAAAGAATTAGGAAAGTAATTAATGAATTTAATCTTGCTGATAAGATATTTGCTGTCATCCTAGATAATGCATCTGCTAATTCTAGGGCTATGAAAATATTGCAACCTTTATTTTGTATTTATGCTCAATCTTTTCTACTCCATCAGCGTTGTGCATACCATATAATTAATTTGATTGTTAAGACTGACATGAAGAGGGTAGGTAACCACATTGATGTTGTTCGTCTAGCAATCGCGTGGTTAACTGCTTCAAACCCACGGATTGGTGTGTGGAAGAGGTTTTGTTATGTGGTCGGTAAGAGAGCTCGTAAGTTTGCCACCGATGCAAAGCATCGGTGAAATGCAACGTATTTAATGTTAAAAGTTATTTTACCTTATAGTGAATTACTTACTGATTTTGTTCAGTCACGTGGTGGCCCAAAAAAGTGATGGGTCGCTATTCGAATGAGCATGTTTGGGCAATTGTCCAAAAATATAACCATTTTTTAGAAACTTTTTATGATTGTACTCTTATTTTGTCTCAAGTTTAGTATCCAACTTCTAATATAATTTTACACAACATTCTTAAATTGCTTCTTTATTTAAAGAATACGAAAATGATGATGTTCTAAGTGAACATGTCTTTCACATGAAAAAATATTTTAAATATTAGAAAAATATACCCATGTTATATGCTTTTGCTTTTGTTTTAGATCCTAGGTGTAAATTGGGATTGTCTCGCTACTTTATTACTTCTTGGTGATACTATAAGTGTAGATTATATTTCTTTTTATACTGAGGTTAGGGGTAAATTATATGAAGTTTTCGGAAGATATGAACTAAAGTTTCAGGGAGTTCGACAGCAGAGACCCCCTCCTATCCCCACTACAGGTAAGAAGAAGATACAGTGGGGTCGGATTTGGGGTGGATCGTCTTCAAGCCAAGGTGGTTGCGGTTAAGTCGACTACAAGTGGAGACGCCTCTTTGCGGGTGTTGCCGAAGAGTTGTCCGGTTATTTGGACGGTGACGCCATCCACCACGAAGCACAAGACTTCAACGTCCTCGGGTGGTGGAATGACCACAAGATAGCATATCGCGTGCTTTCAAAACTAGCACGGGATGTGTTGACGGTGCCCGTATCGACGGTGTCCTCCGAATCGGCCTTCAGTCTATGTGGCCGAATCATCAAAGACCGGAGGACGAATCTGAGCAGCGACCACGTCGAAATGCTACTAAGCATTAAAGACTGAGAGTTTACTCGACAACATGCCCAATACACTGCGGACAACCAAGAATTGACCGTCCAGTTCGAGCAACTCTACCTGGATCCAGACCAACCCCAGTAAAATTTTATTAGAAGTAGTTCTGACCTTTGAGTTGTACTCTTTTCTTTGTCATGATTTTCTCGTTTTTACATGAGTTTTTACATGACAAAGTTTTTAACGAGTAGCACGTATAATGATATAAACATTAATAAATATCATTACTGTTTTCAACAAATTCTTTTGTAATATTTTCGTAAATATGAATTTATCTTTAACATTAGTAAGTTATTACTTCTTTTTAAAAAAACTTTAATTTTCAATTTTTATTTTTTTAAACTTATCTCCTGTTTTTAAAAAAAATTGCACTTGTGCAAAGGCCCGTGGGCTCGACCCGCTCGTGGGTCATCTCGTGGGTCATCGGCATGCCGTACCAACATGGGTACGACCCAGCTCCCTATGAACTATGCTTAGACTGAGGCTAGGCACGTGAGCCGACCCGGTACGATTCATTTCATAAAACGTGCCAAACAGGCCGTGCCAATACGGATCTGTGACGTGCCGGGCCGGCCGCCCGTTTGGCCGTCACTGCCGGAAGCAAGGGTCCAGGAGTCGGGTGTGATGCGAGCGGGCCCAGATATCCGCGGGAATCGCCACGCCGACGGCCGACCATCTCCGCCGCTCTATCTATCCACTCGCTCGCTCTCCTCCTCCCCCGCGCGCGCGTCTCGGAGCGCAGCAGCCAGCCGGCGAGAGATGATGCTGCTACGGCCGCGCTTCCTCTCCCCCTCCCCCATCTCCTCCTCCTCGCCCCGCCGCTCCCCGCCTCCCGATTCCTCCCGAATCCCCCTCCTCCTCCTCCTCCACCCCTCGCCCGCGCGGCCGCCGCCGCCCCCTCGTCGCCGCAGCCCGACCTCCGCCGCCTCACCTCCCGCATCGTCGACCTCACCCGCCGCAGGCAGCTCTCCCAGATCATGGACGAGGTGGGCGCGGCCAGGCGGCGCGCGGTCGACCGCGGCGGGGGCACCGCGGGGGCCGGGCTCAACACCATCGTCATGAACGCCGTGCTCGAGGCCTGCGTCCGCTGCGGGGACGTCGACCTCGCGCTCCGCCTATTCGACGAAATGCGCGGCCCCGGTGGGTGCGGCGTCGACGGCGTCTCCTACGGCGTCCTGCTCAAGGTATACCCTTATTCGTAGCGCGTCTTATCAGTTGGTGTTGGATTTGGGGGAAGAACTAGGTGGGAGGGGCTAACAACATGAGTCCCAACCGCTTTTCCCCTGTGGTGCTAAAATTAACAACGGAATGCACATTTATAGACAACGATGTTGGAGTACAAGTGAATTGCCCGCCTTTCCTTGCTGGCTTAAGCTTTTGGGTTCAACTGCGTGGTACATGCAACTCACTAAACGAAAGCTATAATGTGTATTCTTTAATATGTAATTGTGTAAAAATACAGGAACATGAAGTATGTGAACTAGGGCCTCTGTATGCTGTGCTTAATTAGTTGCCTTTTCTAGAATATAGATACGGACACCCCAAACTGCTCAAGGAAGCTCCTTGGTTATTTTTAGTGATCATATGCTGCTAATGAAAAATAATTAGTTCTCACAAACAAAATATGTTTTCTTTAACCAGTAGCTGTTCCTGTTATGATAACTGTGGCAACACATTTTACACCAAAAAGCCCTGTAGAGAAGCAGGGCTATCTACGAGCAGTATTAATTTTTTTCCTGAAATTCCCATCAACCTATTCATATTTTGGCCCAAAACAGAGACTCTAGGTGCTTCTATGTGTTTTTGTGTGGTAATTACATTCACCATATTCTATCAAAGAAAGTAAGAAGCAGCCAATCTGTGATAAAACAATTTTGTTTCCATTAGAAACCAATGTTCCACCTCGTGAAAGGGAAAAATATATTAAATGTTCCCAATTGGTTAGGTTTCCTTTTAATATTTTTTTCTCGAGAATCAGTTGGAAATTTTATGGGTCAATGTAAAGTTGTACACTTTTCCCAGTAACTTTATTTAAATTTTATTTCCATGTCAGATTGTCTGAACCCTCAATGTGCCAATTCTTGATTAACAACTGCTCTTTGCTTGAAGTGTCCATCCTTCAGAACTATCACATCTATTAATGGATTGAGTAAATTGCTCTGGTGATCCTTAAACTTGTGCAGTGCTCTAATCTCGGTCCCTAATGTTTGAAATTGTAGATTTATATCCCTAATCTGGCTAAATGTACCATTGGAGATCAAAATTTGACACGACCGCATCGTGCAGCTGACGTGGCACGCCACGTGTAGCCACATTGTAAGAGAGTCCTTGTGCACACGGTCAATTTCGCAGAAAGGCCCCGCAATCCAAATCTTCTTCACAATTGTTCCCATTCACCAAATCACCCTCTTCTCGAATCACCGCGCACCATTCCCCTCTGTCGTTGTTGCTACCATCCATGGCCCAGGGACATTGCAGCATGGCTACATGTGGCATGCTACGTTAGCTCTAGGATGCAGGTGTCGCAAATTTGGACTTCTTGTGGTACATTTAGCAAGATTAAGGATCTAAATTTGCAACTTCAAAGATTAGGGACCAGGATGAGAGCACCAAACAAGTTTAAGGACAACCAGTACAATTTACTCAAATGGATTAACTTAAATATGAAAGTGTTCCCAATTCCTAGAATAATACGTTGTAGAAGTTATTTTACATCCATATTTTTATTCTGGTGCATTTTCTATTTTTTGAAGGGTCTGGGGATAGCGAGAAGGATAGATGACGCATTTGAGATACTGGAGTCAATTGAGAAAGATACCTCTATTGGGAGTCCCCGGCTCTCTCCTCATCTTATTTGTGGTTTTCTAAATGCCCTTATTGAAGCTGGTTGGTACAAGATTTACCTTTTTATCTTTCAGTATAGTAGCATATTGCCCGCGTTGCAACGGGATTTAATTAAAGAAAATTATCGTTAACATGTTATTACCGTCTCTTAATTGTTGTACATATTTGTTATTCATATGTGGACCCTTTTAGCTCCACACTGTTTTTTCCTTCCCACAAAAAGTAAAAAGTTGGTGGGTGTAGTTGACACGTGGACCCTCTAACCCCACATGTCATTTTTTTTAAAGTTGGGGGCTGGTAGTGGGGTTGATGGCAGAACCACCACCACTACTCCCTTTATAAGGAGTATAGATAATTCTTATTAGAATACTAGGATGCACAGCTATTCTGAATTATTTTTCTTCTTGAATGAATAGCTAATTCATGAAACTCAACTCTGTATCAGAACAACAGTTCTAGGTTCCAATCTAACTGGCTCACTTATTGGAATACAATACTAGCTGACACCCGCACGTCGCTGCGGAATGTTAATGTGTACATACAGTTGTAAATTACAATATATGGATATGAGAAATGACTAATTAACCCAACAGCAGAAAAGGACTTACGCAGGCTAGAAAGATTATGTGCTAATCTGAACTGATAAGACTTGAGACACTATCTAGGTTTCATAAGTGATGATGTGGCCTCATGTGGTGGCTTCTTTATAGCAATAAGTACACTAAATGGTTTCCAATTATATAGAATATATAGATTCGTGGTCTCTAAATCTATCTATATATTTATAAACAAGTGATCATTGTTAGTGTACTAAGTCTTTCAGTGGCTAGAAATTATTCCTTTGATCAGTTTTAGCAAATCTATCTATATTGTCGTGGTTGTTAGTATAGACTTAGATTAGGTGCATGCGCACGGTGGTTAGGCTGATATAATAGTTTTGTCACAACTGTTTGTTCTAGCCACAATATTCTACTGATAGCTCTATGGCCTATTCCTCTATCAATATTTTTGTTACACACCTTAGCTGGCTATTTACTGATGAGGTTGAACTTCGATCTATATAGGAGATATGCGGCGTGCCAATGCTCTTGTTGCCCGTTTTCGCCAAGTCCTTTATGAAGGCCATTCTGTCTTACTATACAACTTGCTGATGAAGGTGTCTCTGTTTATTCTTCCCCTAACTATTAATATGGATATTTTATTTAATCACAGCTGTAATCACTCAAATTTCCAAACTGAATGTGCTCTAGGGATACATAAAAAGCAACTTCCCTCTTGGAGCTTTGACTGTTAAAGATGAGATATTGCGTCAAGGTTTAAAGCCTGATAGATTGACCTACAACACCATAATTTCTGCCTGTGTAAAATCAGCAGAAATTGATATGGCTATCCGATTTCTGGAAGATATGAAGGTGTCACACAAGTGTTGGAAAGGCCAGTTTTAGCCACAAAATTGTTTTGCATATGCGCATAATAGGCTGTATAATGAAAATGAGTTGCTTGCATTACAATGCAGGAAGAAGCTAAAAGGGATAATAATCCTGAACTCCTTCCAGATGCTGTTACCTACACAACATTACTTAAGGTATGCCGCCTGCCAGCTTATAGTACCTGTGGACAGCAGTAGGTTTGTACATGTCTTAGCAATAAATAATACTAGTTAAAGTTTACAGTAAAATCTTCTTTATTGGTTACTTTGTTAGACAGTGATATTGAATTCGCTGGTAAACTACTTCTGTTAGAATGTTTTGTTAAAGATTATATTGCTTTTTAAAGAGTTTTTGAGGTATTTAATATTGAAAAATGTGTTTGACAGGAAAGATGTCTTGCGACCTTTTATTTATTGTGTATAGACTTGTTTGGTTTCGAAATGTATCACTATCGTTTTTTTATTTAATATTTTGTAACTGTACAAGTTATTGAAGCATTTTGCAGGGTTTAAGAAATAGCCGAGACCTTTATTCAGTTTTGGAGATTGTGGTGGAGATGAAATCTGCACCTATTTCTATTGACAGGACGGCATACACTGCAATGGTAGATGCCTTGCTAGCCTGTGGGTCTATTAACGGTAAGATATTAACATTTTATATTGGGGAGTTTGCTACTTAACACTGCAGAGTTTTCTAGTTGGGATCATAACATTGTTAACTAACAAGTGGCCTAGGCCCCACTTTCTGTCTTCATTTTTGTTATAATTTATAACTGAATCTTGCAATGCAGCCCAGTAGGGGCCATGTAAAAGCAGGCAAGCAGCAGTCAAACCTTTCCTTTTGCTAGCGGCATTGCGCATGAACCGTAACCATGTGGCAACTATTCACGCATGGTTACGGTTCATGAGGTTGTTCAGAATTGAGGTTGTATGGCTATTCATTAACAAACAAATAAACAAGTATCTCCCTCTTCTCCCCTGCCCTTGTGGTGCTGCTACCACCATGGCACCTTTAGGACACTTGGGTCCAGGGACATTTCAACTAGGCCTAAGGGCCTTTTATCTCAATCTATGTTCGTTAGGCTGCAGACTTAGTTTTTCACCTTTGTTGTTCAACTATGGCCTTCAAATTGGAGTGTGTACTCTTGTATGTTGTGAAATATAGTACTGCCAATAACTGAAATGTGCTCTAATATGTTGTTTAATTTTTGTTGGTGGTGCTATTGTAGGGGCTCTTTGCATTTTTGGTGAGATAATAAAGCAGTCTGGCAACAACAAAGACTTGAGGCCCAAACCTCATCTTTATCTTTCAATTATGAGAGCTTTTGCTACTATAGGTGATTTAGATATGGTAAAGAGACTGAACAAACGCATGTGGCCAGATTCAGTTGGATCTATTAGCCGTTCGGCAAAAGAAGAGGCAGATGAACTATTAATGGAAGCTGCCCTCAATAATAATCAGGTAGACATGAAATTTATTTATTTGATAATATGATTCGGATTGTTAACCATGTAATATTTTGGTCATCTGGCTCCTAACTTCACTAAAGCTTGACTAAAATGGGTAAATAACATCATCTTCTGTTTTGAGGTGCATACTAGGTAGGAAAACAGTAATGCCTTTTGTGTTAATTTAGTTACTATTGACACCCCTGTCACGGATGTCACGGATCTATTAAAGTGATCAAGGAACAATTATCATCCAATAAACCAACTTATTCCAACATGCACCCTTTTCAATGTCTTTGATTTTTTTTAGCAAGAACAGAAAACTCGATTTTCTTTTCCTGTGATTTCCAAGGTCCATGATGTTTCATTATTTTACTACAGGTATATTCTTTCCATTTTTCGTATTATAATAGATGGATGCATTGTAATTTGTGGAAAACATATGTGGAGCCCAGGGGAGCTGGTGTTTTCATCAACGAAAACACAATAAAGTCATAAAGTTTATGAACCTGCCAAATTTAGCATGCCTTCCCTGGTATGAATAACCAAAGAAAACAAGCAGTACTAAAATATGAGCAATGCATGACTGACTTGTTGCCCTTTTATATTGTTTACTAGTAACATGCCCTATATGATTAGGTATTGGCTGGGTGGGTGTGCTTTTCAATGGGCCAGGGCCACATATGATTAGGGATTAGTTGGGTGGGTGGATTATAAGGGTAAAACATGGTGGTTGCGTACACCCGAAGGAGTGAATGGCGTGGGAGGGGATGGAAGGAGGACGACTCTGCTTTTAAAGTAGTAGAGATCTAGGATGAATTTACATTGAAATTTTGCATGATTACATAAATTTATGTGCATTTTTTCTATGATCTCTTAGGTATTTTACTATTTTGGAACAGTAAAATGTACATTATGCTGGTTTCACAAAAGGGCTCCCCTGAGCTCAAAGATTTTTTTTCTAGTTATATTTTATTGCTTAATTGAATATTTAAATGAGCTTAGTGTTATATGTTCACAATATCTTGAGAAAGCAGAAGTATTTTAAAATAAGGCCTGCTTTAAATGCTAAACTGCCACCTAGCATATATATATTAGTACCAAATATAACACATCAGTGCAATGTTCATGAGTTTGCTCCTCTGTCTAGGATTTCTGTTGTTCTTTTTTTCCTTGGATGTGTTTGCTTTTCTTTGTTAAATAGACTTCAAATTTTCATGTTTCTACCACTAAAAGACTCTTTTTTCCAGATTGACATGGCTAGAGGACTTCTAAGAAGAATAGTGAATGAGAAGGAATGTTTCTCTTGGACAAGTAGAGTAGGCATGGTATTCTTCTTTCGAATGTGTTGTTAAATACTATTTCACTTCATTGACATGGAACAATTATCTTGAAATCTTAACTTTCTTATGTGAACCTATACATGCTCTTGGCATGTTTTGATCTTACAATGCAAAACTGAACGCTTCCAGTCTGGCACTGCGCCCTTTCCATTCTTTATTTCTGAACACATTATGTATATCTGAATAAATTGTTCTTCATTATAATTTCATTTACCTAGAACTTTTATATTTTAAGATTCATTAGTATTACACGGGTGAACTACATAATTGTAGTCAGCATAGTATCTGATGTTTCTGAACTCACTATTGTGCATTATTGTAGCCATACAACAAATGCTGCAAACTTTCTGAAGAGTCTTCCCAAATGATGTGAAATTTCACATCTAGTTTATTAGATATTCATAATATGATGTAGAAAAAAAGTTTCAAGCCCGTGCAGTCATGTGATAGCCTTTTTTTTGAATTATCCTGTCAATGTCTGATGAAAATCTGATTGATTGTAACATGAAAAAAATAGGAAGACCTGCGAACTATATCTTTTTTTCCTGATGCCTAAAAGTTGAATATTTTCATGTTGTTCTGAATGGGTGAAACTGCGGGTTTAGTTTGAGGTTATAACCTTGTTCCAGAAGCATGTAGAAAATAATCAAATGTTCATTGCAAAAGAAAGCCAAACGTTCTTTTTTATTCTGACAGTTCTATTAACGTAATATGTGTAAAGCACCACCCTTTTTAAGTTTATTTTGTTCTATTTGTACTTTGTATCAGGTGGCAGTTAAAGTTGAAACCCTGTCTGGATTCACCAACTCTCTTCTTAGACCTCATGTTTTTCCACAGGTTGGTTGCCAGACGTGTTCATATTTTATACCCCTTTCTCCACTGCACTGTGCTTGCCATATCTGAAGTTTGTCTATTGTCATCATAGATTGTCTTGAATGATCCTGTTGAGAAGTATATGATTCCGTTTCAAGAAACCCAGCCATTACATGCTGACTTAATCTTGGAGGAGGTTGTCATGCGATTCTTCAAGGATGCTGTAGTTCCTATTGTTGATGACTGGGGAAGCTGCGTGGGTATTGTTCACCGACAGGATTGTACCAAGGTACACTATCTCCTTTAGTTGGTACCAGCGATAATAGCGTTGATCCTTGGACGAAAGCTAGTGGAATGGTTAGCACTGGTTTTAGCGGCAGGGACCAGTCACCAGTGTTAGGATAAAAAAATCAACCACTTTAGCTTCTCTTCCAAATAGTTCAGGTTTGGTCAAGGATTATACTACAAGGAGGAAACCAATAACAAATTTTGGTCGTTTTTCATGTTTATTCAAGGGTGTATATATTTGCTTCCAGTATTAACCTTAGTAAACTCAACTGATTTGGGACTTTACTGAAAATTGGCTTGTCCATGATGAACCATTGGTTTGCTTTTACCCTTTAAAACTCAATTGACAGTCTATCTAGTGCTAGAAGCATGACTGGCTGTGAGCCTGTGAGAGGCTACCACACTTATTTGCTTGCGATATTAGCCTTAACAAAATCTGATTTGGGACTTCACTAAAAATTGTCTCGTCCATGATGAACCATAGGTTTGCTCTTATCCTTTATTCATTGGCAGTCTATCTAGTGCTAGAAGCACAATTGGCTGCAGGAGGATGCGATATTAACCATAACAAACTCAACTGATTTGGGAGTTGGGACTTCACTAAAAAAGGGCTTGTCCATGATGAACCATAGGTTTGCTCTTATCGTTTAAATTTCATTGGCAGTCTTATCTAGTGCTAGAAGCATGATTGGCTGCAAGAGGATGCCACACCTCTATCAAACTTGGTACAATGATATAATGTTTCTTAACGGCTCCCGTTTTAGTGCCAACATAATTGTCGGTATTCTAGTATTCTCTTGTCGCTCTAAAACTCCTTTTAATCTGCTCTCAGATCGATGCGCCTCTTCTTTCAATGTCGAGGGGACCACCGCTATGTGTTCCTACGTCCACCTCTGTCGAGCATGTCATAGATCTCCTCCTCAGAGAAAAATCTGAAATGGTGGTTGTGGTGAAAAGAGGCAACATGTACGAAGGCAGTTACGCATCCAGCTCACGCCCGTTGGGAGTTTTCTCCCTCGCAATCTTGTGGAAGTTCACCACTGACACGACAGATGTCGACGGCATGGACGGAGCGCACCAGCTCCAGCAGGATGTGGAAGGCAGCAATTGTGGCTGAGTGCACTGCTAGTTTTCCTGTGACTCCACATCTGTAATTGGCCAAGCGAAAAGTCTTCGGCTAATGAATGGATTTGCTCGAAGCCAGTGAATTATTTTGCTCTGCCCATAGTCGATTGGACCATAGCAGAAAGCATTCATTGACGAACTGTAGTGATTCTGACCCCAATTGACAGGTGTAATTTGATGCACACGTCAAAAGTGGGTTGTGTGTTGGATTGTGTTCCTGTTACATTGTGAGCCAATGTCACAGCTAGTTTGGGAACCAAGATGCCGGCCAAGTGGCCATGGGCCAGGGCGATGGTCCTAGCATACCCTAGCTTGTTCTGCTCGCATCCCGGTGTAGTCCATGTCTCCGAACCAATGCGGGAAGACCTTTACCTGCCGCCCCTTCGTCCTGCTCCGGGGACCAAGCTTGCAACTGGGCAAGACAGGCTCCAGACCTGACGGGTCTCAGCGACTGTGTTCAATGCTTTTTTGGACTGATGCGGTTGTGTTCTCTGCAAACTGTGTTCCCTGCAAACTATGTTCAATGCTTTTTTCGACGGATGCAGCCGTGTTGTAATAACCCTTTTATCTGGTCGCGACTTCCTGCAGAGTACTACTCGGTTTTGCACGAATGCCCAGGCTGGCTGAGACTACGCGTTTCATCCCAAACCACATCCACCTCTGTGCTCTGTCCGTCCTGGGTACGACGGCCATGATGCCCCGAGGCCGTACGTGCGTGCATGAGCGCCATCTGCAGCTGCTGCGACGACGCACGCCGCCGGGGACCAACGTAGGTACGCCGGTGCGCGCCCCGACGCGATGGCTGCGCGCTGCAGCATTTTCTTGCATGGGAGCATATGCGCGGCGCGGGGCGGGGCCGGGGCTCGCCAATCCGGCGGCCGGAGCCGCTGTTGCGCTGTATGCATGCCGGCCTGGATCGATGATGGATGCACGTACGGACCGGCCGTCCTGAGATGGCCCAAGCACCAACACATGCACGGGCCGAGACATACAGAGACAGCGCAGTGCAGCGCGCAGTCTTAGCCAGCCACGTACCGGCCGGTGGTATGGCCGTGGTGCCCGCTACCCCGGCGGCGGCCTTTGCAAATTTCGCATCATATCTGCATGTCTCTTTCTTCGATGGAACATAGTATACTACATACGCCTGGTCGCGATGCATGGCAGCTAAGCCTTCTATGTGTGTGCGCTCCGCGCCAGCCATATTTGGTATTTTCGATTCAGTGCAGATTTTGACTGTTGCTGGAGCTTGCTGTTACATATATAGCTTGATCAAAGGTGCACGGCTAACTGGTATAGCTGCATATGGCGCTATGCATGATTTTTTCATGGAAAATTTGGAGCTGAAGATGAATTGGTAGAAAATGTCTCATATGTGCCGAGTAATATATATGATTCATGGAAAATTAGAGCTGAAGCCTATATTAGAATTACTATGAGCTTCTGGTGGAGCCTATATTACAATTAATATGGGCTTCTGTGGATGGATAGAAAATTCTCCATGAATCATTCATATAGAATTTAGAGCAGAAGCATATATTACACAGTACGAGATTGATAGAAAATATCTTTTATATATATATATATATATATGTCACGAGTATAAAATGAATAGACACCTATGAGATCATGTCCGTCACGTATTTGGTATTATTTATATACTAGCTAGTGGTAAAAAAAGCTAGTATCGATCTTGAGTCGATCGCTTTTGCTTGCTAATAACTGCACATCATTGTTTATTTAGGCCATTGTTCGGTGGTGGTAGCAGTCTGATGCTTGATTTCTTGTGAAAGAAAAGTATTATTGTCTTGGCGGCGATTGCTTGATCTGATTTAATGTGAGATAAAAACACTATTGGATGACTGGCTGAAAACCAGCCGAACGTTTCCTAAGTGAGATAGCTTACCTACTTAGCAATAGAGACGCTTGTGTGGAATAGTAGCACAAGTGACCATCATTTGGACCATCAAGGAACGTGCGGTCTCTCACCGAGGCAGCAACCCGGCCGGCCGGCCGGCAAACCTTTGATCGATGAAGGGTTGATGATGATGCCGCTGTGGTGTCCACTTATAATTTGGCCGATTGATAGTTACATTTCAGTTAACCAGTTGACCTGACAGTACATGCGTCATCTCATCATCTCTCTGCTAACAGCACATGGCACATCAAGCTCTTGCATTGGCTCTATCAACCACAGCTAACCGCAATATAATAATAGGAATATAATAACGCCGGCAGGTTTCGTGCTTGCGTGCCTTGTGCCTTGCAAGGTTTGCAGGGCGATGACGTGGAACATTTGCTTTGCAGACAAGTCATAACAGCCGTGTTTTCTATATTATTGCTGTTGGGTACTATTTAGGCCTCGTCCGTTCCAGCAGTTTTGAGTGAGCATTACTCATCTTTTTACGAACGCACTTTCTAAATTATTAAGCGATATATTTTATGTAAAAAAATTTCTATATCAAAGTTTCTTTAAAAAATTGAATAAATTAAACAAATTTAATTCTTAAGTTTGTAATTATTAATACTTGACTAATTATACATCAATAGCTTATATTGTTTCATGTCCCAAAAGTTGGTTCGAACAACTTTAGTATGGGGTACTAGATCCCGTACCAGAAGACATCGACGGATACAACACGCAGAAGAGTAGTGCAGAAGATACTACATGCAGAAGAGTAGCTAGCTAGTATATCAAACTGAACCAAATTAGAATGGATGATCGACCAATTCTCGCCTGCTGTTTACAGCATTCACCGACATGTCATAGTCAATTGATTTCACCATTATTAGAACTTTAGAGCACAAACATGATAAATGAGGATATAATCAGACATGTAGCCAATGTTTAAGAAGTCGCTAGTCGATTGGCTAGGTGTCGATTAGCGACTAGGCCGACTAGTCGGGGATTAGTCGGGATTAGTCGGACAACTTATCTAGATATATTTTTCTTAATTTGTGATGTATTTTCCTCATAGATATTATACTTTGGTCACTATACTCTATTTTTAATATAAAAAGACAATAAAAATATAGTGTATTTGTTACTTATGATGATTTTCCATATGATAATCACTTGATACTCCGAATTCTCACATTTGGTTGTATTTGTAATTTTGAATCTACTCCATAGATGATATCAATAATCATGATAGAAGTAGAAAATTACAATTTACAAGAGTCAAGAACTCAAGATCATAGAACAAAAGAAGATGAAACTGAAACTTACCGAGATGGGGGAGAGCAACAGATAGCAGCGCGAGACAGAGGGCGGTGGCACGCGCGCGTGGCAGAGGGCGGTGGCACGCGCGGAGGGTGTTGGTGGCGGCGTGTTCGTTCACTGGAGGCGGCGCACACGCGGGTTGGAGGCGGCACTTGCGGCGACGGCGCAGGAAGACAGGAGGGGTCTCGGTCTCACTCGGCAACTCGGGTGAATTACGAATAAATGCGACCGCAATGCTAAATTACAAAGAAACCCTAAGCCGAGCCAGACCGCCAGAGTCCACGGGTGATTAATCGCTGGCGTAGTCGGCAAAAAACGGCCGATTAAAGGGCCAAGTTGACCGACCAGGACCGACTAGTCGGCCCAGCCGACTAGGGGACCGACTTGGGCCAAATCGCGTCGGGACCAGGCCGAGGCCGACTAGTCTCGACTAGTCGGCCGACTTTTTCCGATTTTTAGAACACTGCATGTAGCAATCCTCCCACTACTGGAGAAGTGATCTTTGATCTAACCAAGACTAAAATTTTTTTTTAGTTTCGATTGAAAAGTGCAACGAGACTTTATGATCTTTAGTCCCGATTGGTGTGTTACCAACTAGGACTAAGGATCATTTTTAGTCTCAGTTTATTTCTTGACAATTTTTGGTATTACCAACCGGACTAAAGATCATTTTTAGTAATTGAGACTAAAGATGGACGCGCGCGTATATAATCCACTCGCACTTAGACGCGGCACACTCATGCCGACTCCTCCTCTCTCCCTCTCTCAGCTCTCTCTCTCGCTCCAACGACGATGGTGGGAGGGGAGGAGATGGCGGTGGCCCGACAGCTTAGAGGTGGCGGCGGTGCCCTCCCCTCCACAAGATCTGACGGGAGGGGTGGTGGTAGCGGCTCAGAGATGGCGACGGGACGACGGCTCGGAGGTGGCGGCGGCGCCCTCCCCTCCGCAAGATCCGGCGGGAGGAGGTGGTAGCGGCTCGGAGATGGCGGCGGCCGGCGGCTCGAAGGTGGCTGCGGCGCGGCGGCTTGGAGATGACAGCGGCCGGCGGCTCGAAGGTGGCGGCGGCAGCGCCCTCCCCTTCGCAAGATCCGGCGGGAGGGGAGGTGTAGCAGCTCAAAGATGGCGGTGGTCCGGCGGCTCGGAGGTGGTTGCGGCGCGGCGGCTTGGAGATGATAGTGGCCCGACGGCTCGGAGGTGGCGACGGAGCCTCCTCCCTTTCCTCCTCCTCTTCCTCCGTCTGTCCTCATCATCTCCAGGAGCGGCACGCAACGACAGAGCCCTCTCCTTCATCAAATCTGGTATCCCCTTCGCTGGATCCGATGGGAGGCAAGCGCTATGATGTTCATTCTTTTGTTTTGAAAATTTTGTTCTTTTGTTTTGAGAATTTTGTGATGTTCATTCGAGTATGAATTTGATCTGTGATATACTTTCAATCTATGAAATTATGATGTCAAACATAGTATGTTCATTCGATTTGTGATGTTAATTTGATGTGGGGATTTAGGGATGACGGGAGCAACTTGATTTGAGAATGTCAATATGCAAGCAGTAAAAAACAATGAAAAAACAAAACAAAAAACCTTTAGTCACTGTTGGTAACACCAATCAGACCTAAAGATAGTGACGCGTATATCTTTAGTGTCTATTGGTGTTATCAACCGGGACTAAAAATTTATCTTTAGTCTCGGTTATTTTACCAAAGACAATAATAAATAAATATCTTTAGTCTCGCTTTTGTTATCCTGGTTTGCAACCCGAGACAAAAATGAGTTGCAAACTAATTTTCCAACAGTTGTCCGTTCTATAAGATATTTTAGTATTGTTCTAAGTTAAACTTTTGACCAAGTTTATAAAAAAATATACATCAACATCAAATTAGTTTCATCAAATACAATATGAAATCATCTTGGTAATGTATTTATTTGTTATTATAGATATTAATTATTTTTCTATAAACTTGATAAAGCTAAATAACTTTGACTTAGGATAAAACTAAAACATTTTACAATCTAAAACAGAGAAAATATCCCATAATAAATAACATATGAATTCCTCGATCCACTAACGGTACTACTTTCATTCCTCCATCCACAAATACAAAAGCATTTTTAGGTTAAGCTGTTTAACAAAATCTAAGGTTAAGAAGAAAAGACTTCGATGCCTCTCATGTAATGAGTGATGGATGGGAGTAGGAGGGTGCTTGGGATAGATGTGAAGAAATTTAAATGAGGTAAATGATGGAACAAGTTTGTGAATTTGTGGGTGGAGCAATTTCATGAAATGTTTATATTTGCAAATAAAATTTAAATCTTTAGAATATTTGTATTCTTGGACAGGTACTTCTCTGTGAAGAAAAAAATGAAAAGTACTGTTCATCTTTTTTCTCAGAAATATACTGGATAAAATTTCTTTTACACAAATAGGCTGTCATCATGTGGTGTGCAGTGAATTAACAAACGATATCGCTGTAGAGTAGCGCGATACTGTTGTTCGCAGGGTCAAGCCACGAAACGGACACAATATCGTAGGGTGGAGTCGAAAAAAAAAGACATGATACCATTGGACCAACATATGAAAGTGATGAAGGTGTGACGACACGACACTCTGACATGCGGTTTGGAGTGGGAGGTGGGCCGCAGGGCCTACAGTCTCAAGGAACCACCCAATGAGACCGCCGTCGGACTCGCTGCCCCGCCCCACGAGACCGTTGCACAACAGGAATTTTTGCCATTCTTAATTTTAATTTTTTAAAGATTTACAAAAACTAATTTTTGAATTTAAAAATTTACAGATCTAGTCTCTTCCTGTCCTCTGGAAGGGCGTGATTGGATAAAACGCCCTTCCAGAGGGCGTATTATCCGACGTGGCAGACGGCCGTTGGGTGCCGTCTGCCGTACGGACGAAATTTTGCAGGCGGTCCCCTTCCCGTCCTTGGTAAGGACGTTTTTCCACTGTGCATGGGGGCCGTCTGCAAAAAGGACGGCCGCCCTGGCATTTTTGTAGGCGGCCCCCTTCCCGCCCTTACCAAGGGTGTTTTTTCACTGTGCATACAGGGGCCGCCTGCAAAAATGGGCGGCCGCCGTGGCAATTTTACATGCGGCCCCCTTCCTGCCCTCTAGAAGGGCGTTTTTTTGCCCTGCGCAGTATATAAGCCGATAGTCAAAGATTTTGTCCTCATTTACACCTTTCCAAATCCAAAAAAAACAGAGAGAGGTGAGGAAGAGGAAGGAGCGCGACGAAGCCCTGCTGGATTGCGTACTTCATCCGAGGTAAATGTAATATCCCGTCGTTATTTTGTTTGTTAGTTAGTATGTAAATGCAATATTAGGAAAAATATAAATTTGTAATATTTGAATAGGTATTGAATATTTTGTTATAGATTTGTAAAACAGATGATTTAATTTAGATCAATTTAGATAATTTAATCGACAGTAATATAGGTAGAATAGATAGATCAACAAGGATAATTTAATGGACATTAACATAGGTAAAATAGATAGATCAACTTAGGTAGAATGTGTTTGGATCTAAGTGTAAATTATGTGAGTAGATGGTAAGCACTATAGATAATCGTACGTATAATTTCGTTGATAATCATAATATGTGTAGATATAAAGTACAATTTAATTTAATTTAGTTTACAAAATTTGGCAAATTGAAATGAACGAGGTACGATTGGCGGTAGATGAAACGAACAAATCGATTCGGGATATTTTAAGATGTAGACCAGAGAATATATTGTTAAAGAAATTAAGTTAGGCACATAATCATCTAGGCAACATATTTGTAGTATGGAATAAACTCAGTTTCAATTTGTTTGTCAGGCACTATGGCAAGTAAGATCATATTTCAGATAGTTCACGGTGAAGGCAACGTTAGATACGGTCCAGAAGGTGTAGATTTGTCAGAATTTAGGATGAAATCAAAGGGCATCGATAGGCCAGCCGAGAAAACATTTGAGTCAGTGTATAGTTGGTTGCTACGTGGATTTAAAGTGGATACAAGAGTGAACACAATGTCTCTACCGTTGTAGTAAGTCGTACAACAGAAGGATATTATTGGGAACTTATGCCTATAGATAACACTGAGTCGTGGAGACGTTATGTGGACATGGCACTTGAAAGGTCCGCCCCTTGTTATTTTTGTGGCACCTTGCACGAAATCGATAGCGTAATACAATGCAAACGAGTATGGCGAAGGTCCGAGCAATGAAGCAAGCTTGGAGGAGGCGATTGGCGTGGTGGACGAGGGGGAGAGAATCGAAGCAATTGTTGACGAAATGGAGAGGGAGGATTCTGAAAATGAGCAGGCGGAGGGCGATGAATCATCGGACAAGGAAGAAGATGTCATGACCGTCGATTGGGAAAAAGCTGATTTCTCTCAGCTTGTTATCTCGAAAGGGCAACATGTTTCATTTGAATACAAGGATAATGAGGTCATCCAGGGTGCTAGGTATGCTCATAAGGAAGACATGAAAGAGGCAGTGAAGCATTGGGCGGTGTCTTTGCATAGAGAGTTTAGGGTGGTGAAGTCTACGAACTATGTGTATAATGTGAAGTGTATGAAGGATGATTGTCGGTGGCGCGTTCATGCATACAAGGGGAAATGGAGTGACTATTGGAAAGTGAGCATTGTTGGTGAGCACACATGTATGTTGCCGGGGGTAGATAAGTACCACCGCAACATCACCTCGGTGTTTGTTGCCGGTGAGATGTACAGCCATGTTGTTAAAAACACAGATTTTGAACCTGGATCCATTATTAGGCACATTGAGAACAAATTCAAGTATACTATTAGCTATGCGAAGGCTTAGAGGGCGAAACAAAAGATATTGGAGATGAGGTATGGCACATTTGAAGCATCGTATGACAATTTACCTCGTCTATTAGCCACCATTGCTCAGAGAACCCCAATACCTACTACGACATTCAGACATTTCCATCATCTACTGATTCGAGTAAGAGCATGCTGCAAAGAGCCTTTTTCTCGATTGGTGCTTGCATCAACGCATTTGTGCATTGTCGCCCTGTGTTGTGCATAGATGGAACCTTTCTGACAGGCAAATACAGAGGTCAGATACTGACGGCGATTGGAGCAGATGGGAACAACCAGGTGTTACCTACGGCGTTTGCATTTGTCGAGAGTGAGAACACCGAAAGCTGGTATTGGTTCTTGGAGAGAGTTCGATGCCAAGTCGTTCGTATGAGGCCCAATGTTTGTCTCATACATGATCGTCATGCCGACATGCTGAGGGCAATCGACTATCTTCAGAATGGTTGACCGGAGAGGGGACTTCCAGCTAGGTGGCATGATGTTCGGAGTAGATGGTGCATGCGGCATATGGGAGCCAATTTCTACAAACAATTCAAGAACAAGCATCTGATGGATCTATTCAAGAGGCTATGTGGTCAAAATCAAGAGAAAAATTCAATGAGATGTGGAGAAGATTGGATGAGCCGACAACGAAGCAACCGACGAGCAATCTCGTTTGCCACGAGTTGACGAGCTGCGGTACCTCTTGGTCCATTGCATAATAACCCGCCAACAATGAGAAGGAGGTCTGCACCATCAATACGTAATTTCTCCCACTGGATAGAGAATGAACCGAAAGAAAAGTGGTCTCTGTTGTATGACACTGACGGAGCTCGATATGGTATAATAACAATGAACCTGGCCGAGGTGTACAACTGGGTGATGCGAGGAGTTAGGGGGCTTCCATTGGTGGGTATTGTGGAATTTATCCTTCATGGCACTCAGGCATATTTTAGGGATAGATTTAAGAAAATATCCCCTTTAATGGTCGATAACAACATTATATTTGGCAACGTGGTGACGAAATATATGCAAGACAAAATTCTAAAGGCTATGAAGCACAGAGTAATTCCCCAAGGAACCCAAGTTCTTTGGTACGAGATCATGTGTGTCGACAGGAGAAGGCACGGCATCAACCGTGTTCAAGCTGTGCAGGAATGTGTGCTTCATGTGGATGGTGGTTGTAGCTACAGCTGTATGAAGCCGAAGCTTAGACATCTGCCTTACTCACAAGTCCTTGCCGCAGCTGGAGACTGCGGCATAGTTCCAGATATTTATGTGTCACCGTACTGCAGGAAAGAATCAATTTTTCATACGTGGAAGGAGGAGATATATGGTTTTGGGATATCTGGATCGTACACAACACTGCGGCCACAAGTGTTCTACATTCCAGATCCGTTGAAGTTAAGGATGAAAAAGGGACGTCGTCAGTCGAGACGCATCAGAAACGACATGGACGAGTCGGAGGCCGGGGGAAGGACCCTACGTTGCAGCAAATGCGATGAGCGCGGACATACATACAAAAAATGTCCGAAGAATTCGGAAACTTCAAACGTCGCAGGTGCAGGGCTTTCCGGACAGCCCTCCGATGGCAGCCGTCCATCTGGAGAAGGAACAACAACGAGGCGACCACGTCCTAGACGTGCTCGTGCGGCGACTACGTCGTCCGCTGGCGATGCAATGGCTTGATTATTTTGTTTGCTCATTTCAATTTAGTGGTGATCCGATATTTGTAATATTTTTCATGTTGTTGCCATCTGTCGTGCGTGTAATATTTATTATTGTGAGATGTAAACTATTTTATTGTTGTTGTGATACTTATATGTTGTGTTTGGTAGTTTGAATTAAGACGTGCACTTTTTTGTAATGTTGAGATATAATGGACCATTTATGTCATGTATTCATGTTGTTTTGTTTTTTCTTATAAATTGCTTATTAATCTATTCATGTATTCATGCAGGTATAGCGGACGATACACCAGCGCTTTTCAGCAGACAGGTCGACAGGGTGCACAGGTCGTACTTGTCGGCAGTGCAGGGTGCTCAGCTGACCACCTTTCGTCCACGGCCGTCGCGCGAGTTGTTGCGTGTCGATCCGCGACACGTCAGCGGTACGATCCCTCGGCCTTTCGCTACTCGGCCCAGCACTGCGAGCTTTGCTGGAGCGAGTGGATCCTCCGTTCCTCGTCCCCTCACTCAGCCGGGAGGTGAGCAAGCGTCGTCCGACGATTAGTTAACACTTATTAGTTTAAGTCACTGATGCTTCACATTGCTTACATACAGGAGGAATCTACTCAGCGGGGATTTTCCGCTCGGGGCTTCTTCATCACGGGCGGGCGGGTCCGGGGAGGCGACGAGGGGGTCGGGTACGGGCGACGACCGACGACTGGAGGACCCGGATCGGGACGTTCTCACCGCCTCTCAGCTTGGTGGAGCATCTCTACCACAGAGCCAGGACCCGCCACAGGAGACGCCCGCGCCGGATGTCTGTGCTAGTCGTGTCGTGCCCCCAGACAGGCTGACGTACTCTCAGGGGCACGTCAGAGCACAGGCTAGGAGGGATAGGGGTAAGAGGCCTCGCCAGTAGCTTCTGTGTGCAACAGTTTGTACAAATTGTAATTATTTATTTTGTGTTTGATGTTTGTATATATCTATGTCTGTTCGTTGCACTCACATGTCACGAGATCCTTCCGTATCGTTCACTGCATGATACTCTTACTAACGACAAAAAAACTTTCGGCGGTGTTAGACCTGCACGAGACGTCGCTATCAACTTTTGCCCATGATAGTCCTGCACGATACGTCGCTATCAACTTTTGCCCCGTGACAATCCTACACGATACGTCTCGTTCAGCTGTTGCCCCGTGATAGACATAAACGATACATAGATGTGAACCTTCACCTCCCTGCACTATATATTGCCTAGATTCGAATACGAGCTCTTCAAATCTGCATTCTCTTTTCTACATTTACTCGTGCAATGAGATCTTCATATCATCCATTCCTTGAGCGTCTCCACTGGCGACTCCATCTTTTGAGCAGTTTTATTTCACCATGGTGTGACCGTCCGTTATGCCATTGTGGAGATGGCTGCATACTTATGTCGTCCCTCCTCACTGAAACCAGGGGGAGACGATTTTTCCAATGCGCCAACATTGATCAGGTATGGCTTAACGACAATGCTTTCATCTACAAAATCTTCACGCAGAAAACGCTAACTTGATTGTACATCGTGTTAACACCTCATGCAGGCATATCGTCGGGTGTGCAACTTCGTTGAGTGGATAGATACGGAGAACCCACGAACCGACGGAACACGTTACTACCCACTTAGCGAAACAAGGTCAGACTACCTTCGACGGAAGGCTGAGTACTAACGTCGAGTTCGTGCTGAAGCTTTGCACTGGCCTATGGATCAGCTGGCACTACCCACATGGCCGGAACGTCCAGAATGCCACTGTGGTCTACGTTGCCAGGTGGTAAGATCCATAAGACAAGCAACTAGAGGACAAAGATGCTTCGTGTGTCCCAAGATTACGGACGACGATTTTGTCGTGAGTATAATTTTTCTTTCTTTAACCTATTCGCTTGTTCCCCCGAACATCATAAATGTGCTGTGCAACCAGGAGGATGTACGTCAGTGTAAGAGTGAATCGATACGGTTAAACCTGCTTCGATCGGTCAGATGGTAACACAACCTTAGTCGACTGAACAATTCATTCAGGCTTGGATGGAGTATGAACGTCGCAACGAAATCGCAAGCTTAGCTTGGAGGAACAACCCACTGGGTGTCCCTAAATGGTCGGAGCGTCCCATGTGCGGTTGTAGGGATCGTTGCAAGATGGCTACCTCCTTTGAACCACGAACATATGGTCGGAGATATTTCATTTGCCCCAACTTAGACAACGACTTCGTTGTACGTCTTTCATTTTATCAATTCTGCAAACGTCTTCGCTCTAGTGGCTCTCTAACTCATTACATGTGTTTCTTTACCAGGGCATTCAAAGAAGGTGTGGATTTACTAGGTGGATCGACAATGTCATTCCCCAATATAACGGCCTAAAAGTAACTGAATGTGAAACTCAAAAGGAGTATAACGTCGAGAAGGAAAGAGAAAATTGATGACAAGCTTATCGCCCTTGAACGGTTCTGTAGGTAGCCGAGCCTTGACTCGTCGGGGATGAGTTAGTTGTATTATATCATCCGTACCTAATGAGTTATGTAACAGTGTGACAAACAACTGCTTAACCATTGCTACTAAGTTAACTTGGTTAAAACAATATGTTCACAGGTAATGCAAACAACATATGTACGATACCTCGAACATTTACACTTGCAACAATATTTACATTTGCAATTATACGACGATAAAACAAATGTTCATTACACAACATATTTACATTTGCAACAATACGACAATAACATTTACATTTCAAACAATACGACAAATCAAATAGACGGTTACATTTGCAACAATACGACAAATCAAATGGATCGGTTACATTTGTAAAAAATACAACGATAACATTTTACATTTCAAACAATACGAGAGAGGGTCGGTCGATGTCGATTAGGTTTGCCGATTAGGGTTTAGGATAAAAAGCCCTTCCAGAGGGCGGGAATGGCAAAAAACGCCCTCTGGAAGGGCGGGAAGGGGGCCGCCTGCAAAACATGAAAAAAACGCTCTTGGTAAGGGCGGAAAGGGGACCGCCTACAAAAATGCCAGGGCGACCGGCCTTTTTGCAGGCGACCCCCCGTGCACAGTGAAAAACCGCCTTTACCAAGGACGGAAAGGGGGCCACCTGCAAAATTCACCAGCGCGGCAGACGGCACCCAACGACCGTCTGCCACGTCGGATAATACGCCTTCTGGGAGGGCGTTTTATCCAATCACGCTCTTCCGAGAGCGGAAAGAAACTAGATCTATAAATTTTTTAATTCAAAAATTAGTTTAGTAAATCTTTAAAAATTAAAATTAAAAATACCAAAAATTCTGCACAACAGCGGGGGCCTGCGATCTCGCGGCATCATCATGCGAGACCGCCGTCACACTTGCATCCATCCCTATGGTGCGAGTGACAAATTGATGAACTTCGTGCGTGGCGTTTGAATTAATTAATTCAGATTAATCAACTAATTAATACACTAATTGATTAATTAACTTTGATTAACTTAACCTTGATTAAGCTGGATTAATCCCCTCGCATGCCAGCCAAGCGAGATTGCATCAATTAATTAGATTAATCAACTAACTAATACGCTAACGTGATTAATTAACTAATTAATGTTTGATTAAGCTGGATTAATTAACTAATTAACGTGATTAAGCTGGATTAATCCCTCTCGCATGGCAGCCAAGCGAAGTGAGTGTACGCGTCAGAGCAATACGGCCGCAAGCAATTTCGCATTATTGCATTCGAAATCGCACGAGATTTTTCGAAGGAAGAGCGAACTTGAGATGGTCGTCACGTGTCCTCGCGGCCCTGGAATGTGAGATCGCTGGCGCTCGTGCGGTACAGTGACACGAGACCGTAGTAGTGACGGCGCCCACGGGGGCACTCTCTTAGAGCAGCGGCACAAAATCAATATAGTGTTTGTCACCGATATAGTATTTGTCAACGGGTGGTCGATCAGTCATTTATAGGGGCTGTCCGAGAAAATGAAAGAGTGATCGGGACGTCTTACCGATGTGTTTGATGGTCGACTCGAAAACAATGCGAGCCAAGATTCTAGACAGGTTCAGCAAAGCCTACGTTATGTGATTTTTGTTGGGGTGATGAATGAACAAGATTTATGTATAAGTAAGAACTCAAGATTGGATTTGCCGTCCCCCCTTTGCCCGCGTGACCTGTCATTCCTTTTATAGTTCAAGGGAATAGTTACAAAGAGGTTTAGGAAAAAAAAGTTTGGTTATAAAGTAAAAAATAAGTACAAACATATTCTGGACTCTAGTCTCGTTGGACATCTCATGCGCAGTCTTGCCTCGAGATCCATCCTCCGTAGATACCTCGCGCACAGTCCCTGTCAGGTGACGTCATCTTCTATCGAGTTGTTCCCTCCTTGTCCTCTCTGCGAGCCTTGTTGAGGACGTCTCCTTTTCGAAGAGGAAAGCTTGTCCTTTTCAGGTCGGAGTCATTCGCAGATGTCGGGTTAAGGGGCTGAGATCGGACTAGGGGGCAGAGGTCGGGTCGGCCGACCCCGAATAAGGTCGGGCCACCGACCCTAGCCTGAGGCCTCTTAGTTCAACCCAGCTGGTCTTCTTTTCCTTACGTGGGCTACCTCGGGCTGATACCCCCACAGTGTCGAAGTCCACGGTCTTGCGGGTGCGCCGCACAAGAAAGCTGACAACCTCGCTTCCTCACACCGAGATACCCCATTCCCTGCGTACTCGCTGAACTAAAGAGCGATAGCGCTCTTGTTTTCGTGTCGTCATTAATCGAGATTGCTAGACACGACACTCTCGCTTATCGAAACAATGATGACGATATATTTTCGTAATTCTGCCATAACCTAGTGTTTTCTCGCGAATTCAATAAAAAACATATATTTTCAATTTTTTCTCTCTGTGAATCAAGCCATTGCTAGACTTCATCATCATTTATGCCTATTTGTACTAGTTTGGTCCCAATGGTAGAATATACATAACGAAGTGGTGTTAATTGATCATCACTTTAAACTAATTCTTGAATTGATTTATGACTGTATATATCTGATGCGTCACAGTGGAACACAAAAGCTGGTAGAGCAATGCGCATACATGCAGGTCATGTGTGCTGCACTCTCAAATCGCTGCAGGCCAGCAAGATGGTCAGAGTGCGCATTCTCCGTAAACACTACTTCATTTTGACTTTTCTCTCAATCCAATTTTTTTATGTCGATTAATTTTATTAAAAAATTAGCAATATCTATAACAGTTGCATTAAATATAATATTGAATATATTTTTATAATATGTTTGGTTGGTGTTGAAAATATTAAACTTATCAAAATTTAAAAATTAATTAGAAAAAATCAAAACAATTTATAAATTTATAATATGAAATAACGGAGTAGCTTCTGATTCGTTTTTGGATAGACCTACCGTGCTGGCTAGCGCAACTTAATTCCTTTTCCACTAATTAATGTATAAAGGCTTATACGAGATGTATAATTATATATATTTAAAACCGTTCAAAGATGATGCTATTATAGACATTTTTTAGAAACGAATCTATAATAAAGTATCATTCTTAAGATATTCAAAAGGTCATATCTAAGAAAAACAAAATAGACATTTTAAAAAATATATATAAAGAACGTTCTCTAATATTATAAGAATATTCTTTAATATTAATATTATAGTTCATTGGATTTGAACCAAGCCATATAGATTATACTCATACTTCGTATTTTAATAATATATGATCCCATTATATAAAAAATAACATATAATCATCCTTGGTTCACCTTCTCCTCTAAACCTGACCAAACACCCACTCCAGTTACCCCTGCCTCATTCCTTCTCTTAAGCTGGCCCCTCTCATCCCAAGATGAGCCCGTTTTCACCATCTTCTTATCGTCTTTCTTCCACCTTACTTGCCATCACCAGATCTAGACATGTTGGGCAACGATAAGGATGGAGCCCATGTCCCGCTGGCAGTAGTGTTGGTGGCACGTCTTACAAATAGTATGGTAGGGTTTCATCGTTACTTCATAAAAAAATGTTTGTACTATGATTCTTTAATTTTTAAACTTAAGAGGTCTATTTATATCTACGTCTTAGAACTACCAGTACAGTACTAAAGTACCAATACTACTAGTTGAGCTACCAGCTACTAATTAAGTGCACCTTGACATGGTCCCAAAAGATTTGACGTCGTAATCAAAACAAGTTACCTATGGGCTTTTTAAAGGACTAGTATCTCAACCTCAACCCATGTTCACACGTCAAATTAATGTCCGATGTTCTCCAAATATTTTGGCTATGTTATAATTGGTAGCTCACCAACAATATGCATGGTACTACAGTTGGAGTAGCTAGCTAGACTTGGCATGGGTACTTTCAAACTACGGAAGGAACTCGTAGATCATCGTGGGCATAGGATTTTAATCCTGTTGGGTGGAATCATACACAAATGTATCCCCATCATCCCACTAGCCAAGAGGTGATTTTCTAGTTTAGAAGTGTAATTAATTAGGTATATCTTTGTCAAATCAAAATGAGGATGAAAAATATAAATCCTTATTAGGATCGTGCACTTACACGATACGGACTAGATTCTAGATAATTAATCTAATAAAACATTCGGTTATCCATTCGACAATAGTGGCAATAAGAAATTCCATTTGGCTTGTATGGGCGCATGCTTGTGTGTGGAGGTGCATAACTGCTTCCAAATTACTCATAATAACAAATACGCAGTGTTGACTCAAGATTTGCTTATGAGTTGTTTGGAACATGATCCATGACCCTATGATAATTGAGCCATTTCCATTTTCCTATAAAATTCCTACATTTGGAACGGGTCCATGATATATATGCATGACACATACACTTTCGATATTAGATGATACCTATATACCACAAAAGTGTGGGAAAAAAATATTTCAAGGACATATATAAAATCACTAACTAATGCGTGTGTGTGTGTATATCATATCATTTGAAAATTGATCTAGAGGGAAAACATGAAATAATAGAAATATTTCCATATATAACATCACAATAAGAAATTCAAGATCTTTCATGGTGTGGTTATAAGTTTCTTGCTAGGTCTCAATCCATCTTAAAATTTACATTGTAGTCACATCTACAATGCAATCACAACACTATGACCTATTAATGAGACAAATATTGTCAATTTGGTAGCGGCATAAAGAAAAACATGGTCAATCAATATAAACTCACAAATATTTGCCCATGATATACAATAAGGTGATCACATTTCATGTATCCACATGCAAGTGGCAAACAAGGACTTGTACCAAAGTTAATTTAGTTCAAGTGAAACCATTGACTTGAATTGTTGCATGGCAGATGTGGAGTTTTTAGCGAATAAAAATGTATGGAATTTTGACATTTTTACCTCTA
Organism: Oryza australiensis; assembly: GCA_019925245.2. NCBI lineage: Eukaryota > Viridiplantae > Streptophyta > Magnoliopsida > Poales > Poaceae > Oryza > Oryza australiensis. Next base: position 94,238 of record JAIFGZ020000477.1, on the reverse strand, counting down.
GATGTTTCCAATGCTTGGTAATTAATCTATTAGCTCAGATATTTATTCCTAAATTCTACCTCAATCGATACACAATAAATTATCTTGGATGGCCTTAAAATGTTTCTGTACATTTCTGTTTTGAGTCCGATATGCTTTGAACATACTATATAAACATTATGAAACTTAACAATATGTTACATATTGTGGGAAATGGGTTGTTCATTCACTAAAAAAAACTTTGAATTTGAACTCAAAATCATTTGGGACAACAAACTTATTTATATTATATTTATGAGCACTAAATTAACACGAACATTTTTAAACCGTTAGAAAGAAATACTACTGCCGCAATAGTTAGTCTGATTGGCCCAAAATCCCTTTTGTAGTTCAATTAATGAAATACGTGAGGATCATATTGAACTAGAATCTCCTTGTAAAATTGTTTTTTTAAGAATATTCTCACAATCTTCTATGCGCATGTACATACCTCTTATTGGGAGAGTTGCAACATTGCTCTCTAGTCTCAAGATGATACATAGATAAAAAGTATCACTTCATCTCATCACTTTCATTTGTTTATATAGGATGTGGTCTTCTAAACACAACTTTGACTATTGGTTTTGTTTTAAAATATTCATGATATTCACTATATCTATAATATTATGGAAATTAATCTTTTCAAGATAAATTTATGCATATTTAAGCAAATATCGACGCTTAAAGTTCCAAAGGTATGACAAAAAGGATATCAATATCAAAGAAAAGTATTTATGACTATAGTGAGTGATAGCATTCAGAGAATGAACAAATTGTATGGACATTCACACCTAATCAAATAAGAATATTAAGATTATTACCATATATTTTCCTTTGGTTATTTCCATGTCTACCTAATCAAACAATGTCCTTTCATTTTGTTATCTGCTATTTCCAATGATATCACAGAAATTTATTGGAAAGAAGTGGAATACGTAACCAAAAGGGTTGCTTTAATGTGCTACCAATTAATTTATTTGTAAATTATCTTAACATAAGTATACTTCAAAGTCTTAGCTAATAACCATTGCAGTAGATACATTCCCTAAAATAGTAAATGTGTCCTACCAATGATTATAAATGATGGGATGCACCCAGGGGGGCTAGAGAGTATATGTTCTTAGTATATGCCCCATCTACGATTCTTAACTATTACATTGCTACAGGTTTTTAATGTTTGGTTGCCAAAAAATTTTGAGTGTGCTCAAAATGTCTGAAATTTCATAATTCTATGAGAAAGATATCCAGATGGCATTTATGTACTTATAATTTTTCGATGCATTTGAGTGGAAGCAATTGTGTGAAATTGTTGGCTGGTTGGAGGACAGGAGGGAAAGAAAGACCGGCGAGGATACGGAGTACTTGGAGGTGGTAATTAAGAAGGGTGGAGGGGCGTTCATCTAGCATTTGGCTGAACGTGCTTGCTAGCTAGGAGCGGTGGAGGAGAGCCGTCGTCATGTCGGGAGGAAGAGGAGCACTGCTGCACAGTCATGGAGGTCATTGATCGAGCTACTCCCTAGCGCCATATTTGAGCTTATTCACACGAAAGGGATGTGTCTTTAGGGAGAAGAAGGGGATTGGGGAATTTTGACTGAAGTTTTAATCAGAATGGCTTATCCCTCTAGGACTAGTAGGTCGAATATTTCATAACGAAAATTTAAAAACTGGACTGATCAATTAGAGAAGTTTGTTATTTCTTGATCGATTGGTACACTGAGAGAAGGCTTGATTGATATGAATTAATTCTTAGAAAGGCTAGATATAGTTCACGAGAGACTGCAGCTGGGAGAGAGCTAGCTACTAGCTTAGATATTCACCAGTGGATGTCATTTCATCAGTGATGATCGAACATTCTAGTCGTCTATTGATGATATATACAAGAGAGATCTAGAGGGAGAGTGGGAGCTGATGAGAGCATTTACAGTGTACGCAGTGCACTTCACATGAGTGTGTGTGTGACTTGAGAGAGCGAGAGAGAGAGAGAGTGTGTGAATGTGAGTGTGTGTGTGCGCGCGCGTGAGAGAGAGAGAGAGGAGAGAGAGATGACAGTGAGAAACACTAGCTTCTTTTTAACTAATAATGGCAGGAGCTCTATTATCTAAAAAAAGACAGGAGCTCTGCCATTCATTCCAAGAATAAGAGAAATACTGTCAGAACTAATTGAAAGCAAGTTTAAGTATAGTGTACTCCAGTTATCATGTCAGCAAAGGAGAGAATAACACGGAGAACCGGGAGATGAGGCGTTTAATTGCTAATTCAGAAGCAACACACATTTTTTGTTGGTTATTATCTGGTGTACATAAGCCTATATTTATGCTCAAGTGGCAATTGGCAATTATATAGTATTAGTGTATCCACAAAGCACATATATTTGTTGTAGTTTTGAGGAGTGGAAAGAATGAATTAAAGCATATCTCATCTCGAACAAAAAATAGAGCATATTTGTTTTTTTCTGGAGGCGGTGTATTTCCTGATTTTCCTTATTATTCAAGAGATAAATAGGAGAGGGATGATATGATTAATTGGTAAAGAGTACACCAATCTGATATTATCAATGAAGATTCACACATGGAATATGCAAATCTGAAAAATCATTTGGGGGAAGCTTCTCAACGAAACACTTTTATTACAGATCTGCCCAAAATAAATTAGCTAATCGATAGAGAAAGAAAAAACGACAACAGAGAACATACACCAGTCGAAATCTCCATCAACTGGCGAAGTCTCTCCTGGTAAATTGGGAAATTCCATCGATCATCAGAGCAAACTCAACTAGAAGAGGGAGGCACAGATCGATAAAAATCCACACACACGAGCAGCATGAAAAAACATGTCCTTGACACACACACACACACACACACACACACAAAGAAATGCCCAATTGAGATTTGAGAGATTTTGCACGAGCGAACTCGGCAAAGCTAGCTAGTAGGCTTCGACGACATACCGAGAAACAACAGAGAGCAGTGAAAGCCGAGGCGGAGAGGATCAAAGCCTGAGAGACAAGTCCAGCCCGTCGGCGTGCTCGACGCCGTAATCCGGCGGCGAGCTCTTGCCGCGCCCGAAGCTGCCGAGCACGGGAGCGGCAGCAGCATGCTGCTGCGCCTCCACGCCCACCGCCTTCTGAGCTTCTGCTGGGCCGGAGTACCTGGCGCCGCCACCATCTGCCGTCGCCGCGGCCGGCGCCTCGTGCGCGCGCATCGCGGCGGCGATCTCCCGGCGGCGCTTGGCCAGGCTCCGCTCGTACTTGTGCGCGTTCTGGTGGCCGCCGAGCGCCTGCGAGCTGTAGAACTTGCGGTCGCAGTACATGCAGAGAAAGAAGCCGATGGGCTCCGGCGGGAAGGCCGAGGTGTAGCAGAGGGTGAGCTCCAGGTTGATGTCTTCCTCCTCCCTATTCACCTCCATTATAGCACAGTCTACGGAACTGTGTGTGTGACTAGCGCGCGCGCTCTCTCTCTCTCTCTCTCTCTGTGTGAGAGAGAAAAGGAGTTTGTTTGGTTTGCAATAGGAATTATTGTGCTAAACATGATTAAATATAGCACCAAAACGGGCCTTGTTACACTATTCCGCAGGATCAGGTTACTGGCCATGGAGCCAGTGGACGGACATCGCGCACGTTCGCGTTCGGTAGATTTGTGGTAACGGAATGTCCACGATGAGTGTCACTTGATTAATGGGGAAAAATGTACAAGAAAATCGATCACAGATTATATGTAGTACGCTTTTTATGTTCAAGCTAGCTAGGTACATACATAATAGTAGCTAAACTATCAAGATAGATCGCTATTGGTCAATCATTTTTGTCACTCGAAGCTTCACACAAGAACGAACCGCTTGTTTTACTATCGACGTGTGTTTGTTTCACTAATATGTGGGTCCATGACCCTACCTTTATGTGGTTATATGCATGTGCATGCAGGATACTACTATGTACTACAGAGGAGCATTGGCGTAAAATTTCAGGGCCACACGAGAAATTTACCCACGTATATGCATGCATGTAGTGCCTCCTTTAAATTTTTGGGTTATATAAGTGTGCTCCTTTTATCCTACCAGCGCTGTGGTGTCTCTTCATTTAATATATCCTGTTGGATGTTGCAATTCAGCTAAAATAAATTGAAATTTATCCACAAGAATAATTTATCATTTGAAATATTTCTAGAATATTATACTCCAACCACCCCCTCATGATTCGCTGCATTTATTGCTGCATCCTTGAGTATGATCTTTACCATTTGGCTAAAGTGCCAAGGACATATATTAATTTAATCTCAAACTTAATCTTTGCTAAAGCTGATACAAAGGCTTATATTTGTGAACAGGGGAGTACTAGTCTTACCTTCTAGTAAACTAGGTAGCCACTAGCGGACGCATGTCTATGTGTTGCGATACAGTTTGACCTGTAACTACGTACTTTTAGTAACTTTACAGTGGCAAAAAGAGTGAGATCCAAACGCCAATAGTAAAAGGAATTGTCGCACTCTCACAATTGAACGTTTAATTGTCTGACGTCTCAACTGCAACGGTGAAGCCAGTGATGTACACTAAAATGGATTGTTCAGGCAAAATGATGAACACAAGAAAAAATAGATTAACAAAGTGGAATGTTGTGTGTACACCAAAAGAACAAAAGGAGGACTGGAAGTTCTAAATTTAGATGTTTAAAATAAGTGTCTTTTAAGCATGTGGCTCTTCAAACTCTTAAAAGGTGATGAGGTTTGGCAACAAGTGCTAAAAACAAATATTTAAGGGACAAATCTTTAACTCAGGTTCAATACATGCCAGGTGACTCTCAGTTTGGGGCTGGCCTCATGAAGATTAAAAGTGAGTTTCTATCTTTGGATAAGTTTGATCTAGGAGATGGTTTACAAGTGCGATTTTGGGAGGATCGTGGATAACAACACGACCTTTTAGAATACTTTTCCCAGCATTATATAACATAGTGAGAAAGAAAAGTGCTTCTGTTAGAACAATACTATCCACAACGCCGTTAAATGTAGCTTTCAGGAGATCTTTGTCAGGGCAAATTTACAAGCTTGGTATAATATTGTAGCCATGGTTGTTAATGTTCGCCTTATAAACCAAAGTGATCGTTTTTTGTGGGGGCTACATCAAAATGGTTTATTTTCAGTAAATTCGATGTACAAAGCATTAATGGGAAGCCTGGCCCTGCCTTGTAGTAGTTTAATTTGAAAAGTTAAAATTCCACTAAAGATTAAAGTTTTCATGTGGTATTTATATAAGGGTGTAGTCTTGACCAAGGATAATCTAGCCATAAAACCGTGGCAGGGTGATAGGAGGTGTTCTTTTTGTTCTACCCAAGAAATTATATAACACTTATTTTTTGATTGTCGTTATGCTAAATTTGTTTGGAGGATTGTCCATAGTGTGCTAAATTTGAAACCTCCAACTCGCATACACAATTTGTTCACATGTTGGCTGCAGGGATTAAATAAGAAAATAAGGTTGCAAATCCTTATGGGGCAAGTGTTATTTGTTGGTCTCGTGACTAGCTAGGAATGAAGTTGTGTTTGATAATGTGAAAGCACCTTCTTATTTATAGGTTATCTTCGAGAGGAACATATTGGGCAAAACATTGGACTTTACTATAAAAAAGAAGGATTGTCTGCTCACGAAAAAGGGTTGTAAAGCTATTGAATCGACTGTGATGAAAGTATTTGCTAGTTTTGGTTGACGGTTTAGTAATAGAAATATTTTTTAATTGTGTTTGGTGTTTGTTTTTATTATCTTGGATTTCTGAACTTTGTGGTATGAGACTGTAATAACGAACAACTATATGCATCAATTAATGCAGAAGTTAGGATATTAATATATTTTTATTTCTAAAAAACTGTAAAAAAACAAAGAAAAAATAATTTATGTAGCAATTTAAAAATCAATGTTGAAAAGTAAACTACGATAAAAAAAACCTCAAAATCAATTTTAAAATTAGTTTCAAAATTCAAATTTTGACTGCGCCTGATAAATCGGCAAACGATAAAGCAAATAATGTTTTGGACCGTGCACTATGTGTATACAATAATCAGTATACTGCTACTATATATAGTACTATATATTCTTAGCATCTAATCCTCCCTTTGAAGGAAAAAGTTGCTTTTACTATCTTAAAGCATGAATATAGTTTGTGAGCAAAATCTCAGCTAGGAATCAATAATTAATGATGATGCATCTTATTCTCTTGTGCACACTAAATTAATAGTGCTTCTAATTCTTTAGATAATTAAGCTCCTTTCACTTGGCTTGTTATTGGCTTGTGTTGCTAGCTTTTTGCCGTTTCACCCTTTTAGATACTTCGTGTTTGCAAGCTAGTCCTTTTCCAAAATAAAGAAGGTAAAAAAACTCTAATCCTAGATATTACCACCAGTATATAAATTCTTTGTAGCACACTCCGATCCTAGACTAGTAGTAGTAGTGGAGAGGGGTCAAAGAGAATCATGTGAAAAATAAGGAGTTTGATCTTGCAGATGATTCAAGGGCACATATATAGATATGGGGATCGGAAGTACAGCATTGAAAAGCTGCTCTGAATAGTCCGACATGACGGTGGTAATATTTTAGAGATGGGGTTCATTAGAAGTGCAAAACAGTACACTGTAATTAAGCATCCAATCAACCAAAAAAAACGAGAGAGTACTATACATATGTACTATACTTTTTAGTTGAGATTATCAACAAACAGAGAGAGAGAGAGAGAGGACGTGTGCGCGCGCTATTAATGTCGTGACATGTTGGGGCAGATGTTGATAGCGGCTGCAATTGCTCACAGTTTTGAAAGGATCGTGCTGGTAATATATTCATGCAGGGAAACCCTCTCTTCGTATAGTACATGCTTTGTTTACTAGCTAGGTAGATAATTATATAGTATTTGACTTCAAACTCCTGACCTTATTTTCACATAAGCCTCTCTAGCCACGACGACATGCGTAGTGACGCGCCCCGCAACGGAACAAACAGATTAAACGACATAGAGAGAGACACGCCTGTAGCGCACATGACACGTACGCCGGCCGCCCCCAGCGCGCGTCGCCGTCGTCCGTACATTGACGTGGGCTCCGGCCGCGCGCTCCCCATCGATCCCGGCGGGCGGGCGGGCTCCCATCGCCATTATTAGGTCGGACGTTGCCGTCGTCTCGACGTCGCGCGCGCAACAGAAGCGCAGCGGCATATCGATCGAGGTCGAGGTGGGTGCCGCCCGCCGCGCTAAGGCCTTAGCTTTTAGTCAGCTTATAAAATATTTTTTATATTTTAATAAAAGAAAAAAAGCTATCTCTTGATCGAGATAGTTTCATACGTATATTTTATTATGTGAAGATGATATGTGGGGTCATTCATGTTATGAGTTATGTGTTAAGAATAAAATTATTAAAAGAGTTGTCTTTTAGAATATAGAGAGTAATAGCTCGTATCATTGGAGAAGGCCTAATTAAGCTAAGCTGATTCTTCCATTAATTCCTGTGGGGATAAAGCGGCCAACGAGCCCACTGGCTCGCTCGTCTCGCAGTAAAAACTTCATTAGCAGCAAAGCTAGCTAGCTATAGCTAAGCTAATTAACTTTGGTAATAGCAGCAACATCGACCGTACCTCCATCTCGGACCGCGCGCCGGTTTACTGGTATCTTGCCGTCGTTGATTTAATTTGTTGGTGATGGAATGTATACATGCAAGCATGCAGCAGGGTATAGTATACGTGTATGCAAGCAGCTGTGAGAAAACTGCTTCATCTCTTCATCCGAGTGTGTTTGTGCACAGCACACAGCACACACAGGATCGATACATCGAGGACCACACAGCGTTGGAGAGATCTAGCTACCCAGCCACTCCCTCTTGTTCTGCACTTTGCTAGGCAACATACTTACGTACGTACAATTAATAATAGCAGTAGTAATTGTGTAGGACCCATATACATATATCATACATACTACATGTATTATATGTACACCTAGCTAGTATGTGGCCTGCCTGCTAGCTAAGCTCTGGCTGACACCGGCAGGTAGCTAGCTAATCTACGCAGAGTGCGGCCGGCTTCTACTGCAAATGCAAAAGCCCTTTGCTTGCATAGACGCGGGACCATAGACACATATATACAAACGTAACCCTGCTGCTCCTGCCTTGGTTTTGTCTCATGCTCGTCGTTTGCATTTGCACCTCAGTCATTTCAATGCTAGATCCGAGCCATTCCACTTGCCACTTGCTCCACCACACTCCAGGTGCTTTCCGCTCATTGGCCTCGAATTGATTTCACTGGATGCCTAGCTTCATTCTCGCTTCAAATTTTGCAAGGGATAGCTAGAGCTTTAAATCTTGGCAATCTTGCAGAATTTTTAACCAATGTATGCAATCTGTTTTGAATGAAATAAAAAAACAAACATATCAAAAATCATAAATCTAGAGTCGTAACAGTTATAAAAAATCTAATTTTTGTGCACTGTTTATAAGTGCATTTTAAGTGAGTGAGTACTATGCAATTAAGTATAAGTGCACTGTAACTACGTTAACTGCAAGTTAGATCTATAGAAACATGAATCTTAATGCAAGATGATCCTACGGATGAAAAATTAAAAGACGTAAGCCCAAAAATCTGTTGCAAGTGAAATAGCAAAACCATTCCCTTTTAAAATTCAACGTTTTTCTCAGTGACAGGCAGTTTATACGGTCATTACATGAAATTAAGCTGCAGGAATTGATCCAACTGGTGGCCTTCTTATCAAACCAAGTTACCCATTTCTCAACCAAGCTATTGAATTATATCGCGTCCATTCTTCCTTATAGATGGCCAAACGGGCCGCCTGGCATGGCCCGACCCGGACACGCCCACTACGGCACGGCCCGTTAGGTACGGCTCCTGTAGCGGGCCGTGTCGTGCCGGTCCACGTGCCGCGCTCCTAGCCCAAGCACGACCCACGGGGTGGTCGGGCCGTGCCGTGCTGGCACCGGCCTGTTAAAGGTCCATGGGCCGAGGCCGGCCTGGTAACACTGTTTTGGCACTGTTTAACACTGTTTGAGATACTATTTTGGCCTGTTAAAGGCCCACGTGCTACTTTTACCGTGCTACAATGTTGCTATAGTACAGCTATAGTGTTTTACTACAGTAAACAGGTCGTGTCGTGCCGCCCCACGGGCTTGCCCGGCAGCCCAAGCACGGCACGGCCAATCGTGTCGTGTCAGCCTGGCCCGTTTTCCCTTCGTGCCGTATCGTGCCGTGCCATCTACAGGAATAGCCGTGCCCGTGCTGGCTCACTTTAGCCCGACTCATCTGTCTATCACTATTCTTCCTATCCCTAACTGTTGGAAAAGCAAAGAAGTCACGGCCGTTGCGATATATAGGAGGGTGTGGGAGTGGATTTAATTAATAAGAGCATGTTTCACGAGAGAAAAGTTTATATATACTTACTATACTAAATTTTGTCTTACTAATTAAACTCTTACTAATATACATGTCACGCAGTGAGTAGAGTACTTTTATGTTTTTTATAATTTTCATCTATTTAAATCAAACGAGTGAGATATTATTTGTAGAGTAATTAAAAAAAGTTTGGCGAGGTCGGCCATTTAGTAAAAGCAAAGGAAAAAAAATCCTTGGATGGCAACCTACCTATGACAGTAAGGAAATCCTTGCAGCATGTGGATAGCCGAATTGGCTCTCCCATGCGAGCAAGTAAGCGTGTGAGTAACCGTCGTGGATTTTCTCTGTCAATAAGCCTGATTAGACCAACTTAGCCGAAACGAGCCTACCCTAGACGATCCAAATGCGCGCTAATTTGCTCTGGCTAGCTAGCTCGAGTTTTATGAATGAGTATTACCATTTTTAAAACAAAAATATCTAAAATTTATTCTAAACTTTTTATTCTGTTATATCTGGTGTTCGATTTCGTATATATATGTTATCAGCCTTGGTCTTTTCTCAGGCATAGGTATAATTGACAAAAAAATATGAAGTAAAAATATTGAATATATAATACTGGTGAAGACTTATCTCTCAAGCTTTAACCGATAAACACTTCTTTAATTTTAATTTTATGTTGTTTAACAAAGGGGAGACTCGGCCTAGCTTCTACTGAAAGCATGTAAGGTTTGTACAAACACTTCTTTTTATACACAAAAAAAGCTCAAGGCAGAGGCCATCTACTATTAATGGAACCTCCTGCTTCTAGCTAGAAGAACGACCGTCTTGAATAAAATGAGAATTTCAACTTTCGAGATTTCATTATTCATGGTATTAGCATTAATGGTAGATCTAATGCTAAAATAAACCAACAACAGGGGAAGAGCAGGGCTACCGAAAGATCAAACCAAATGAAAACGTGCCCTTTCACTACTTTAAAAAATGTTTTTCCCCACACACACCCTATTTTATTGCAGACAGGCTAAAATATTCGTATGTAAAAAAATTTTAGATGTATTCAGTTAAAACCTACATAAAAATTAATTTTCATATACGATCCTCTTATGAGGTCCGCCGTCTCCTCCTTCTCTTCTTTTCTCTCCTCTCTTATCTCTTAAAAAATCTTCTTATCCTCTCCTCTTACCTCTCCTCCCTTATCCTTTTCTCTCTCCTCTACCTACCCTCTCTCCTCTCATCTCACCCTTTTCTCTCTTTACCCGAGGATGATGGCGGGCAGATCCTCTGCCAACGACGGGTGACGACAACGATAGTTCCTCCGTCGCTCCCTCTCCTCTCTCCTCTGCCCTCATCATCTTTCCTTCTCTCACTCTACAGGCCGGCGGAGGCACACGAGGAGACCGGGAGACTACGCCTCCAACGGCGGCAGGTCCAACCACACGCGAGAAAACCACTGAAGGAGGCGCTCGTCAATGGCAGCAGCAACATAGCCTCCTCGGGGCGTCTCTGCCACGTTGGGAGGGGCCGACCCCCTCGTGGATCGAGCGGTGGCTAGGGCCGATTTGGGTGACGGTTTTGAATTTTTGATTCTTTTATGATTTTTGTTTTCACAGACAGACGGTATAACATTCGCTTGTGAGAATTATATTTGTGACTGTGTTGCTCGTCTATAAAAATTTCTATTTTTATAGAAACCTGAGACAAGTTTTTGCTATCTGTGTTAAAAAATATGATTTAGTCACATGAAAAAATATTTTTAAGTAGTGTTTGAAACACAAATGGATCGAAGAACATACGCGATAAAAATGGAACTAACTAGAGTATTACTACGTACTACTATTATTAAAAAGTTAGGGAGCTAAAGCTGCCCTGCCTGTCCCCTCAGATTCTCTCACCTAAAATTAGCTCTTGTACGGCCGCGCCGACGACCACCTTTTCATCTTGTACGGATTCGAACGTACTGTTCAAGTGTTGAGCATTGCAAGTGTAAGGAGAGAAAGAGTCATCACTCTACACAAACTACACAAACTTCAAGGATGGATAGAGAAATAGAGTAGTTGATTAGGAGCAAATATATTTAGGGTGATTATAGCAGGGATAGGGGTGACGTATTAGGTATGTTAATTACCTTTCAATTAATAAGTAAATGATACAAATAAAATTAAAAATAAATGATATAAATAAAATTAAAGGTAGCTTTCATATTTATTATTAAACATGCTTTAACGTATTGGATGGCATATAGAAGAATGTTTTAACGTATAGTGATCACGCGCATAACCAATGTGTGATAGGATATACTAGTAGTTAGCTAGAACATTGGTGTGAACTGTAGTTATGATACGGAGGACAATGTACTAGCTTGTAACTCTGATTAATGGTGACAAAGTGGCGGTCTGATTTCTGCCAATGGTACGATTAGATAGTTGTAATCACTTCGTCTTAAATATTTATTAAAATATTTTATGATTTAAAATTTATCCTAAAATAAAATAACTTTTTCACTAATATTATCTTTTTAATTAATCATAGGCTCCCATCATTTTCTTTTTTGTCAAAATTTAAATTTTATAACTTAATTTTAAATTTTTCATTGAAATTTATTTTTCAGGGCATTAACATAATTTTTAAATTTTTCATTGAAATTTATTTTTCAGGGCATTAACATAATTTTGCTTATAAATTATTTTTTTCTAATATGACATATAGTGTATTACCCGTATTTGACCAAACGATGGGCCATAACCATCCACCATTCAATTTTCTCACTTATCTCCTCTTTAATCTATTTTTTCATTTAATTCAACCTACTTTCTTAATAACATGTTCAATTCTAAAAATTTTATATTCTGAAAAAAACGTGGAACCAAGGTAGTAGTAATGTCAGCTCAAGTTTCATACGATTGAAGATATATTTCATTTATCACCAACAATATCGAGAGATTGACTCCTAGTGATTACATTGGTAGAATGGTGAAATTCAAAACAAGTATACCTCATCTATAATATTTTAAAAGATTATGTAGCGTAATGCAATTATTTGGCTTTGTGTCAACCACAATGTGTATAAAAAACTAGAGGAGAGCAAACTATGTGAATCCTTTTAAGGGATAAATTTGGGTTTAGATGAACTATGTGAATCCTTTTAAGGGATAAATTTTGCAAAGGGGTGTTACAGATGCACCTTGTAACCACTACAATGCAATAAAGAAGAAGTTCATACATCAAGAAGTTAGGCGATATTTTACTCCTTTTTTATTATGTTCTTCAGTTTTACTCAGTTTTGGGTTAATTTATGATTTACCATTAATAATTAATTTTAATTTTCTAAGTTGATCGAACCAAAACCTTACTAGGACATTATGAAAAAGCTATAGAGTTTGCTACTAGGTTTATTTCCTGTCATTCTAGAGCAATATGTTTTTAGGTTTTCGATTTACATTATTAATCATATTTAAGTATATATAGGTAATTTTTTATCTATAGTTGTGACCGGAAAATTTTGAATTAGTTTTCAAATGGAGTCTAGTTTCTACCATTCAAATGTCAAGTCAAACAGAGCTACGGATTAGATATTTTAACCTTTTTAATTTACTTTCACGTTGGTTAACAACAAGGTCTCAGTTAGGCTATATATGACTAAGGCTGTTCAACTAATTAAGTAAGTGTTTGGTAGAGCTTCAACTCAAATAAAGTTTATAGCTGGTGAAGATAATTCTACTTACTAGTTAATTTTATGTATCTAGATCTGTTTGGAGGGGTTTCAGCTCTACTTCACCAGAGTCCAAAATTTGAAGCCCTGCCAAACACCCTCTAAATAAGTATAGCCAGATTGGTCATATAGCTGTGGCATATTGCCATGACTGTCGTTTAAGATTTTGAAGTCAGGGCGAGTCTTTTATTAGGCCTTTTTATTTTTATGACCATTAACACCTCCCTCCCACCTATGACAATTCAGTTCTTTTAATATACTCTTTAAAAAACATATTTCGCGGATAATTACCTCGATTCAAAACTAATTCTAGAAAACGAGCATTTGTGAGATACGTACCATATGTTACTTTTCTGATTGATAGCAGCCAAAATGCAGAAGTTCTTTAATTTGCGTTTGGATCCAAAGACCAGGTGATGTGATGAGTAACGTGTAGTTCATGTACAAAAGAAAAAAAATATGTAGTACAGTACTACCATAGGATCGAAAAATAAACGTATAAAATATATCCACATCACACTTAGTAACTTTTTACTCCCCGAGTAATAAATTATGCATTATAGACTATATGTTTCCCTAAATGACAAGTGAAAAAGAAGGTATAATATTTATATCAACTCTAAATTAATTATAGTAAGTTTCACAAAACTATAGATACTTTAAATAAATTATCATAAAACTACAGGTACTTTAACTAAATTATCACAAAACTACAAATTTAATGCTAAATTTATCATAAAAACTACAAATTTAATGCTAAATTTATCATAAAATTATAGATTTAAAGTAGAATATCATAATACTACAGATTTAATAACAAATTTATCACAAAACTACAAGTTTAATATTAATTCAATTACAAAACTTGAACATTTATAACTCAAATATAACATTAGTGATAAAGATTTAAATACCAAAATATGTAGTTTTGAAATAATTTTATTGTTAAATTTGTAGTTTTGTGATATTTAGCCTTAATCTACAGAAATCCATTGTTAAATTAGTAGTTTTATGATACATCACGTTTAGTTTGTGATAATTTGACTAAAATACTTCTAGTTCTATGAAATTTACTTAATTAATTATATATGTGGAAGCTACTCACTCTGCTCATAAATATAAGGTTTTAGACATCTCTATTCGTCCATGGTCTACAGTATAGAAGCTTTAATTTGAACTATTACTTCATCGATCCATCCAATAATTGTATTTATTTATTCAGCGTGTCTTTCCTAATCAAGTAAACTCCTACACATCATCAATCCTAAACTCTGCTAAACAATTTAAAATCCCTTATATTTATATGCAGAATATTAGGATGGTTTGGTAGTAGAGGAGTGTCCCAACGCTCTGCTTCTCTTGGTATGTGCCTCTTATAGTGGCATCTATTTGTCTAAATAATGAAAGGAAGTGGGAAATGACACTAGTTATGATGTTTTTTTATTTAGGAAAAACTCTTCTTTTACATTAGGTAGATATTGTATTGTTCATATATGCAAACACTTTCAATTCACATACTCTCTCCGTATACAAAATAAACGATGTTTAGGATAAGATTTTAATCAAACATTGAGAATATAAATCATGAAGAACTTTTAAGTTGTTAATTTTGAAAATGTAAAAACTATATGAATGGATTTGTCTTCAAAAGTACTTTTATAATAGTATACACATATCATTTTATAATACATATTTTTTTAATAAAAAATCAAAGTTATGTTTTGAAGATCGTGTCGCTGTTCTAAATCATGTTTATTTCGTATACGGAGGGAGTATATATGTCTTACTAACTCCATTTCAAAATATAGCTATTTAATACAAAATGTGACATTTTTTTATTATGATGAATCTGTACAAAATATATAAGATAGCTACTTGTTCCGTTTCAAAATAATTTTATTTTTCACTCATCCTACACTTACTGATATAAAGTCAAAAGACCAAAACACCTCTTAACTTTTTTAAAATCCCAATATAGGGCATGTTCGGCTGGCTTAAGCCAACCAGCCAGCAGTGTTTTTCTTTCACAACAAATCAACACCAGTCATCAGCCAATCAATAAAACTTTTCTCTCACAACAAATTAGCACCAGCCACCAGCCACCAGCCAGCCGAACAGGCCTATAATTGTCTCTCACTTTCTTTTGTCCCAATGCATTTGTCTCCCTTTTCACAAACTCCAACATAATAATTAGTTGAAATATTAATTTATTTTAGAATAAATGAAAGAAGGTAAAGATGAGATAAGAGAGTACATTTTAGAACGGGAAAAATACTATATATTTTTCATCTAAAAAATAACAATAATTACAATACTATAAATTTCTCCATCCGGTTTCTTATTAGTTGACGTTAGAGACTTGGACTGTCTGGATGAAAAAAATGACGTTTTACCTTTGGTGTGGTTAGTTTGTACTAATTTACCCCCTTGCATGTATACAAAACGCATCAAGCTAGCTATATGGATGTATTTAATATGGATTAAATAGAAAATAGTCACCCTTATTAATTTCTCATTGGTATCTGAATTCTTGTCTAAAGTGTCAATTAATAAAGAACCAAAGGGGGTATGTCATATCCAATTAATAATACTACATGTAGGAGTAGCTAGTTGTCCATACTCCTATTGGGTTGGAGTAGCTATTTCATGGGTGGCTATAGCTAGTTCCTCTGGAAGCTCGCTCCCTTTTGGCCAGCCTTTTGTGTCCTTTTGTGGACAGGTAGGGTTGTCCTGGTCCCTGACGAAACGTCGCTTTCGATATGTGTTGTCGAGGCTACAAAGCGAGGTGGCTGCGCAAAAATAAACCGAACAAATTCTATATATTCCGGGAGGGCCCAGGGTCACAGCCTACGTAGAATTGCACAGTGTACGTAGTAGAATTTGCATCGTAGAGTCTTAATTTATTATTTATATTTATTTAATATATGGTAAAATCCTAAATAATTACCAGGTCACAATTGATATTGACTTACCCCTTCCTTCTCGGAATAAGACGTTCACGTATTTTAAAAAATTTAACTCTAAATATTTAATCAATAATTATTTTATTGTTATTAAATTTTATTTGATAAAAATAATATCATTATATTAACATTTAAATTTGTTTTCATATAATTATGATTTTGTTGTCACAAAGATTATAGTGTATGAGAAATTTAGTCAAAAAAGTTTTAAAAATCATGTTAGGTTTGACTGCGTAATGGAACGGATGAAGTAATTGCTAACTATTAAACATTATTAAATATATAACGTTATCTCTGGTGGAGCCTTAATTTAAGTTTTTATTGATAAAATAATTTCTAAATCCAGAATTAATAAATGCTCCATATAATAGTTTGTTTAAAATTCTAAATTAATGACTATGAAGCTATATTGGCCTCGGAATCTTGCTTTAACATCTTATTAATTTAATTACGAAATCTAAAATTAATTATTCAGTAGTTACAATTTATGTGTATTCTTCTTCTAATATAAGTCACTATAATTGAGCCCCTCTTTTTAAAAATAAGATGTTCCTACTAGATGTCTGTATATCCAAAATGGCAATACATGCGTCCTGTATATAGGACTCGAACTTAATCAGGACGTCTTTTTCCACGCATTTATGCCCTTGTTTTTTTCTTGTTAAATGAATGGATGAATGCGCGTGCACGCTTTCCCATACTTCTAAACTACATATTTTTTGTCTTATTAATTATCTAATTTCAAAAGTTAAAATTATAGGTGATTGTGGATTCTTCATGTAATGACCGTTATTATATAATTGAGCCCCTCTATTTTTTTAAAAAATCAGTCCCTCCTAGATTGATGTATTACCAAACTTATTTATTATTTCTGTAATAAGTAGGATCCTTCGTGAACTGATGTGTCTTAATTATTGTAGGTACAGCTAAATAGATAGATGAACTGTATCCTATCCTATTGAACTAGCTACTAGAACTTTCTTTGAAAAAGAATGAAATAGTACTATGAGAGAGAGAAACTTTTCTAAACTCTCCAGGAAACATTCTATCATGATATACATGTCATCTAAATGATAGTAAAATGAATAATACGTATGTTTCTTGAGCTTCATAATGATACATTTGTGAAAAAAAACTTTTATATATATATGAATTTCTTATAATGCTATTTTAAACACAAATTTTACCTTAATAATAGTTAATTCATTAATTTGCCTTCAAATACTTTTCATTAATCATTTATCTATTCACCACAAAAGAACACACAAGATAGCATAGTAATTTTTTTTACTCTTTCAGTCTAAAACTGATAACATATACTTGACACTCTAGATATATAACTTCAATTCGATTAAGCTAGAAAGTTAGTAACTACTAAAGTGAGCCCGGTAACGCAACAGTGAGGCGACATTTATTGCTCACTCTGTACTAGTGCGGATATATTCGATCTCATAAGGAGATAACGATCAGTACGTGGTGCGAAGATTGTTCTGAACCAAACAATTAGACTCACATGTGTGTTTTTTGACATATTCAAGTCGCCTCTAACTAGCTATCGATAGATCAGCAGACCTGTAAACGATCGATTTTGATGGCTATGTGATGCCTGATGGGTAACTAGGGATTTTTTCCTCTTGTGGTCATAGGAGGCTTGTGTGTGCGTTTGTGTTTGTGTGGGGGTAAGGTTGATCCTTCAATTATGAAAAGTTTACCAATTTATATTTTCCTTTGCTCTATTCGATCGACGTTTCTTTCATGGTGGGGTTGATCAGAATGGCTACACCTGTAGTGCATGTGGATGATTTGGGTTGAAAGGAACAAAGCTGACAGTACGAGCGATAGGGAAACAACTTGAACCAGTGGTACCAGAGTCTTTCTGTGCATGTGCCCTCTGCAGACAAGGCCATTTGGGACACACACGACAGTACACTCCAAATGTGAGGCACGAAATTTGCTGTTACTAACCCACGAGCTAGTTAGCGACGTTCTCCCTTTTTTTGTTTTAAAAAAACTATATTCCAGTGTGCGCTTAATTTGATCTTGAAACTTTTGTCGTTTTGAGACACAGAGTGAGTGACTATTATATATATATATATATATATATATATATACACACACACACACACAATAAACTTGGTGTTTGTAGAAACGTGCTTAATTAGTAGATACATCGTGTTGAAGGTAAAAAAGAGCTAGTAATTATCTCTTCAAATTAAGGAAATTCTCTTCAAAGGATATATAGAAACTAAGATCGATATGATGCTAGATTTTTGCTAGCATGCAGTTACTCCTAGCTAGCATATGTGTGTTCATAGAGATACAAACACGTTCGATGCATGTTCCCAAGTACGTCCTCATCCTTTTCCACTGCTCTCTGTCCGCATTCTAGGAAAAATAAGGCCACTGGTGATACTTCGCTTTCCCTATGTGTTGTCGCGTGGAATGAAACGAGGTTATAATTCTGTGTTAAAGGACGCAGACAGCAATGTGTACACGGCTGCTGGCAGCAACAGTGAGGTTGTTGCTGCCACCACTGCAAAATTAACCAAGCCAGGGGAGGCAGTCGTGCTGCGCCCAGGATATGTACTAATTTACTGAAATATCTTTAATGAAACGACAAATCTGATATTTAGGACCCACCAGATATGCTTTAATTCTTCCGTTAATTTTCTTAAAAACTATACTAGAACCATTCCATTTCATATATAATATTTGTATATTTTCTAGAACATGTCACTTTATTCAAGAAAAAGAATCAGAAGCATGCATGTAAATGTTTCTTATCTCAGACCAGATGCCAAATATTTAAGTGTAGCAGTAGATATGTACTTTAATAGTGGGATATATATATATATATATATATATATATATATATATATATATATATGCCTAGTCATTTCGTGTCAACCAAGTCTATCCTTGTTTTGAAATATAAGAACTTTTGTTTTCTTAAATTAAAGATAAAGAAAAATAAAAGGCTAAAATGACTCCCATTAAACGAGGAGAGAGTGGTAGGATGGTTGAAGTAAGATTACATAAAAATTGAATGAGAGGTGATTGGGTGGTGTATGATCTTTAAGTTCTTATATTTGTTACATATTTTAAACCCTAGAAGTCCTATATTTTAGAATGGATAGAGTACATTTTATTTGAACTGACTACAATGAAACATACTCTTTGTCCAAAAATACAAGCCAATTTTTGTTTCCAAATTTGTCCATAATATAAGAGATTTTAGAGTACTACTTTTTCAGCTCTTCCAATCATTTCATTCATTGCTCCTTGCATTGTTAGATGCCATTTTTCCCAATCAAGTAAACTCCTAAGGACATTAAAGTAATTTCATCTCAAACTTAAACTCTGATAATAATCAAGAATTTTTTATATTTTAGACGGAAGGAGTATTATGATGCCCATAAATCAACTTAGATAATCAAAGTATACAAAATATTCTTTTTTCTTCATGCACAAAGTAAAAAGAGGAGAATAGATTAAAGATCCATATATTCTCTATACAATTGAATAGCATGTAAGGTGCTGCAAATTGGAAAACCTTTTTTGCTGCATGTATGCAACAGATCCAGACAAAGTTGGGGAAGAATATATATCTAGATGTGCATTTCAAGTTTTCAACTTTCAAGTTGAGGTCCATATAGTCCCGGCCTGTGACAACTTTGATCGGGCGCATCTGTTTGGATAGCAGCAACGCATCTCCAAGACACCGACCGGCCTCATCTAGCTAAGATTTGAGAACGCGGGCTTGAGAATTGAAGAGCTCTCCGTCCAAGTCCCACACGCACCACGCACGTACGTACGCATGTCTCAGCACGTGTGGATGCTGTGCCACAATGCGCTACGATTGTGACCCAATAGCCGGCCATCTTGTTGCGGCCTTGAATATTCCTGCTTCAGGGAGAAGCAGAGTGCTAGCTGCACCTGCATGAACCTTTGGCATGGACACCAAAGCTTAGTGTTATGTGTAGTCATTTTTTTTATGGTAAAATCTACTAAAAGATACTTAAAATCCATAGTATTTATTATTGATCACATAACAAATGTGACGTTTTAAGGCACCTCAAAAAGACTATAATTTACTAAAAACATCACATCCAATATTTTATTAATTTTTGAGTCAAACGAAGAGAGAACCTGCGTGAAACAAGTTTGCTCCTTTGAGCCAGCATGTTGTAATGCGGCCAGGTCTGGTTCAAACCAGACCCAAGCCACATATTCCCTTCTCCAATCCCATGGGAATTGGAGGCGGCAACGACGACATCCATGGCAATGGCTATTACACGGTGTTGGCTTAAGGACAAACTTGTCTTTTCTAATGTTTATCTATCCTTTGAGATGTTCTATAATCATGTCATGTATTTAGGTGTCCAACAGTAAAAACTATAAGTGTCATTGTCAGCACCAAAATTTATCTTTTTTATGGATAAATTTCTATAGCTCACAATTGCAAGCTCGATCATCGACGAAAAACTATTTGATGTGCATTCCAAATTAAAATCCCTTTCACGAAAGTGTTCATCCAGCAACGCCACTGATATCACGCAGTTGTAAGCTTAATTAGCTATAATTCTGTTGATGGATATTTCATACTTAACTAAGCAAAAATAAATGTGCCACGAAATCTCATTACTCATGTTTAAAGAAACTGCTACATTATCTGTCCTAAGATTTATCACATGTGTTACAAATCTAGAGTAAATATAAAAAGAGTAAATTTCATAAACCACTGAAATTTTGGCATATAACACATAACCCTAGGTATTATGATTCTAAAGTTTCACAAACCACATTATTAACCAATTTGACATAATCCTATAACAAAATTTTTAAAAGTTTTACTTATATGGATGTAATATTTATATGACGAATAAATAACTCATTGGCTCAAAATGTGATTATAGAACTTAAAAGTGTGGTAGATCAAAGTCAAAATGATCAATATGGTTTTGTAAAACTTTATGCCAAAATTCATATGATTTTGTGCAACTTAGACCGTAATACTTAGGGTTAGCTAGGTGAAATTTACTCACTTTAAAAATAAGGAATAGTGAAGAAAAAGACAAAAATCAGGAAAACTGATTTTCATAGCGGCTTGTTAATACTATATTTCACAAATGAAATTGAATATGGCAGTGCAATTTTGTAGGTTCTCTAATATCATCTTACCTATATGTGTGATTTTTTAAGAACTTCTATGCAAATGGTTTTAAAAATAAGTTTACACTCAAGACGTGGTTTCCACTCCATATTTTCCAACAAGATAAGTTAGGCCAAATCACATATCAATCAAACAGTGAGGTAAAAGGGGGCAAATCCTCATGAGTGTGCATACTGGAAATTAATGGTAGATTCTCAGCCAAACCATCAAACTAACTAGAAAATAAAATCAGTTGTCGTCTCTTTTATTCCTTGTATTACACACTTCTTAATTACTTAGATTAAAAAAAATTCTCACATGTGGTTTGTGGCTGGAGTCTTTCCAGCATGAAAAAGGAGGATTATAGAGCGACTATACAGAAAGACTGTTTGCTGACAACAACGTTGAACTGTCGCGGAGAGCATTATCTAGCAAGCTAAAACTAGTCTTCAGAGAGATATTTCATGGACGTGGAATTACGCCATATTCAACAACGCACCGATGTCTAAATGGGAAAAATACTACGCGCTCGGTTCAGCTCCCATCATAGTCGAAAGCGATCTTGAGTATTAAAGATTGATTTTTGAAAATGATTTTGGTAATTTTTCACACTTGTGCCCTTACTATTAGCAATCATGGAATAAAACCAGACAACGAAAGCAACAAATATAAACCCTAAAACCAGTTAAAAAAACTAAAATCATAAATCAGCTTCAAGTTAAAATTCGTACCTGAACCAAGTGAGAAATAACATGGTACTATTTGTCTGCATCCCGGTCCACTGAAGTCTGTGAAGTTTCGAGATGAGAATCTAGATGCACAAGAAACAGAATTAAATATTGAGAATTTATCCCGCATTTTCTCCACATGTCCCCAGTGTGTGTGTGCCCCGGACACAGTAGCTCACAACCACCTGTTGCCATCATTCTTCAAATTATATATATCACAGTGATTCAGCAGGTATCACTGTCCTAACAACGACAGAGGAAGGTTATTAGTCACGTGTGTTTATGAACGGCTACAGAACGTTAAGCAACGACAAGATGAGCCTAGCCATTTGCCGTGGTGAAAGGCATACCACTGGACCACACATGCACCTCGCCAAATCGTCCACAGGTTTGGCGTTGCAAGAATTATTGACGAGGCCGGTTTTAGCTATCCATAGGCTTATAAGGCTACCTCTGCTAGCTGTGTGTCTGAGCTAAGGTTATTTTTTTCATCCTTGCAGTTGTGCAGTAAATTAAGCCGGTAACAAAATTTAACTGACTGGGCTCCACCTGAAAGTATTTTTTATTAAAAAACATTAAGTCTATATCTTTTTACTAACCATGTAAGACTGACACACCACGATATATAGCTGTCGATCAGTTTCTCGACGAGATCTCACATTTAGATATCTCGAGATTTTCATAGATTAGTCGGAAATTTTGCTTATATTCAAATCTCATTAACTTTTCAAATTAAGTTCTCTAAATTATATGATGATTTATTCAGAATTTGAATTTCTCCTCACGAGATTTCGCATGAAATCGCTATCTCGGGCACTCCCCGGGATTTTGAAAGGAGAAAAAAACATGTCTTAGAACTGGTTGCATTTGTAGGATCCGTTGTAAAATCATTACAATGGATTGAATTTGCAAAATGAAGAGAGCATTTGTTCAAATGAAAAGGAAGAAAAGGCCAGCTATAAATTCTAGCATTCATGGAAGAAAGTAATACGAATTAAACCCCGTGTCAGTCAAACTAACCTAGAAATTTCATCATTAAGCCGGCCGATGGCTGCCTCTTTAGATAGTAAGGGCGAACAATTGGTTTCAATCGATGAATGGCAAATTAATCAGCAACACAAAAGGAGACAAAGATGAGATTAATTTCATTTCATTGATCATCATATGATTTCTAACAGTGACAAGAACACATATACATCCAGAGGCAGGCATCCAGCCACAGCCGGTGCCGAGCAAACTAATCATAGCTTCAGGGATAGGTCGATCTCGTCGGCGATGAGGTCCCGGCGGGCCTCCGGCGACGCCCTCTGATACGAGGAGCTCCCTGCCGAGCCCCGCGAGGCATTGCTCGTCGGCTCCTTCCCTCGCCGCGCCTCCTCGTCGGCTTGCCGGCGCGCCGCGGCCAGCTCCCGGGTGCGCTTGGCGACACTGCGCTCGAACTTGTGGGCGTTCTGGTGGCCGCCCAGCGCCTGCGAGGAGTAGAACTTCTTGTCGCAGTAGGTGCAGGTGAAGTACCCCGGCGGCTCGTTCGCCTGCGACGGCTGCAGCGACAGGTTGAGGTCGAGCTGGTCCCCCTCGCCGCCGTTCGGCTCCATGGCTGCCGCGGCCGGCCGGCGGCGGCGGGAGGGCGCGGAGGAGCACCACCAGGTAAAAGGCGCCAAGACAAGCAGGCTACCACCACCGCTGTTAGCCTCTGCTACTCCTCTAGTTTCCTGGGAGAAAGCTGAGAAACTAGTGAGCATGGAGTGAGGCGCTGCTTCTGCAACAAACAATCCCGAATGATTTAGTGTGCGTGTGTGAGAGAGACGCAGTGAGAGAGATGCACGAGGCATACGTTTTGCTAGCTCTCGCTAATTTATTAAAGAACGCTGGGCCGAGGGGATTAACGGGGATCAGAGAGGGAGAAAAGAGAGGCTTCAAATTAAAGGGAATGAAAAGGACCAAAGATTTCATTTGTCCATTGGTCGAATATAGTATAGTGTCCAACTATCATCGCACGAGCAGAGATATATAATTAAATAGGATTATATATATATATATATATATATCTACTGCTGTATTAATTGGGGAACTTTGGTTAATTAGACCCGAATGCTTGAATGGGCCTGTGAAGAGAAAGAATTAAGATCAACTGTAGTACTGTTTGGCGGTTGGATCTAAGACAGGAACCAGGTGTGTGATCTAGGCCCCACGTGCCGGTGGCAAAAAAATTGTTGATCTTTACTTCAAGGGGAAGAGATCTGAGGTCTCATTGATTTAGCATTACAATCTTGAAGCGACGGATTAGTACACCGGCGAGCTAATTAACCAAACAACATGCTATAAAACCAGCCCCAGCCGATAGCACATCAAGAATTAAACACAAAAAAGACATCATAAGAGATCCAAACACGATGACGACACCTTGACATGATATTTGATAACAGAGTTCAGCCGAGGCCTACATCATTGGGTACTAATTACAAACGCTCCTTCGCGATCTAGCATATTACGACGTATCAGAGTTACAATTACCCTCGGTCAGACGCCATCGACAGCTGCTCCCTCTTGCTATGCTAAGTTGCCATACACGGTTACAACAGATGTTCTTCTCTATTTAAGAGAAAGAGTCGAGTCCGGCTCTTACTCTATTCCTATACATTGTACAATTTTAAATGCTAAACTGTAACTGAATTTATACATATATTTGACACAAACTCTAACACAACATACTACGCATTTCCTTTCTTTTCTTTTACAGATGTGTGTGATTGTATTTTGGCTACCTGTTCTTTGGTGTAGAAGCCCGACCGATGCTTCTATTCACTAAATGAAATTCTTCATTATTAAGAAGCAACATATATATAGGACGCTGTGCTATCTCATGAGCTACCCAAATGTATATCATCATGTTTCATTCCCATCTATACTGATTGTTGGTGATATGCCCTAGAGACAATCATAGAGATGATTGTATCACATACTATGTTTACATATTTATCATATGTTTCTTGAAATAGATAACTCGTTATTTGAAATATGTGATTCGTTCATGAGACTATTTATGTTGTATGTTACTATTTCTAAAGGATCTCTGATCAAATATCATATATGGAACAAATATGGTTCAATGATCAGTGTATGTATTGATTGATGATCATGTCTCATGAATCATGGTATAGAGATACCAAATTAATAATGTGAACACATGTTGGGGAACATGTTGTTGGATATATCCAATATGAGATACTGCGATAGCTATATATGTGATATGCCATCAGTGGTCTCATTTAGTGTTGGTGTAGAATCCTTAGACCCGAGATTATTATGGTTTTCGACATGTGTAGTAACTTGCTTAGGGGCTGCCAAACACTACTTCATAACTAGATAGTTATAAAAATAATCTTCAGGTATGTTATAAAACATGTAGTGAGATATGAATAATCAAGATGAGATTTGCCTCTCCTTTGGAGAGATATCTTTGGGCCCCTCGATGTTATAGATTATGGAAGTGCATGACTATGCCAAAAGTGATTGAGGAGTCAATCTCAAGTTAAGTAATCTATTACAGGATGGAATGAATAATTGAGCAACTAAAGGATGGCATATATCTAGCCTTAAGCTTAATCGATATCGTGAGGCAAAGAGGTTCATACAAATATACACTAGAGGTTCATCCGATATGATCTTTATGTATGCCTGATGGCTCAGTATGTTCTATTAGGGGCCGCTGTTGACACGTAGACTGAAAAAGAAGTTTTCAGGTTGCAGTCGAGTGTACATGAACCTATAGGGTCGCACACTTAACGGGCCAGAATAAAGGGATTGGATGGAGATCCAATATGTGCTTAATTCGGATAGGGATCCGAGTAAGACTCCTATGGGCCTCGGTGGCCCAGTTATTGATCCTATATATATTCTTCGGGTGATGAGGCTGGTGGTGTGTGAGAAACCCTAGTTGTCACTTCTCTCCCAAGCTAAACCCTACTCGTGCATGGGTGCTAGCACGTATGTGTGACGTGTTTCATCCCTGGACGTGTAGATACTGGTAGAGGCACCGCTGGTCTGTGGTGCTGATCCGCGTGAGAGTACGACGAGTCAAACACACTAGGAGGAGAAGGTTTGGTTGCTACGATCAACTACTTCCTCTACATTGATGCGTGTTATGTCGCCAACGTTCCTTTGGCTTCTTAGCACCTACTTCCGTTGCATAGTTCATCGACTGATAATGATCCATGATCTCATACTTGCATGGTTCCTATTTACGTGATAGAAAAATTTTGATTTATGCTATCGTAGTCAATGCGTATCTCTGATTGATCATATCAATCAGGTCAAGACTCAAGAACCCATCGATCTGACGCATGAGCGCCATTGTTGAGCTTCGGGGCAGTGCGATGAGGAGACTCCAATCATATATCCTATCACATCAGGACCCTTTTGCCCAAGCTAGCTTAACTATACACACCAAATCACACTACAATTATAATTTATGGCTTTGACAACTCTAGTCATACTCGACGACATCACAAGTGAAAGAATCCATTGGATAGAGTTACTACTTTAGGAGCACATAGGCTTTCAGGTAGATTTATGAGAGCCTCCAAAGCAAGGCACATGAACAGACATGTACACTTATCTGAAGTCCATTTCGGCCTACTACTCATTGTTTATCGACAATAGCTTCTCCAAAAGAACAATAGTGGATCTTCATTCAGTCTTCCTGTGTTGTCTTTCTCCCTCCCCATATAATTTTGCATAAACTGGTCACAAATTCAGCTGCATATACACAAACATGAAAACTGATGTAGTAGAGGCAATCCTGCACCTATGAACACTATTTGTACAATCAAGCAACGCATTGAGCGCATGGTCCCCTTTGCGAAATCCTAACCGAGTTGTAAATGTTGGAAATAGAGTACATGTAAGTTTAATTTATTTCATAAATAAATCATAACATTAAACATGCAAACTAGTAGAATCACATTCTATGATCTAGACATGTAAACTAGATAGTTAAACATGAACATATCAAATATGCAAAACATATTCAGAATGTATCGATGGTTCTGGTTTAGTTGCGGTAGATATTTGGCTAGGTGGGGAGTAGCATGCATTGCAGGACAACTCGCGGTTCCGGGCATTGACGTCGATGCGCAGCACCGAAACAAAGAGTAAGATGACCTATGGTGGACGAACATCGAGCAGTCACGTGAAGCGCTTCCCATAAACCTTATTAGCACCTTCTCCCAGCGCAAGATATCAAAGACAAAGGTTCTGGAGACCTGCTTTCCCAATCATCGATGCACGCCGGCGAGCAGGATGGAGTTAGACTATGAGCAATGGTGCAGTACAAAGGAGGAGGCAAACCCTAGATGTTTTCGCATACATTGCTTGGAGGCGGCGGCTCGATTTATACAGAAATAACACGACGCGTGATCCAGACGCCTGCACGATCTCCACACCATGTAACCGAACCAAATAAGTCACACGTAATCTATCTGGACTCCATCCTGCTCCATACACCAGATAACATGTGTGTTTCCAAAAACAAACACTGATTTTTTGCAGCAAAACAAAACTACAAAGAAAGTCGTGTCTGTGCAAACATGAGGAGCCAATTTTGGCATCGTCCGACTATGCGAGATGAGCGAGCACACACTCATGTTCTAGTTCTCTCCACCACACATGGATCAAGTGGCTAGAAGATCACTCTCCCTTTTAAGGAGGTCTTCATCTTCTATAATAAATAAGGGTACTAAAGGTTCACATGCATGTATTTTCATGAGATGAGCTTTTGTGATTTTTAATGAATTAATCTCCATATGAGCCTTAGCCCATCTATTAATTCCACTAATAAACTTAAGTAGTGTGGGGTACACGGTACACAAGTACTCTAGGCCAGGCCTCACCGTCATACGGTGTAGAGTGGACCAAATGCCCTAGGCCCATGCGACTAACTTGTGAATTAAGAAAGGGATTAGAGATAAGACAATTAATCCTATCCCATGTAAATAGATGGTAGGTATCTAGATTATAAGGGCTACCTTATCATATCTAGCTGGCCGCCTCTATGACTATAAAAGGAGGGCCGGGAAACCCTAATAGGGGCAATTGACTGCTCATTGATACATGCCATCAGCTATTCCTATGATAATTTGCACACATCGATACCGATCTAATCCACATACAACTGGGGTAGGGTGCTACCTTATATTGAGGGCCAGAACTAGTATAAACATCTGTGTCACCATCTCTCCTAAGTGCATCCTATAAATTATATTACCGATCACTAAAATCGACAGTTGGTATGCCAGATAGGGGTGCGCTCGATTGTCATCATCCAAGGAGGAGATGGCCTCTTCGGGAATCGTCTTCACTAACCGCGCCATGCTCCCGGCCGACTGCAAGATCTCCTTCAGCTCTCTCTCCTTCGCTGCTAATCATGCCGGCCAACTCGCTTGGGTCACACCCGATGTCGTCAGCTGCATCAAGGCGCTGCTTCCAAGGCAGACTTCTACTTCAGTCCCTTAGCTTCATCACCACCAAGGTAGGCATCCTTAAGGCAGCCTCACCGCTCGTCCTGCCGTCAGCGCTTGGCCCCCTACGGCCGTTTGGCCTCAAGAACTTCGTCACCAACATCGCCTACTGCCTTGCCAACCTCGACAAAAAGATTGCGCTGCACCTCGGGGGCACTCGGCCCCGATAGGCTCCGCGTTGTCGCTCCTGGTACCTCGTGAACTCAGCCCTCACTGGGTTGGGTTCGTAGATGAGTTTGTGCGGCTCTCGGACTCAGATCTTGAGAGTTCCGAGAACATCTCCCTAGCAGGCCGCTCCTATCGTAACGTCTTCGTCGTGCTGGCCCAGGAGGCCAAGGCCGAGGCTGAGGCCGAGGCCGAGGCACGAAGCTAAGGAGCACCGACTCAAGGAGCAACAGGAGGAACTCGACAGACGTCGAGCGAAGCTTCGCCAAATGCGGCTGTGCTGCCAACGACATGATACTCCAGACCAAGATGGGGGATCACGATGGCTTCATGAGGCCATAGCGCAACATCGTGGCTACCAAGGCTCTACTTGACACCATCAATGTTCCCGAGAACCTCATCATCAACACGACCGTGGCCTAGGTAAAGGCCATGGTCGAGGCCACCGCCATCCAACACCAGGAAATGGCGCCTACCGTCTCCAACATGGGTGTCGACTTGTCCAAGCGAGCGTCTCGCCAGTTGAGTGCCCAGCCTCCCCATCACTAACATTCCTAGGTTGGGAGCTTGCTACCAAGTCTACGCACCAGCAACCTGCGTGACAAGTTTGAAGCCAATCGGCGGATGAACACTGACCTTTGTAATGTCATGAACAGGCGACGCTGCCAACATGACACTGAACTGTCCTACATCCATGAGCTTGATGTTGAGGGAGGCCACAGGCACGTCGAACGTATGCCGGACGGACGCATCATGGTGCGGCGCCCGGTCCAAGACTACTTGGACAAGACACCCGAGTACCGGCCTCGTCATGAGGACCCGGTCGAAGGGATCCCTACCTTCACCGACATGCTTCGCTGGTAGACTGGCAGAGTAACTTCAAGCCAAAAGGGATCGACAAGTCTGATGGGAAGTCGACCTCGCCACTTGGCTCTCTATCTAGTCCACCCCCATCCAAGCCGCTCGAGGCGACCAACGTGGAATGGCCAATTACCTGCCAATCATGCTGATTTCGGCAACCCGGGCTTGGCTAACTAGTACTCCCGAGAACACCATTGAAAATTGGGCCGAGTTGAAGGCTCAATTGATCGCCAACTTCCAAGGCATGTTGCCGCACCCTGGCATCCGATGGGACCTCTACCAGATCACTCAGGGTGATGGTAAACTCTTCTCCAACTTTTTTCGACGATTCAAGGAGAGGCACAATACCATCCCCCATGTCAAGGACTCGAACGTGATGGCGGCCTTCTACCAAGGTTGTAAGAATGAAGATTTCATTAAGTGGTGGGTTTGGAAGACTTTCGCCGGCTCGAGCGGGCCAACAAGTGTCCGCCAGATGTTCAACCGAGCTAACAAAGACGCTAACTTTGAGTTAGTGGTCGCTGCACAGATCAAGAAGCGATAGCCTTACCAACCTCGATGCGACAACCCGGCTCCTCCAAGAACAAGGGCGTGAAGCACAAGGGCGAGGAGGAGGTCCATGCCGTCAAACGAGGTAGCTACAATCGGCATCCCTGGCGCCTAGATCAGATGACTTCGACAAGCTCATGGATGGTCCTTGCCTCTACCATCCCAACTCTAAGCACTTGGCGAAAGACTGCTGGCTGCTCAAGCAATACACCTAGCGACTCTCTAACAAGTCCACCCAGCCGAAGGAGGCACGACCGCCTACACAAGATGATTACAAGGCACCTCCTGGCTTCCCACATCCCCATGCCGAGCTCAACCATATCTATGGGGGCCAAACGCCTACGAGTCCAAGCACAAGCAGAAGCTCACGGAGCGTGAGATCAATGTTGTTGTCCCTGACACCCTGCAATACTTTCGCTGGTCGGAGGCTGCCATCACGTTCGACCGTTCCGACCACTCGGACAATATATCGCACCCAGGCCACTACCTACTCATTCTCAACCCAATTGCTGAGGACATACGGTTAAAGAGGGTACTCGTCGACGGCGGCATCACCCTTAACATCTTGTTCTCCAAGACTTTCAGGGATATGGGACTACCTCATTCTCTACTCCGCCTGAGCAAATCCCGGGCACCTCCTCAACACCACTTGGACAAGTCACCCTCAAGGTCGCCTTCGGCAACCCCAACAACTTTCACACAGAGAACATCGTCTTTAAGGTGGTTAACTTTGAGATCACCTACCACGCTATCTTTGGTAGGCCAATAATGGCCAAGTTCATGGCTGTCCCACACTATGCCTACGCCATAATGAAAATGCCTGGGCCAAATGTCATCATCTCTCTCCTAGCTGATATCAAGCAATCATTCGTCTGTGACAAGGAGAGCTGCGAGATGGCACAGTCCATCGAAGCCTCGCTGCACCAAGAGGACATCGCCGACGTGTCCACTCAGTCACCCAACTATGCCGAGTTGCCCGCCACCAAGACCTCTAAGACCTCCCTGGAACCGACCGATGTGCCAATCAAGAAGATCATCCTTGACCCTGCAACTCCATCCAAGACCGATATCATCAGGGCCGGCCCCAGCCCCAAATAGGAAGACTCGCTCGTCACCTTCCTCCGAGACAACAGGGACATCTTCGCCTGGAAACCCACTGACATGCCTGGTGTCCCGAGGGTGGTTGCCAAGCACTCTCTTCACATGAGACCGGACGCGAAGCCCATGAAGCAATGACTGTGTTGCTTCATGCTAGAAAGAAGGGAGGCAATTAGAGAAGAATTGACTAAACTTTTAGCCGCTAGTTTTATAAAAGAGGTGTATCACCCGGAATGGTAGCCAACTCGGTGCTTGTAAGAAAAAAAAGAATAAACAGTGGCACATGTGTGGCGACTACACCGACCTCAGTAAGGCCTGCCCCGAAGACCCATTCGGTCTTCCCCACATTGACCAAGTTGTAGATTTCACGGCCAGATGCGAGCTTCTCTCCTTCCTCGATGCCTATTTAGGTTATCATCAGATCACACTCAACAAAGACGATTGCCTCAAGAGTTCGTTCATTACTCCCTTCGGCGCCTACTACTACATCACCATGCCCTTCGACCTCAAGAACACCGGGGCGACCTATCAGAGAAACATGCAGAGATGCCTGCACAACCAACTTGGCCACAACGTCGTGGCTTATGTGGTCGATGCTGTCATCAAATCCCAAGTCAAGGAAGATCTAATCGCCGACTTGGAGGAAACATTCAACAGCCTACATGCATTCAAGATGAAGCTTAACATAGAGAAATACACTTTTGGCATGCCATCAGGAAAACTGCTCGGCTTCATGGTGTCCCATCGCGGCATCGAGGCCAACCCGGGCAAGAAGCTTCCATCCACTGAATGGAGCCGCCCACCGACTTGAAGAAGTTACAAAAGCTGACGGAGTGCATGCGTCACTCAACCACTTCACATCCCAACTTGGTGAGCGCGACATGCTATTCTTCAAGCTCCTCAAGAAATACGACAAATTCACATGGACTCTAGAAGCTGATGAGGACATCCCAACCATGCATGCTCTCTCAAGCGTCAACAACCCACAAACTAACATCAAAGATACAAATCAAGTGCCGATTACACGTAGTCGAACAAAAAAACTACAACAAGAGGTAAACATGCTACTTTATGAAGGCCAATAGTCTATTTGATGTTTAAGTTTCTATGCAAAACTGCACCATTCTACAATAATTCGTGGTGCATGCTACACATGACTGGAAAGCCTATTGATTCTACTTTCACACTCAACAAACAAATTGTCATTTGGAGTTCCCAAGATGAAGTTATGGCCAAATTAGTGAAGACTGCACAGAAGACCAACAACCTCCTGAGGCCACTTCAGGAGTTGTTTCTGTGAAAGCCTTTTCACATATTACATCTCTTCATTTTTATTTTGGTTTTGCACCCATCAAGGAGGGTTGTTCCTAGTATAAATATCCCATTGATCCTAAAGCAAAGACAACTTTTTGATAATTCAAATACAGAACCTTTTATTCAGCTGTGTGCTAACAAATCCAGAGAGAGTTGTCTACCCCTTGCTCTTGTGTTTTCCTTCGCGGAAATTACAGAAGCGACCGCGTCATCGGCACCCAATCCATGCTCCTGGTCCATCGATTCCAGGTTGCGTAGGTTGGTTTCTTGAGAGTGTGATTGGGCAAATCCTTGGTTCAGGCTACCGTATAGAGATGGTGGTTGGCTCCTTGTGCGTGTCGTCAGGTTGCACTAGTTATCGCTGCTTGCAGCAAGTTACCGGCCGAGCTTTAGCTAGTTATCAAGATCGGGATCCTACGTTATAAAGATCAGGAACAAGCCTTCATGAGAAGCCCAAGCTACGTTTGACAATTTCAAGAGATACCTGACAAGTCCACCCATCCACACTGCTGCGCTCCTAGAAGAACCCATGCTCATGTACATCGCTGCTACATAAGTGTAGTCAACACAACCCTAGTGGTCAAAAGGGAAGAAGACCAGTCAGCACAGAAGGTTGAATATCCAGTGTACTTCATCAGCGAAGTCCTCAGTGACTCGACGATGCGGTACACCAAGATACAGAAGATGCTATACGCAATATTCATCACGGCTCGCAAGCTTAGTCATTACTTTCAAGCTCACCCAATCTCAGTCTTCACTGCTTACCCCCTCCAAGATGTCATGTTCAACAAGGAGGCCACTAGACAAATTGCCAAGTGGGCATTCGAGCTGATGGCCTTCGACATTTCTTTCCAGCCTCGGGTGGCCATCAAGTACCAACCACTCGTCGTCTTCATAGCCAAGTGGACAGAAGAGCAACAATTGGGTACCCCAGCGGACCTGGCACACTGGCTACTCTATTTTGACCACTCCCTCATGAAGACTGGTGCCGACACGGGAGCACTGCTGACTTTCCCCAAGGAAGAAAAGCTACGCTATGTCCTCCAACTACACTGCCCGCCTCGAACAATGCCGCCGAGTATGAAGCCCTGCTACATGGCCCGCGAGTCGCCACAACACTCGGCATCCGCCGGTTGGTGGCAAAAAGGGACTCACAACTCTTCATCTCCCAAGTAATGAAGGACTAGGATTGCTCGGACAACAAGATGGTTGCATACTTCCAGGTGGTACGCAAGATTGAAGAAAAATTTAACAGGCTCGAACTCACCCATGTCGGGCATGATGACAACACTAAGGCCGACTCCCTGGCCCGCCTTGGTTCTGAGCGTGAGTCGGTCCTACCTGGAGTGTTCCTAGAAATCCTTAGCAAACCCTCCATCGACAAGACCAAGGTCCCAGCCAAGTAAGTCCTCATGATCACCAGCGACTGGCGCACACCCTTGCCGGATTACATCAAGAATGGGCACCCTGCCATCTGACAGGGCTAAAATAGAGAAAATCTCCTGCAAAAGCAGACATACTGCATTGTCCACGATAAACTATACCGTAAGAGGGTAATCGGTGTACTCATGAGATGCGTCTCGCAGCAAGAGGGCCGAGACTTACTCAATGAAATCCACTCGGGCATGTCCAGCAACCACGTTGTGTCCAAGACCATTGTCGACAAGGCATATCGACAAGGCTTTATCTGGCCAACCGCTGCCACCGATGCTCAAGACATCGTCCGCACGTGTGAAGGTTGCCAATTATTCACCTAGCAAATTCACATGCCGGCCAACGAACTTCAAACAATACCCATCTCTTGGCCCTTCGCTGTCTGAGGTCTCGATATGGTGGGCCCATTCAAGAAAGCACCCGGCGGATTCACCCACCTCTTCGTCTGTGTTGACAAGTTCACCAAGTGGATCGAAGCCAAGCCGATCGCCAAGATCACAACAACAAACACTTGTGAGTTCATCAAAGGTGTCGTCTACCGCTTTGGAGTACCCAACTGCATCATCACAGACAACGACACTCAATTCACTGGGTCAGTGTTCCTAGAGTTTTGTGAAGAAATCATCATCAAGATCTGCTACGCATTAGTCGTCCATCACATGGGTAATGGTCAGGTGGAGCTCGCCAACGGCATGGTACTACATGGCATCAAGACCCGCATCTTCGACCGACTCAAGCCCTACGTAAGCAAATGGGTACAAGAACTACCCCCCGTATTATGGTCCCTGTGCACTACTCCAAGCCGAGCAACTGGCCAGACTCCCTTCTTCCTGTGTTATGGAGCTGAAGCAGTCTTACCCACCGAACTGGCACTCGGATCCCCTAGGGTCCAGGGTTACCATGAAGACAACGCCCAACAGATGCAACACAAGTACCACAACCGCAACATCTGGGACTGCTCCTTCTCTGTCGACGATCTCGTCCTTCGCCAGGTGCAAACCATAAAGGACCAGCACAAGTTATCCCTAATGTGGGAAGGGCCCTACACTGTCATCGTCATCATTCAGCCGGGTGCTTACCGGCTGGCAACCATGGAAGGCGAACCCATCACAAACTCCTAGAACATCGAGCACCTCAAGCGGTTCTATGTATAAAATATAAATAAGAACATGTTGATAATATAGTGGCAATGACATTCCTCTCCAACCATGACTCCAACACGGCCTTCACCGCATGTCCGGGGGCTACTGTTGATGAGAAATTTCTCTCACGTGCCGGCCTCGGGAGATTCGCTTAACTCCAAAGCAGTCCTTCTCACCGCTTGTGCCGTGTGGCGTGCGCTTGGTTTGATCTCGTTAACCAACTAGAAAAACAAGGGAATATGTATTAAGTGTTAGGTTAGATCCCCACTGGATCGGCTGAGGAAACCCACAAACATATATATGCTATCCCAAACTATATTTAAGCCAAGTGACTGGAATGGATTGGCTATACCGAGATAGCATCGGTCGCTTAACCCAAATACAGTAAAGGATAATAAATATATGAATCGATAACCTAGCCGATACTGGAAAGCTAACAATGAATCGGCTAGTACTGATGAATCTTATAGAAAGATATCATTCTTGAATCGATGCATAGCTCGGAAATCGACCGTCATGCCGATGGTGGGCCGATTTCGGGCGCGACGTCCGATAAGAATGCGATCTTAACATAAGAGGCAGTCCTAATACAAATCTAATAATAAATATATTAAAAGAAACATATCACGGCAGATAAGGCCGGCTGAAACCCCGGCACTGTCTCTAAACAATATAAATCTTTAGCTGAATGATCATTGATAGTTCTAAAAATGACTTAATAGTTCGAACTTGTAACATCCCGAAAATCGAAGAACCGAAATCGGAATGTAAAAATCGGAACTTTCAAAAACCTTCGCTTGTTGCTTCTTCTCGGGTTTGTTGCTTCTTATTTGCCACTTAGTTGCATAAATTTGATGTGATCAATTTCTCTTTTGGTGTTTTTGGATAATTTGGAGTTGTCGAAATGGAGGTGCGAAAGCCGCATCATGGTTTTTTTTTAAAAAAAGCGAAATCGCGAAAAGCGCGAATTTATAAAAACGCGTTTTGGGAAATATAAAACAAAATTTTGATTGGGAGAAGATAAATTGAGACAAAAATAAATAATAAAATTCTCGGAGTCGTACTCGAAATCCGGAAAGTTTTGGAAAAATATAGGAGAGGATATTGAAATTTGAAAAAAAGAAGGATTTTAAAATAAATAAATATGAAAAATAATTATGGAAAAATAAAAGTCAAGAAAAAGTTTAAAATATAATGTTAAAAATTATTTTTGGAATATTAGGATTTTTTTGGAATTTTTAGAAAGAAGGAAAATAGAAATAGGAATTAAAAATCAAAAATGGGAAAAATATAAAACTGCACTATTCATTGCGCATGAGGTGCTCGACGCCGTACTCGCCCCGGAGCGCGCCGCCGCGCGTCACCCGGCCGTACGCGCCGCGCCCCGCGGCGCCACGCGCCGCGCAAGCGCGCGCGCCGCGCCCGTGCGCGCCACGCGCCGCACGCACGCGTGCCGCGCGCCCCGGCCCCGCCGCGCCCGCGCCGCGGCCGTGCGCCGCACCCGCCCCGCGCCCGCGCCGCGCGCGCCACGCGCCCGCCGCCGCGCACCCGCACGCGATTCGCGCCCTCGCGCGCCCGCGCCCGCCCGGACCCCGCCCGCTCCCGTGCGTTCGCCCACGCGTTCGATGCCGTACGCGGCCCCGTTCGCGCGCGCGCGCCTCGCCCGCGCCCGGCCCGCCTTCCGCGCCGCCGCGTGGAGACCGCCGCACCGCGCCTGCGCCGACCCCCTCCTCCCATTTCCGTCCCCGGCCGCGCCTATATATAGGCCGAGGCTCCCCCGTCCTCTCCCGCACCGCTGCTGCCTCTCTCTTCCATTTTTCCCGAGCACCAACGCCGCCCTAATCGCCGAGCACCACCGTCGCCGTGAGAACCGGGAGCCGCCGCCGTCGCCGCCGTGCGCCGAAGCCGCCCGAGCCTCGCCGTACCTCCCCGAGAGCCGTCGTCGCCGGTAAGCCCGCCGCCACCCATTTTTCCCCGTGCGCTCGCGCCGCCCGGCCTCTCGTTTTCGCGGACCTCGGTCGAACATGTTGCGGCAAATGAACAAAGTCGCCGCAGAAAAGAAAAAAAAAGAAAAAAAGGGAAAAAGAAAAATAGGAAAAATTTGGGAAAAATTTTGGAAAATTTGGAAAATATTTTGGGATGACTTGAGTAAAATTTTGGGCAAAAATAAATTATTTTCTTGCATGTTTTCTCGTGCAAAGTTTGAAAAATCGGAATCGGACGTTTTCGGAATTTTGTTTCGGTCGTTTTTAAATCCGGACTCGTTTAATTCTTTCTCGCCATTTAAAAAGGCTTCTCTTTTGTGATCAAACCCTCAAACCTCGAGCACGAATTTCCTCCGCTAATATTTTCAAACCTAAATTCCCAAATTATTACGATCGCTGTCTTTGCGGAAACCCTAGGAAATCGACTCGATTTCAAAACTCGGATTTTTCCTAAAGCGACCTTTGTCCTGACTCAAGTAGAATTTTAGGCAAGACATTTGGAGTCGTTTTCATGGCCTTTATGGTTCTTTTTGATCTCTCGGCATTCTATTGAATTTTAATTGAATTCAACTCGACCTTTCGCACGTACGGGTAGCACCGAAGAAACCGGCATCGACCCCGCCGAAGACACCACCCTCAAGCGTGCGAGCAAGGCAAGTCATCACACTCTTTGAACATATTGATCCTATTTTGTGAAATGATGTTGATTTCAAATTACAAATTGCACGCTTTATACAAACAGTACCTATGCTTGAAATACCGTGCTTTGATATTGATCACCATTAGAATTTATTCTTTGTAACCTTCGATGTGGTATGACCGGAGGATAACTTCGGTACAAATGCTTAGCCATGCTTACACTAGATCCCTGCATACTCATGATTTTGCAACAAAGCTTTGTGCTCGGGCAACTACCTTAGGGAAGGTAGTTGAAATACGGCCTGTGGAGACATGAGCGCCACATGGCCATGAGAATGTTGAACTAGGCTTGATGAAAATTGAAAATGCTATACAA
The DNA here is from genome assembly GCA_019925245.2 of Oryza australiensis. Classification (NCBI taxonomy): domain Eukaryota; kingdom Viridiplantae; phylum Streptophyta; class Magnoliopsida; order Poales; family Poaceae; genus Oryza; species Oryza australiensis. The sequence continues at coordinate 56,224 of JAIFGZ020000477.1, read as the reverse complement.
ATGTTTTAGATTGGGGCGGCTGGATGAATTGGGTGGATTCCGGAAAAGGCAAGTGCCGACCCTGGTCAATTAAGGACCGAGCCATGAGATAGCCGGGAAATGAGCCAGTACAACCGTACTTCTCGAATGGGTATAGACCTAGCTGACTAGATAGCCGAGCGGAGGCAGTATCCTTGCATAGATGGTTCTCTATGATGTGGTTACGGGATGAGAATGAGGCTGCGGCCTTTGTTGCGAATGGTGGAATTAAACCGATATTAATTAAACTTAAAGATTGAGAAAGTTTCCCTTACACCGGGTGCGCCAGAACTCCTCTCACTGCTAGAAAAGGACGGCTAGAGTGCATGAGGGCTTAAGTTCATGGAGCGGGTACGCCAAAGCAAGGTTATCGAAAGGCTTTGCCGTGACCGTCTCATGTGTTGAGGCGTAGGCTCATTTGTTGGGCTGTCGCGAGTACGGGTAAAGTGTACATCCACCGCAAGGTGAGTGAATCAATCCATTCGAATAGCCGTGCTCGCGGATATTGAGCATCATGACAAGACTTTCGCTTGGCTAGATTTTTAAACTTAAAACTGCTGGGATGGGTTTGCATGATGATTTTATTCGCTGGTGGATCAACTTCTCGAGATGCGGGAAGGGGTAGATTCCCCAGAAAATCATGATGAATCGGAGGCGGGAAAGCCATCCTTGGAATCACGATGGATGGTAGACAGAACCGTCACCGGATTAATGAACTGTGAAATTAAAACTTGATTTGGCTAGTTGATAGGCTTGTGAAAAGAATTGTGAAAATATGCTTTACGCAAAAGAACCCCAGCCATTCTTTGAATAACCCTATCATATGCATCAATTCCGTGTTGGCTTGCTGAGTATGGTTGGTACTCACCCTTGCTATACGCACAAACCTTCAGCTGATGGAAATGAAGAGCCGGAGGATCCATACGCGTATTACCGGAGGGTGAAGGAACGACGGCGCATACTAGATCTTAGCTCCGGCCGTTGCTCGTGGCAAATGACAAGCCGCCGCTCTATTCCGCCGCCGTATCTAAATTCTCGTTTTTGTGTTGTATTCGGACCATAAGGTCCTCGTGGGTTGAACATTGCCTTCGGGCCTATTGATGTAATAATGTTGATGTAAGACTATTCGTGCATGTGCACCTGATTATCCAGTACTGTATTCGTGGGTACCAACTACTCGATCCTGGGAAATGGTACTATGAACACGAAAGATTCCCGTCTCAAAAATGGGGGTCCACAGAACTCGATGCAGCATTAAGTATAAAAAGAAAAACCTGATCTGTTGTAACCGATTTATATCTGTCGAGACGGTGGATACCGCATATAAACCAGCCAACCTTTAGATCTAGCCCTGTTGGCCGCAAGTTCTTGACAGAACTAGCCAATGGCAGGATAGATCTAAACATTGATCTAATTTATATGCGCTATATGATAAATAGCGTAGTATAAACTCTTGGATCTAATGTGTCATTACAATGGAAGCACTAGAAACAACAGATCATATCACTAATGACAAGCATTTACCTAGATCTGGGGATCGAAACGATACAGCCCGTAGCCAAGCAAACTGCTCGTCTGAAGAAAAGGTTGGCGATGCGCCGAAGGTTTGGTTGATTGTGATTGTATATATTTACAGGGGGTCTCGGGTCCTATTTATACCCAAGATATAATTATCTGTACAAACCCTGGACTCTTGTTAGTGATATGCCCTAGAGGCAACATAGAGATGTTGGATATCACGTCAATGTTTATGTATAAATGAATAAAGTGTTATTCAGTTCCATGAAATAGACATCTTGTATTGATCAATAAGTACATGACTTATTTATGAGACTCTATATGTATGAATCTATTTCTAAACGATCCCTGATCATATGTCATATTGTTGGAACAAATATGATTCTAAGATCGGCATGTTTATTGATTGATGATCATGTCTCATAGATCATGGGTATGGAGATACCAAATCAATAAACATGGACACATGTGTTGGAGAACACATTGTTGGATAGACCCACCATGAGACACTACAGAATTAATGTGCCATTAGTTGGTCTCGGTAGTGTTGGTACAAAGTCCTTAAACCCGAGATCACCATGGATTTCAACATGTGTAGTAGCCTACTTTGGGACTACCAAACGCTATTTCTAATCGGGTAGTTATAAAGGTAGTTTTCGGGTTTGCTATGAAACATGGAGTGGGATGTGAGTGATCAAGATGGAATTTGCCCCTCCTTTGGAGAGATATCTCTGGGCCCTCGAGGTAATGGATTATGGAAATGCATGGCCATGCTAAGTTGATTGAGGAGTCAATCAACAGACAGATAATCCAATACGGTTCGAGTGAAAGGTTAAGCTATTGAAGGGATGGCACACATCTTGCCTATAGCTTAACCGGTATCGTGAGGCAAAGGGATTTGTGTACACATTACAGTGTTCGAGCCGATATTATTCTTGTATACTATGGTGTCAATATGTGCCGCTAGGCGCCGTGGGATGGTCGGCTGAGTTGGACTCGAGCCGACGATCGGCTAAGTTAGAATATAGCCGAAACCGAGTATACCTGAACCTACAGTGTCGCACGCTTAAGGGGATAGAATAGATATTCGAGTTGGACTCGGATACGGCTCGATCGGATAGGGATCCGATCGGATAGAGTCCTATGGGCTTACGACGTGTGGGTGGCCAACTCTATGAGATTCGGATAGGATCCGATTCAAAATAGAGTCCTGATCGGCCACTAGTCCTAGTCGGCCAACTCTATATAAAGGGGGGAGGGGTGGAGAGCTGCTACACGTCAATTGCATCGCGTGCTACAGAAGTCGCCGAGATCAATCTCCACGGAAACCCTCCCCACTTTCGAGCCAAACCCTAGCCTTGCATCGCGTGCTAGCACACGGGTGTTCGGCGTTCTGTCCCCGGACGTGTGGATACCGGTAGAGGCGCCGCTACGTTGCGAGCCGTTGATCGGAGCGATCGGCCGTGGTGGAATCGGCCGCGGTCGGGCGCATCGGAGCGAGGCGTGAGAACGCGGCCGGACGACTCAAATCGGCTGATTGACGTATCGGCTGTCTCCGGGAATCGGCTACACTGTTCCGGATCGGATTGCCCTGATTGGCTATTCCGCTGCACTCTACTCCAATCGGTAACAATCTATCGGCCCTTACTTGCAAGTGTTCCTGGTTTGCGCGGTATAAGTTTTTGTTTTCGGCTAGCGTAGCCTCCGCGTAACCCTTCAACTCTATCTTAACTACTATTTAAAACACAAAATTATCCCGAGCAGGACCTATGCCGTGTTACAACTAACAGTTTAAACAAACTCCTAAATTACAGATACAATTACCGTTACAGGACTCTATCCATAAGTGGCAATATCGTTTAACGCGCAACTAACAACCAAATCTTTCATTTATCTTCAAACTGCTGCATCAGAAACGGTTTTATCTCTTCCGGACCTGGAATCGGCTATCGACTGCCCTTGTCCGATCCACCCTTAGCCGATTGGGCTCGCAGCCGATCACTCCTCAGCCGATGCAGCCTCTGTTTCCACACCAAACCAGTCGATCCGATTCTGCTTCGCCTTTGCAGACTTAGGAACTTAATTACCAAATTACAGAGTTAACACATGCCCCCAAGTCCGTGATACGAAGTGTTACGGATTTGCTTGCTTGTTCAAACTCCCGCTCTTTTCTTGACCTAAACCGATTTGGCTTCTCCCCAAGTGCCCTTTAAATATCCACTTTCCTCGGCCGAAACACTTACGCCTTCAAAGCGCACTCAGTCTCCTTCGCACAAAAGCCTTTTGCCTTCTCTCTCCTCTCCGGCGATCCCACCGGCGTTCATCAAACTCCGTCGTGCTCCACGGACCAGACGCATCTTCACCCCCAAGCGTTTCGATGGCCTTCACCGTCGCCGCATCAAGCACCTCCGTCGCGCCGGCCACCGCCGCCATGCCAGCTGCAGCCACTGCGCCAACCGCCGCTGCCGTTCTGGCCACCGCCATGGCCAAGTTCTCCGAGGTATTCCTATTTAACCCAGAACTCCTTTTTCATTCGGATTTACTTCTCCAACCATGTTGCATCAATCTTACATTCAACCATTTTTTGAGTAGCACTTTCCTTCGTTTTTCTTGATTAGTACTTTTCCCTTCTTTGAACTGTAATATGCAACCGTTCTTGATTAGCGCCTCTTTTTTTAACTGTAGCACATGTCACATCAAGTGCTTATCCCAAATCCGGCACAAGCGCAGAGGTATTTTCTCGGCCCCATCGGCAACACGGATGCAGCCGATGTAATTATAGCTGAAACCAACAGGATCCCCTTCAACACCACCAAGCCATCCCTCGCCCACTGGAACAGGACATTCAAATCATGGCCGACCATCGACGCAGCCTGGGTTGAGTGGTACAAAAGGGTACGATCGGCCAAATACACACAGTGGGAGGAGACCGGGATTGCCCAGTGCTTGGCCCTATCCGTCGCCGGCATGGAAAAGGATGAGCCGCTTCTGTCGGTGCAACATATTTCTGGAACGACAGCTTGAACGCCTTCATCTTCCAGCAGGGGCCGATGACAATCACGCTGGCCGACGTGTACATGACGACCGGGCTGGACATCGAGTCGTCGGCTAACCCCAGCATCTTGAGCGGAAAGGGGCAGCATCAGTTCAAAACCAAGGCCATCGGCGGGTGGAGCGGCTTCATCGCCTAGAACATGAAAGATGGATCAGTCGGCCATAGGGAGCACGCCGTGTTCTTGATGATGTGGCTTGAAAAATTCTTGTTCTGTGGATCGAGCTGCGGGCCGACTGCCAACTAGCAAGTCAGCCAAAATCTTGGCCGACGGAGGCAAGCTTGCGCTGGGGAAGTACCTCCTCGGCTATTTATATCAAATGCTGCATCAGGCCACCGCGAAGATAGCCGCCAACGCCCCAATCACCACTGGCGGCCTCTGGTGGTTCCTTCAGATCTTGTTAGTGCTGGCAACCCAAAGGGTGGCCGGTCGGCTCCCTCTGACAGACGCTGTATTCCCAAGGCTGGAGCCGATCGAAGATGAGGACGACAACCAGATCACCACCACCAGATGCATGAGCTACAGAGAAGCAGCAGCCGCTCATGTAGGCTCAAAGCAATCGGCTGAACTGCTGGCCGAATGGTTCATTGCCCTCTACGGCGGGCTGTCTCGTGAGAATCGTGCCTGGTACTTTTACCAGGACCAGGGACTGTTCGAGTTGCTGGCCGACTTCAACTGGGAGGACGTCAACTCAGCCGACAACCCGAGGTGCAGGGAGCTATTCATCGCCGCTCTGTCCCCCCACATCTTGCCAACCGGGATCCATCAAGGCCGATCAGTGGCCATGAGCTACGAGTTCTACTACCCGTTGTCGGCGGCGAGGCAGTTCGGTCTTGGGCAGCTGCCCATCGGCTTCTTTTATGCCGATAAGATTGAGACGAGGAGAGTGGTAAGCCAGGACTTGATAATGGATCGACTGCTGAATATAGCCAGCCCTCCCCTCGGTGACGTCGGCGTGATGATACTGGCGCAGAGGAAAAGCGCTGCTTACGACCAATGGTGGACTGAAATCAAGCGCCATATCTTCCACCAGCGGTCGTCTTATTACGTCGACCTCCTTCTGTCTGAGGAGATCCCCTCGGTAAGCTTTAAACCCCAAATGATTTTCTTCTTCTTATCATCAGCTGATGTAGCCGATTAACATTTGCCCTCTAATTTGCAGGAGATGGAGACGGAGCGGCCGACGGTGAGCGATTTCGGGCGCCCCATCGAATACCATTTAGGTGTTGTGGATGGGGGCGGCCTCGCTCCGTCGGCCATCGGCTGGGGGGCACCGAAGCTAGCGTCGTTGCTGCGAGGGCAGGTGCGCCAGCCGATCGCCCAGAAGAAAAGGGCTGCACCACCACTACGGCCGTCGGCCGCGCCTGCCCCCAAGAGGCTGAAAGAGAAGAAGCCGGCAGCGCCAGCCGATAGTCTCCCCCCTTAGACCCGGCCGTCGCGCAGTTCCTCGACGCCGTCACCAGCGAGGAAATGCCGGCGACTGTTTTAGCGACGGCCGAACCCGGGAGCTCGAGCCACGAGTCGGTCAACGCCCCAGCCGACGTCCCGCCGATCCCAAGTCCCCCAGCGAAAAATCGGCCGGTAAATTTGGCTTCACGATGATATCACTTGCATCTGACCGAACCATCCTTTTCAGGTCAAGAAATTGGCGAGCCACACTTCACGCCCCGCTCCATCGGTAATCGTCTCTTGCCACTTGACCCGTAGTCATTGGCCGATTTGGCCGCTAACTTTTCTTTTGCAGCCCCCACGATCTCCGTCGGCTCCTCCCAGGTGTTCAGCGAGCACGCTGCGCCTGACACGGGTGGCGGCAACAACGCCGATGAAGAGGCCCCGACAGCCGCAGCGGCGATCCAGCCGAGCCGACCGCTCCGACCTCCCGGGTGCCAACCGTAGCCGACCAAAACCGACGATCGGGTTCGTCAACTTAATGTCTTCCGATCATCTCTCTTTTCTGCAGAACATAGCCAACCTCCTCAATTTTGACCTGTCGGAGTTCGAGGAGTCCGGCGAAATCGGCGAAGAGGCGCTGGTGACGCTGGCTGAGGACCTGAGGGCCACCCTAGCCGACATCGGCAAACGGCTGGAGGCCTCGCTGGATGCGCTGGTGGTCGACAGCGGTTCGATACGCGTGCGTTTTAGAGAAATTCAAGGCCAGCGTCGGAAACTCTAGCCGACGCCATTGTGTCGGCCACCTTCGTGGAAGCCCATCAGCTCAAGTACGAACGAGCTCGGCAGCGGATAGCTGATCGCCGCGAGAACCAGGCATGGTCGGCCACCCTCCAGTCGACCAAGGACGCCATTGAGAGCCGGAAAGCTGCCTTCGACCTCCTGAAGACTGAGTCGGCGGCCAAGCTCGAGCAACTCCTTGCACGCCAAGATCAGCTGATGGCCGATCTCATTCAAGTGACGAACGAGATCGATGTCCATAAGGAGTATATGGCTGGTTTGCCGGCCGAGATCGAAGCTCAACGCCAAGGCATCAAGGCGGCCATGGCACACTTGCGAGACCTGGTGAAGGGCATCCGGCCGGTTGCAGGATCCGAGGCCGACGACGTCAGGGCCATTGAAGAGATAGACCAGATCAGGCGAACGGCGTTGTCGGCCATAGCTGATTTCTTAAAACAATGAGCTTGTAATGTTTTAACACTCTGAAATCAGCTATTGCCTCTTGTATTATACTTATACTTTTGTGCTGGGATTGGACAATCACTTTAGTCGTGCTTGTAATTGCCTTTGAATCGTGTAATATAATTTATCAATCTTCTGCCGCTGTGCTTGTAGATAAGATCGGCTCTCGGCCACGCGTAGTGTCTTGAATTACTCATGCTGAAATCGGCCCCAGCCGCCCGTATCGCTTTATGTTGCCGATTCCGAGACCATGCCACAACCGTTAGCGCTTGGATTACGGCCGTCGATCTAAGTCACTTCCAACGCCTTCATTTGGACTGCCGATTACGAGGCTAAAAAGTTTCAGAAATCTTTCAAAAATCCTGACGCTTAATTTTGCAATCGGCTCGTGTACGTCAAAAATCCTGACGCCCAACTGTGCAATCGGCTCATGTATGTATATGCCCCCCAAGTTTTGTTGATAGCTTCGGTGTCGACAAAATTGTGAGTTCGAGTCGTTCGCGCATCATCGCCGTCCCTATCGGCTAATAATTAGCCGATCGTAGAAAACTTGGCAAAAAACGTTGCATAAAAATGCCTAAAGGCGATGCCTTTTTAAAGCAAGACATCGGCTGTCGTAAATCGGCTTAAGCAATTAGAGCCGAATCACGAGTTGATCCATACGCTTGGGTAATATTTCTTCAAGTATTTTCCATTAAGAGCCCTTCCAAATACCTCTCCGTTCAGCCCTTTTAGCATGTAAGCTCCTTTAGAGACGCATTTGTGGATCTTGAAAGGCCCGTCCCAATTTGGTGACCACTTGCCGAACTTGTTGTCTCTAGATCCAGTCGGCAGTATCAATTTCCAAACGAGTTCGCCTTCTCCAAAAGATTTAGGCACCACCTTTTTATTATAATGCCTGGCTACTCGTTCTTATCTTTTGTGACTTTTTTCAAGGCCCTCATCCTGGATAAAACTAAATCTTCCGATTCGTCCACCATCAGGTGATAATAATCGTCGGCTGTGAGCTGATCGTGTAGCTGAAAACGCCTTGAGTCGACGACACTTTCCCATGGTAGCACTACCTCATGTCCGTAGACCAGCTTGTACGAAGGGACTTGAATTGACCCGTGACATGCCATCCGATACGCCCATAGTGATTCGGCTAATCGGCTGTGCCACTGTTTAGGATACTCAGAGATCTTTCTTTTAATCAATTTGATCAAACTTTTGTTTGAGGCCTCGGCTTGTCCGTTGGCTTGTGCGTAGTACGACGAAGAATTAAGCAGCTTGATCCCCATGCCGTCGGCAAACTGAACAAATTTATCTGATACAAAGATAGATCCCTGGTCTGTTGTTATTGTTTGTGGAACGCCAAATCGGTAGATGATGTGTTCTTTGACAAACTCGATTGCGTCCTTAGAATCCACTTTTCAGAGGGGAATCGTCTCTACCCACTTTGTGAAGTAATCTGTCACCACCAGGATAAATCTATGTCCTTTGCTTGAGGGTGGATTGATCTGGCCGATCATATCAGTGCCCCATCCTTTGAACGGCCACGACTTAATAATTGGGTTCATAGCCGATGCTGGTGCTCGTTGCATGGCGCCAAACTTCTGACAATCCTGACAGCCCTTGTAATACTTGAAGCAATCCTCCAGCATCGTCGGCCAAAAATACCCTGCTTGGCGAAGCAGCCACTTCATTTTGTGGGCCAATTGATGTGTGCCACAGATTCCTTCATGTACATCTCCGATGGCCACTGTAGCCTGATCGGCTCCCAAACACTTGAGTAGCACGCCGCCAATCGTCCGATAGTGTCGACCCCCATTTTTGAGGACGGGAATCATTCGTGTTCATAGTACAATATCCCTAGATCGAGTAGTTTGGTACCCATGAATACAGTTCTGAATTACAAGGTGCAAAGTGCACGAATAGTCTTACAACGACTTATTACAACAATAGGCCCGAAGGCAATATCCAATACATATAGGTCCTATTGGTCTGAATTCAACCAAAATCAGAGATTAGATAAGATAGCAGACGGAAAGCAGCGGCATGTCGATTGCCACAGGCAACGACTGGGGACTAAGACCTAGCGCGCTTCATTGACTTCATTCCTCCTGGTAGTATGCATAGGGGTCCTCCAGTTCTTCGTTTCCTTCATCTGAAGTTTGTGCGTATAGCAAGGGTGAGTACCCAACGTACTCAGCAAGCCATCACGGAATGATGCACATGATAGGGCCATTCAAAGGGAGGCTAAGGTTTATTTGCACAAAGCCAATTTTCACAAATCATTTCACAAACCTAACATCTAGCCAGTCAAGTTTTAGTTTCAGAGTATATTAAATTGGTGACGGTTCTGTCTGCCATCCATCGTGATACCAAGGATGGTTTCCCGTCTCCGGTTCGTCATGGTTTTTCTGGGGAGTCTAATCCTTCTCGTAGGTCGAGAAGTTAAGTCCACCAGCATACAAAATCATTATGCATACCAGTTCCCATCATTTTAAAGTTTAAGAGTCTAGCCATGGGAGAAACTTGTCACGCCGCTCATTAACCGTGAGCACGGCTATTCGAATAGATTGATTTACTCACACTGCAGTGGATGTACACTTTACCCGTACTCCACAACTACTCATTGAATGAGCTTACATCCCTCTATATGGGACGGTCACGGCAAAGCCTTTCGATAACCTCACTTTGGCAGTACCCGCTCCATGAACTTAAGTCCTCATGCACTCTAGCCGTCATATCCTAACAGTGAGAGGAGTTCAGGCGTTCCCGAGGTAAGAGAGAAACTCCACTTTATCTTTAAGACATAGATAGGTTCAGGTTACTATTCACATAAAGGCCTTTCATCTCATCACAATCATGGGCACCCTACCCTTGGTAGGTCCCTAACACAACACTTACATCTGAACCACTATGCAGGGATACTGCCTCCGCTCGGCTATCTACTCTGCTAGGTCTATACCCATTTGAGAAGTACGGTTGTACTGGCTCGTTCTAAGTTGTAGTCTCATGGCTCGGTCCTTAATTGACCCGGGAAGGTACTAGCCTTTCCCAAAAAACCACCCAAATCCATCCATCCGCCCCAGTCTGAAAACATTGGGTTGTATTTTCATTTTTTGTCAAAGCTGTTTCCAACATGATCAAGGCAACGTGGAGCTCATGTCTCCACTTGCCGTGTCTCAACCATCTTCCCAAGATAGTTGCCCAAGCACGAGGCTTATTTGTAAAATCATGAGTATGCAAGAATCTAGTATAGGCGTGGCTAAGCATTTTACCGAAGATATCCTCCGGTTGTATCACATCGAAGGTTACAAAGAGTATTTCTAAGGGTATTCAATATCAAGGCAGGGTATATCAAGTATAGGTACTCATTTGTGTATAGCATGCAATTTGTAATTGAAAACAACACCATTTCGCAAGGTAGGATTGTCGAAACTTGGTTTCGGCAATATATTTTATGGGGTCGCAGTCAAGATCGCCAAGCACAATGGGTTAGAAGAAGAAGATTTAGACAGGTTCAGGCCCTCTCGTGAGGTAATACCCTACTCCTGTTTCGGTGGATTCGATCCGCCGAGTGTCTTTATTGATCTCGTGATCTAAAGATGAAGGCTAAAAGCTGATCTCTTATTGGAATATCCCTCAAGGGACACCCCTTACCCCCCTTATATAGTCTTGGGAGGAAGGGTTTACAAGTCGGAAACCCTATCTTATTCTAAGTTGGTTTCCTCAATCTTACCAAACCGTGACTATAGGCCGATTGCCTTATCTCTATCGGCAACCGTAACACCTAAGTCAAGTTCGGCTTACAGATATAGCGGGCATAATCTATCCCTACCTCCAGGATAAGCTTGCCAAGTAGATACCCGATTGCCACAATCTCCACAGTAGCCCCGAGTCCTTTTCGGTCGAAGAGACAACTCGCTTCAGACCAAAGCAAGACTCAACCAAAAATCTCTTCGACCGAGTGCTTTTGGCGCCGAATGATTCCATCATCTCTGCCTGAATCTTTCCGAGTGGCTTCAAAGACTGTGAAGGGCTGGAAAAATATATATAAAAATTCTCAAAAATAAATATCTAGGTGCATCTCCTGATGCACCTAATTATAGGTGTAGCCCCCGACTATGTGGTTAGTCAAAAATAGACTAAGCATATAGTCAAGAACTATAAAAAATTATTCTCATGTAGATGCCTAGCTCATGCTAAAGCAATCATAGAAATCTTATTGCTCAGCAAGTTCATACTCAACCGAGTGAATTTGCCCGAGTCATCTCAGAACAAATAATTCAATCATCCCTTATGGGTAAAAAGCACTCGGTAAGCTCATGCTTATCCAAGTAGATATGCCCGAGTCATCCCGGAACAAATATTTTAATCATCCCTTATGGGAAAATAAGTTCTTTCAATCATATGAAAAATATGACCAAGTTATTAAACAGCTTTAGCCATAATACTGGTCTCAATCTTATAAAGATCTTCACCAAGGTGGAAAACAAACAAATCGGCAAGATTACCCGACCAAATGCCGAAAAACCAAACAGCCCTTGTTCACCAAGGCAGCTATAAAAACTCAGCTGTTGGTCACCTTCCAAATTGCATCGTGCCAGCTTCTCATGAAGTCAGGCAAACCGCGGTATGGAAGGATCTTTTAAAGGTACAAGGCACTCGGACACGCGCATATTGCCAGGGCAAATCTGCTTAAGCTCATCCGCTTAAGTCCCTAAGGACACGTATCGGACCACACCTTAGCCGGGCCGTAGATTTTCTTATGGGCTCGGCCCACTCACCGAAAACCTAGCGCAACCCTCAAATCTTTCTTTATAAAGACACGAGGTCGTCCCCGCCTCTTCATTTTCCAAAAATTCCCTTCTCGCAATCTGCTCATCGGTTCATTGCGAGGAACCCTAGGCTTGCGCCCTTCTCAATCCATCCGCCAAGAAGCTTGCTCGCCGCGACAACTAGCTCCTGCAGCCAAAATTCCCACATCCATTGCCTAAGATCCAACCTTTCTCACCCGATCCGCTCCTCAACAACCTCGCTCTCATGGCGGAAGAAAAGAGGATTCCGTTCGACCAATGGGCCACCTCGGACGTGAGGGAGTACACCCTCAAGGAGATGGTGAAGCACGGCGTGCTTCCGCCTAAGGAACTTGTGGAATGGCGCCGGCGGGGGGAGGACTTCCCGACCCCAAACACCGGTGAGCTCGTTGTCTTTACCTCCTTTTTCTATTGCGGATTCGTCTTCCCACCTCCGAATTCTTTCGGGGCTCTTGGATTACTATGGTCTTCACATCTACCATCCGAACCCCAACTCGATGCTTCACATAGCACTCTTCATTCACGTGTGTGAAGCCTTCCTTGGCATTCTTCCTCACTTCAACTGCTTCGCGTATGTTCTACCCGAAACCCCATCCGAACAAGGACCAACCTTGTGACGTTGGCGGGCAGCTTCCCTCGCGGATCTCTCCGCAAAGACTACTTCTCTCTCCCCTTGAAATCCTCGAACAAAGGCGGCATGCGAACCGGTTCTACATCGCAATCTTGAACCCAGCCTTCCCGCCTTTGTCGGTCTTCCTCCTGTCCCCAAACCATCTTGGAGCACCGTCCCGTAGCCCAAGAATGGGATGAAGCCAACGATCGCTCGCGAAGATCCCGGCGATGAAGAAAAGGAACCTTCGCGGGGAACAAATCACTCGGCACTTCATCGGTGCCGACGGCGCCAATCGTGAGCGGTCGAAGCCGGCCTTCGAGTACGAAGGCGGAACGACCCATCGGGAGGACCGGATCCACTCACATACGAGATCCCGAAGATCCGGATGTACAAACTCTTTTCATCCGGAATCGCGCGAGCGGGCCCTCATTCTCGCTGTCCTTCCATTCAAGCATCCACCGACCCCTCCTCCTAAGCCGATCGGATGCTTCATAGTATCTTTCGATCTTGACGTCTTGTCGTTTAATGTTGCACTTTCCCTTTTCGCAGAAAACGCCTCTATCACTTCCAAGCCATATAAGATGGCTCATGATGATGCGCAGCGTCGCCCCACCAAGAAGCCGACGGCGGGATAAAAATCCAAACCGATCCGTCGGGAAGCGGGCGGCGCCGAGTGAGGACTCGAACAAGCGCGCAAGCAAAAGGCGGCGATCATCGAGGACTCGGACGACGACGTCCCGGCTCCTCCAGTCGAGACCCCGCCTCTAAGGCGATCGCCGCGGACCGCACCGAAGATCCGCCGATCAACCAGGTAAGCTCTGAAACCAATGTCCTGAGTTCTTTCGTAGAAAACTCTTCTTTATCTTCGCTGTACTCACTTGTGCAGGAAGCCCCAGGATATAGATCCTGTCGGAGAGGATGAAGGGCCGACCCCGGCCGCTGCTCCCGAAGCGCCGAGGCCGTCAGAGCCAAAACCCCGGAGCCCGCAACCAAGTGCGAGCGTTCCGGAGAAGCACCCTTCTCTTCGGAAGGAAAGCGCCCCCGAGTGGAAGAGCCCCGATCCCGCGCCGGATATCCCGACCGGAGACCAGTCGGTTGCCGGGGAACCCTCGGCTGCGGCCCGAGCGCCCCCGACTGAGGGTCACTCGGCACAGAGCCCGAAGAAGAAGAAGGGCCCGGCTGCCCCACCTAGGCAGGCAGCCACCGAAACCGGTGAGATTTGCTTCGAAACTTCCCTTTGTTCTTTCAATTTTGAGTCCTTCATGTCTTCATTGGTTTTTCTCGTTTGCCGCCCACGGTAGAAGAGATCCCTGGTTGCGCTTCGAGACCCGGGTTCCTCCGATCGAATCGAGTGGCGGGACTCGGAAGGTGAGAGACAGGGGCATCATCCTTGACCGGCAGTGAAAAGGATGAAAGGGATGCCCTCGTCGAGAGCCTGAACGAGGCGACCCGACCGCTCAACGTAAGCCTTCATCTTTCTTTTTGATTATATCTTCTTTACTCTTGATCGATCATTCTTCGCTTTCGCATGCAGAAAGAATATTGCCGCTCAATGGCAAAATCCGAGGTGCTGGAAAAGCTGGTGCCTCACTTAAACTCCTTGGAGGACGTTCAGCGACAGCTGAAGGTCACTCGGGAGGAGGCCGCCGAGGAGGCCGCTTGGAGGGAGATCTCGAGCTTCGGGAGGCGAACCGGGACCTCCGCGGATCAATCGGAAGTAAGCCTCGCCTCTCCCGCTTTATCATGATTCTTTTGTTGATCTTGTCTATTGATAATCCTCTTTTGTTGTAGAAAATTCTTCGGAGGTCCACTCGCTTCAAGTCCAACTGGAAGCGGTCAGCCTCGACAAGGCCGAGATGGAGGCCGAATTTGAAGGTAACCTTCTTTGAAGTTGAATTTCATGTCTTGCTTCATTCCCGAGTGCCTTGACTGATCTAGGACTCCTTGCGGCTTATAAGATAAAGACCCGAGCCCAATATGACGTCTTACTCGGGCGGATCAAATCCAGTGACGAGATACGGGAAGAGGTCGCCAATGCCGCCACGCCGATCTTGGCAGCCTTGTTTGATCAAGGGGTTGGGGCCAGCTTGCTGGGGCCAATCGAGATCTTCGACAAGCTCCGGCTGGCTCCCGAGCAGTATCTGAAAAACATCACCGAAGCAGCCAACATGGGGGCTGGTCTGGCTCTTGCACAGACCAAGTCCCTCTACCCCCGAGTGGATATTCATTCAATCGGGGAGGGCTTCGCTGAGGGGACAACAGACGAGCAGGCCTTAGATATGCTCAGCGAGGCGCAAGAGGCGGCGAAGAAGATCTCTTTAGATGTAGTAAACAATTTTAAACTCTGAACTGTATTTTGACTTTGCTTTGTAGATATCGTGTAACTGTGAAACTCTGACATGGAATCTTTGTGACTATTTTTAGTTTATTTATGTCCATGCCTTGATTCGAGCCTTTGCGTGAAATTTCTTAAGTAGTTTTCGTCTGGCTGTCATCAAGCCTAGGCTCGATTAGGTCATCGGAAAAACTCTCAGTCCTTAGACGCTGAGCTCGAGTCGAAGGACATTAAACAATGATAAACTAAATTGTGCACAAAAATTTGATGAGGAAAATTCGAGCTTTATTGATATGTGTATCAGCCCCCGACTGCTAGCTCAAGAAGTCATCTTGCTTGAGGTTGGCAGTCAAGGAAAACATGAGGTCTTAGCCAAATTAGGCGTAAAACCGCCGAAGATGCTCGATGTTCCAGGAATTCTCCACCATGGACCCGTCTTCGCGCTTTAACCGGTAAGCACCGGGCCGAGTCACTTCGGCGATTATAAAGGGTCCTTCCCATAAGGGAGATAACTTATGTCGGTCTTTGGTGGTCTGGATCTTGCGTAGGACCAGGTCGCCAACAATGAAAGCTCGTGCTCGCACGTTGCGACCGTGGTATCTCCCGAGCCCTTGAAGGTATTTGGCCGACCGGATGAGGGCGCCTCGCGGCCTCTTCCAATCGGGTGAGGTCATCCACTCGGTCGATGTCGTAGCGTTCATCGTTGAAGCTGCGGACCCGGAGGGATTCAAACTCCATCTCGTTTGGCAACATGGCTTCTGCGCCATAGACCAGAAAGAAAGGAGTTTGGCCGGTGGCCCGACTGGGTGTAGTTCGCAGCGACCATAGAACCGAGGGAAGTTCTTGGACCCACTTGCCGGCGTAAGGGCTTAGCCGGCCGAAGACGCGAGCCTTGATGCCTTGAAGAACCATGCCGTTTGCTCGCTCGACTTGCCCATTGCTTTTGGGGTGAGCTACCGATGCATAGCGGATCTTGATTCCGAAGTCTTCGCAGAATTCCTTGAAGATGCCTCCCGTGAATTGAGTCCCATTATCAGTTATGATTCTGTTTGGGACGCCGAAGCGGTGCACGATGTTGAGGAAAAAATCCCGTGCTTTGTCGGCAGTGATTGTGGCAACCGGCTTGGCTTCAATCCACTTGGAGAACTTGTCGATTGCGACGAAGAGGTGTGTGAAACCTCCCGGAGCTTTCTTGAAAGGGCCAACCATGTCCAGCCCCATACCGCGAACGGCCGGGAAAGTGGGATTGTTTGAAGCTCCCGGCCGGACATGGCTTTGTCGGGCAAAGAACTGGCAGCCTTCGCAGGTTCTTACGACTTTATCCGCGTCGGAGACCGCGGTAAGCCAGAAAAATCCTTGTCTGTAAGCTTTGCCGACTAGAGTGCGTGCCGCCGCGTGGCTTCCGCATATGCCCGAGTGGATATCTTGGAGTAATTGTTTCCCTTCTTCGGGTGTGATGCACCTCATTAGAATTCCAAAGGGGCTTCTCTTGTATAAATCGGAGTCGACCATGACGTACGCTTGGCAACGCCGGACGCGTTCGCTTCATCCCGGTCATCCCAGCGCTCTTGCTGAGTTAAGAATTTGATGAGCGGCGTCCTCCGCCGGTATCGATCATGGTGACTTCGTTCGTGGTTTGTTCGTTGGGAGCTGTCTTTGCCGTGACGGTTGGCTCGTAGAGATGTTCGACAAAGACATCTCGTTGGAGCGGCTTCGCGCTTGATCCGAACGCGCTAGTTCGTCGGCATCTTCGTTGTTATGTCTCAGGACATGTGAGAGTTCTAGCCCATCAAACTTGTCCTCAAGCTTGCGGACCTCTTGTCGGTAGGCCTCCATAGTGTCGTTCAAGCAGGACCAGCCTTTCATCACTTGATTGACGACCACTGGGAGTCGCTTTCACAATAAGCCGTCGAATCCCGAGTGAGACCGCAAGGCGCATCCATGTAAGAGAGCTTCGTATTCGGCGACGTTGTGTGAGGCGGAGAAATGGAGGTGAAGGGCGTATCTTAGCCTTTCCCGGTCGGGGAGATCGCACAACTCCGCTCCCAAGCCGGTGATCCTCTTGGATCCGTCGAAGTGCATGGTCCAAGTGTTGGAGGTCTTCCCGAGGCACGTATTCTTGCTGTTCATCCACTCGGCCGGAAGTCCGCTAAGGCTCGTGACTTAATGGACGTCCGGGCTTAAAAGTTAAGTCCAAGCGCATCGTTCCAGGGGCCCACTTGGCGATGCGCCGTTGCCTCGCGGTTGTGGCGACGACGTCGCGAGTGGAAAAGAGGTGATGACGGTGACCGAGTGACTGAAAGTAGTGTGCCAATTTCCTCGCGGTTATTAGAACACCATAAAGCAATTTTTGTACCGGGGTATCGGATTTTGGCTCCGCCAATACTTCGCCGACAAAGTAAATTGGTCTTTGAATCTTCCGGGCCCGTCCTTCTTCTTCTCGTTCAACCACAAGTACCGTGCTGACCACTTGGTGAGTGGCCGAGACGTACAGCAAGAGGGGTTCTTGGGGCTGAGGTGAAGCCGGGACGGGTGGCGTGGTAAGGAACTCTTTGAAATCTTCAAAGGCCTTGTCGCTTCGTGGTCCACTGGAAGTCGTCTGTCTTCTTCAGCAGCTCAAGAAGGGCATGCCTCGTCGCCGAGTCGGGATATGAAGCGGCTCAGCGCCGCCATGCAGCCGGTGAGCTTTTGGACGTCTTTCTGATTACTCGGGGGCTTCATGTTTAAGATAGCGTTGATCTTCTCTGGGTTTGCTTCGATGCCGCGATGTGATACCATGAAGCCGAGCAGTTTGCCTGATGGGACGCCGAAGGTGCACTTCTCCGGGTTCAACTTCATTCTGAAGGCCCGGATGTTTGCAAAGGTTTCTTCTAAGTCGGCGATTTTGGAGGGATCAGACGAATCAAGGGAGATCTTCTTGGTCTTGGCGTCGCCGGATCCTGATTTGGCTATCTTCTTCGTGGGGACTTCGCCCTCTGCCGAAGTTGATGCAGCCAATCGGACTTCTTGTTGGCCACGTAATCTCTCGCGAGATTGGGCCATGTCGCAGCTCTCCTTGTCGCAGGTGAAGGCTTGCTTCACGTCGCTGCGAAGAGTGATGACGCCGTTGGGACCCGGCATCTTCATGCAAAGATAAGTGTAGTGAGGGATCGCCATGAACTTGGCAAGCGCGAGCCTTCCGATGATGGCATGATATGCCGTTTCGAAGTCGGCCACCTCGAAGGTGACGTTCTCCGTTCGGAAATTCTCTCGGGCTCCGAAGGTGACGGAGGAGATATGCCCGAGTGGTGTTGAAGATAGCCCGGATAACTCCGTGGAAGGGGGCTGAGCTTGCTTTGAGTTCGGCCCTCGGGATCTCGCATTTCATCCATAGTCTTGGCAAACAGGGATGTTGAGGGCGCCGCCCGTCGATGAGGACGCGCTTAAGCCCGATGTTGCGGACTACGGGGTCCGGGACGAGTGGATAGCGTCCCGGGTGGACCACTCGGTCGGGATGATCCGAGCGGTCAAAGGTGATGGCCACCTCCGACCATCGCAGATATTGAGGGACTTCCTTGAGCCGCGTTGACCTCCCGGTCGCTTAGCTTTTGTTTCCTCTTGGATTCATAAGCTAACGGGCCTCCAAAGATGTGGTTGAGCTCCCCACTTGGATCTTGAAAAGGTTCGGCATTTTCAGCCGCGTTGTTCTTCTTGGCGCCGGATGGACCAGCCTCGTCGGTCGGCTTCTTGTTGAGCACGCCGCCGATGCTCATGAACGCTTGTAGATAAAGCGATCCTTTGCCGCGTGCTTGTGATTCGGATGGTGGGTGCACTGGGCGTTCATGATGGCGTCATAGGCGGCGACTGGGACGGCGTTGAGCATTGGAGGTTGCGGCCACCGTGTCTTCGGATCGGCGCTTGCGATCTTTCGGGCCCCGTTCTGCGTTGTTGCCGCCGTCCTTCTTAGGATTTCGGCTTCCTCCCGCTTGCTTGTCCTCTCTTCCGTCGGGCCGATCTTGACGGGCTGCCTTGATGGCGTCGTTTGATTTGGCGTATGAATTCGCCGTCTCAAACATCCGCTTCACCGTCTTCGGTGGCTTGCGTCCGAACTTGCCGATAAGCGGCTCATCACGGACTCCCTTCGGAAGGCGGCGATGATGATGTCATCGGTGATGTTCGGGATCTTGTTGCGCTTCTCGGAAGCGACGAATGTAATCCTTCGAGGCTCGTCCGCTTCGGATGACATTGTAAAGGTCGAAGTGCGTGCGGGCCTCTCGAAGGTGCCTTGGAAGTTGGCGATGAAGTGGTCCCTCGGCTCGCTCCACGAGCCGATTGAGCCTCTTGGCAGGTGGTGAGCCAATTTCGCGAGTTTGCGAGGGCCACGGGCGGGTAGTTGGCCATGGCTTTGTTGTCGCCACTGCGCTCGGATGGCAAGGGTATATACGTTAACCAAGATTCGGGTCGGTTTTGCCATCGTACCTTTCTATCCCGGTGGGCTTAAAGCCACTCGGCCAATGCACTCGGCGGAGCTCCCGAGTGAAGGCCGGTACTCCATCGTCGCCGCTATCGGGTGATCCCTCCGATCTTCCCGAGTGCGATGGTCGCGCTCTTGGTAGCGGCGGTCGAGGACTTCCCGCGATCACTCGGCGGGGTCTTCTGCGGCCGGTAGGGTAGCCGGAACTGCTTGCGGCGGACTCGGTGGTGGACGGGCGGACGTCCATGTCGTTTGCGGCGGGAGTCGACCGCTCGCTCTTGGTGCCTCGGGCGGACTCGGGAGGTGGGCCTCTTGGCCTAGTTGACGACCGAGCGGCTCGGGCCTCCCGTAGTCTCCGACCTTAGGGGTGGGAGCCGGCTCTTGTCAGGCGTTTCGGCCACGGATTCAGTCGGCCTTCTTGCCGAAGTGGTGGGAGGGCCGTTAGCCGTGGCAGCAACGATGGTCTTGATCTTATCAAGTATAGGAGTCACGTTGGCCGGAGCCGTCTCCATGACGGTATCCAAGAGCGTGAGTGCGGCGCACGCATCGCCGTGGTGTCCGGAAGACATTGGTGTTGCGAACTCGTGTTTGGAGGATGGCCTCTTGGGCGATCGTCCGCGCACGCGATCCCGCTTCCTTTTTCGGCCTCATCTTTGCGTTGTTTGTCTTCTTCGGCTGTCTTGCGCTCAAGCTCTACTCTGGCTCGCTCCTCTTCGGCAAGCCTTTTGGCCATGGCTGAGTCGGACTCATCCGGCTCGGCCATGAGGACGTCAAGCACTTCGGCTCGCAGTCCATATGGCGCGGAGTTGTCGGCTTCGTCGAAAGGGATGCCGTAGAGATTGTCGGCCGGCGGAGCCGAGGTATCCGTTGAGCTCGAAGATGAGCAGAGCCAAAGGATGGGAGGATGACAGCGACCTCCCTTGATCCCGGGAAATCCGGATCTGGATCGCTCCAACCGAGTCGGAGCTTGGGGGATCGCTCCTCCGAGTGGCTCCTCGCCAACTCGGGAGAGCAGTTGATCGTAGATCTTGGCGACGTTTGGTAACCCGAACGGCACCGGGATGTCTTCATGAGTAGATTGCTTCCGTCGGGAGGCAAGAAGATTGGCGCAGATCTCGGCGGCATTCGGTAATCCGAATGGCGCCAAGTGAAGTCCATCGTCGGAGAAGGTAGATCGCATCTTGGTCTTCAAGATGTTATCGAAGATCTCGGCGCGTTGGAGAGCCCGAACGGCGCCGAGTAGGTTTTCCCTCCCGACCGGTTCGAATCCGAGTCGAGGGAGGAGTCGCCGCGAAGTTGGCGGCGAAGTCGTCGAGTCTTGAAGGAGATCCCATCACGCTTGTCGGCGAGATTGTTGAAGAACTCTCGACGCGCGTCCCCTACCTGGCGCGCCAACTGTCGAAACTTGGTTTCGGCAATATATTTTATGGGGTCGCAGTCAAGATCGCCAAGCACAATGGGTTAGAAGAAGAAGATTTAGACAGGTTCAGGCCCTCTCGTGAGGTAATACCCTACTCCTGTTTCGGTGGATTCGATCCGCCGAGTGTCTTTATTGATCTCGTGATCTAAAGATGAAGGCTAAAAGCTGATCTCTTATTGGAATATCCCTCAAGGGACACCCCTTACCCCCCTTATATAGTCTTGGGAGGAAGGGTTTACAAGTCGGAAACCCTATCTTATTCTAAGTTGGTTTCCTCAATCTTACCAAACCGTGACTATAGGCCGATTGCCTTATCTCTATCGGCAACCGTAACACCTAAGTCAAGTTCGGCTTACAGATATAGCAGGCACAATCTATCCCTACCTCCAGTCGGATAAGCTTGCCAAGTAGATACCCGATTGCCACAATCTCCACAAGGATCAATATGTTCAAAGGGATGTGTTGACTTGCCTTGCTCACACACTTGTTGGCCGGGTCTTCAACGTAGTCGGTGCTCGCTTCCTCGCTATCCGTACGTGCGAAAGATCAATTGAATTCAATCGAACTCAATAAAACACCGAGAGATCGCAAAGAACCATAAAAACCATAAAAACGACTCCAACGTGTAACCTAGAATTCTACTCGAGTTCGGATGGGGGTTGTTAGGGTAAAATCCGAGTTTGAAATCGAGTTGTTGCCCTAGGGTTTTCGCAAAACGATGATCGTAATTATTTGAGAAAATAGATTTAGAAATATCAACGGAGGGGTTTTTGTACTCGAGGTTTTGAAGGTTTGAGCACAAAGGAGAAACATATTTAAATGGCGAGAAAGAATTAAACAAAATCCGGATTAAAACAATGCGAAACGAAATCCCTGAAAAGTCCGATTCGACTTTCCGAATTTGCTCCAAGAAAAATATACAAGAAAACAATATATTTTTGCCCAAATACTTTCTCAAATCTTTTCAAAACATTTTTCCTAATTTTCTAAAATTTTTCCCATTTTTCTAGTTTTCTTTTCCCTTTTCTTCTCTTTTCTTTTCTTTTCCTTTTTCGTTTACTATTCATCGACGCGCGGTGTTCGGCCGGCCGCTCACACTCGCCTCGGTCGGCAACCGGTGCTAGCGTGGGGAAGGGGCGGCGGCACGGGCTTACCGGCGATGGTGACGCTTGGGAAGGGTGGCGGGGCTCCGGCGCACAACGGCGACGGCGCTCGGCGGCTCGCGACGTCTTGCGGCGGCGGCGGGTGGTGGCGCTCGGGAGGGGAAAGAAACCGACGAGGGGGGATTAGAGGCGACAAGGTGGGGAAAAAGGGGAAGGATTTTGCCCCTATTTATAGGCACGGCCGAGAGAGGGGAGAAGAGGGGAAGGGGGCCGGCGCGGCGGCGGTACGGCGGAACACCACGCGGCGGTGTCCTGGGCGGGGCCGGGCGCGGCGCGCGCGGACGGACGACGTGCAGCGACGTGGGTGACGCGGGCGGGACTGTGCGTCGGCGTGGGTGACGCAGGCGGCAACACGCGGCGCGGCGAGGGCGCGGGGTCTGGTACGGTGGCAAACGCGTGGCGGCGACAGCGCACGACGCGGGCGGGGGCGGGCGTGCCGCGGGCAGCGCGTGCGGGGCGAGTCGGGGCTGGGCGTGGGCGCGTGCACGTGCGCGTGCGCACCTCGTGTGGCGCGTGCGGGCACGGGCGTGGTACGTGGCGACGCGCGGCGGACGGGAGGCCGAGGCCGTATGGCGTCGAACGGCGGTGACCGATGAAGTGCCTTCTTTTGTTTTTCCCTATTTTCAATTCCATTTTCCAATTCTTATTTTTCCTTCACACTAAAAATCCCAAAAAACCTAGTATTCCCAAAATTAATTAAAAATATATTTTCAAACTTTTCACCACCATTATTTATTTTAAAATATATATTTTTATATTTAATTAAATCCCTTTTTCCTAAATTCATAAAACACCATTTTTGATTTCAAATAATTTTCCAGATTTTATATAAATCCCTTAAAATATTTTATTGTCTATTTTATCTCCTAATTAATATTCCATAATGACCAATTAATGTTTTATTTTCCAAACACCTATCTTCGTTAATCCGCATCCCTTTCCGATTTTATTTTAAAAATTCCTAACCTTAGACTTCGAGATTTTTCCCTCCGATGGAAATCCAAATCATTCGGTTTTTCACAAATCTCGAGGGGAATCGCTCACAACTAAATTCATGCAACCAAGCTGGCAAATAAGAAGCAATAAACACGAGCAAGAGGCAACAAGCAAAAGTTTTTGTAAGTTCCGATTTTTTAATTTCCGGTTTTTAAATTCTCCGATTTTCAAGGCGTTACAAACCTACCCCCCTAACAGTAAATCTCATCCTCGAGATTTATTACCGCTAGCGGAATAGGTTCGGGTACTCGGTCTTCAAAAAATCTTCTTTTTCCCAAGTGGCTTCATCTTCCGTGTGATTGCTCCATTGCACCTTGTACATCCGTCATGTTTTGCTCCTAGTCTTCTTTTCAGCTTCGTCCAAAATCTTCACAGGGTATTCGGGGTATGTAAGGTCTTCACTGATAAGAACGTCTTTCGAGGGGATTTTTTCTTCCGATACTCGCAGGCACTTCTTCAGTTGTGACACGTGAAAGACAGGGTGTATATCGGAAAGATTTTCCGGTAGGTCCAGTACATAAGCCACTTCGCCTCTTCTGGCGCTTACAGGGAAGGGTCCTACATATCTTGGCGCTAGTTTTTCCTTAACCTTGAACCTCTTGGTTCCTCTTAGTGGCGAGACTTTTAGATACACAAAGTCACCTACTTTGAATTCCAACTCTCTTCGGCGAGTGTCGACATAGCTCTTTTGCCGAGATTGGGCTACCTTAAGCCGATCCCTTATCAATCGAATTTTCTCCTCGGCCTCCCTAATGATGTCTGATCCAAATATGGTTCGTTCGCCGGTCTCTGACCACATCAACGGAGTGCGGCATCTTCGTCCAAATAGGGCCTCGTTTGGTGACATCTTTAGGCTAGCCTAGTAGCTGTTGTTATAGGAGAACTCTGCGTAGGGCAGACATTTCTCCCAGTCCTTAGTAAAATCCAATGCACAGGCTCTTAGCATGTCCTCCAGGACTTGGTTCGTCCTTTCCGTTTGTCCATCCGTCTGAGGGTGATAGGCAGTACTGAAGGCGAGGTGAGTCCCTAACGCCTCGTGAAACTTATCCCAGAAGTGAGATGTGAACTGAGTGCCACGGTCTGACACTATCCTTGTGGGTACTCCGTGTAGGCACACGATTCTGGACATGTACAACTCGGCCAACTTGGCGCTGCTATACCGAGTCTTGACCGGGATAAATCGGGCAGTCTTGGTTAGTCTATCCATGATAACCCAAATGGAATCGTATCCGGTAGCAGTTTTGGGTAGTCCTACTATAAAGTCCATGCCTATCTCATCCTATTTCCACTCAGGGATTTTGAGCGGTTGCAGCAATCCTGCTGGTCGTTGATGCTCAGCCTTAACTCGTTGGCATACATCGCATACGGCCATGTATTCTGCTACGTCTCTTTTCATGTTGGGCCACCAGTATTCCGTTTTCAAATCCTGGTACATTTTGGTACTGCCCGGGTGTAGCGAGTATGCTGACTCATGGGCTTCCTTCAAGATTAGCTTCCTCAATCTGCCTTTCTCGGGTACGTAAATCCTTTTTCGATACCATAGGGTTCCAGCATTGTCGGCTGTGAATTTCTTGGCTAGTCCTTTGGCCAAGTGTTCCTTAATTAGCCGGACTTCCTCACAATCCTGCTGGTCTTCTTTAATTTGACTTCGTAGGAGAGGTTGTATCTCCAGCGAACTCAGTTGTCCTTGAGGAATCAACTGCAAATTAAGCCGAGCTATCTCTTCTTGAAGCTCATTGGCCATACATTCTATCCTCAGTTGGTTGCACTGGGCTTTGCGGCTCAAAGCGTCTGCCACGATATTGGCCTTGCCAGGGTGGTAATGGATTCCTAGGTCATAATCCTTGATCAGTTCCAGCCATCTTCTCTGGCGTAGGTTAAGATCTGTATGGGTAAAGAAATACTTCAAGCTCTTATGGTCCGTATATACGTCGCAATGGTTTCCAATCAGGTAGTGCCTCCAAATCTTCAGGGCATGCACTACTGCGGCCAATTCTAAGTCATGGGTGGGATAGTTCTCCTCATGAGGTCGCAGTTGTCTTGTGGCATAAGCCACAACTTTTCCTTCTTGCATCAACACACCTCCTAATCCTTGCCTAGATGCATCACAATATATAACGAAGTCTTTCCGGTTGTCCGGTAGGACTAAGATCGGGGCGGTGGTTAACTTTTCTTTGAGCTGGTCAAATGTCTGTTGACACTGCTCAGTCCATGCATACTTCTTTTCCTTCTTCAATAGTTGGGTCAGGGGTTGGGCTATCCTTGAGAATCCTTCTATAAACCGTCGGTAATATCCAGCCAATCCCAAGAAACTTCTAACCTCTGTTACCGACTGGGGTGCTTTCCATTTGGTAACAGCTTCGACCTTGGCGGGGTCTACTGCTACGCCTCCTGCTGAGATAACGTGTCCCAGAAAAGCTACTTCCTTAAGCCAAAATTCACACTTGCTGAATTTGGCGTATAGCTGATGCTCTCGCAGCTTCTCTAGTACCATGCGCAGGTGTTCTGCGTGTTCTTCATCATCCTTGGAGTAGATGAGGATATCATCAATGAACACTACCACGAACTTATCCAAATATTCCATAAATACTTTGTTCATGAGGTTCATGAAATAGGCCGGGGCATTGGTCAGTCCAAACGACATTACGTGAACTCATACAAGCCATAGCGTGTAGAGAACGCAGTCTTGGGTATATCCTCAGTCCTAATCTTCAGCTGATGGTATCCAGATCGAAGATCGATCTTTGAGAACACTCGGGCTCCCTTGAGTTGATCGAACAGGTCATCGATCCGAGGTAACGGGTACTTGTTCTTAATGGTAACCTCTTTCAATGATCAGTACTCTATGCACATTCTCATGCTTCCGTCCTTTTTCTTAACAAACAATACTGGGGCTCCCCACGGTGAAGAACTAGGGCGTACAAAGCCTTTCTCTTGCAGCCTTATCTGCTTCTTAAGTTCCTCCAATTCGTTCACCGGCATCCGGTAGGGTCTCTTAACTATGGGGGCGGTACCAGGCATGAGGTCTATAATGAACTCTATGTCTCGGTCTAGGGGCATTTCGGGTAATTCTTCAGGAAATACATCCGGGTAGTCCTGGATTATTGGCATTCCATCTATGGGTAGCATGGTAAATATTCCCGTAGTTTGGTCACAGAGCATAGGGTCTTGATCCATGGTTACTAATATCAATAATCCCCATGGGGTACATAGGGTAACTTCTCTTCGTCCACAGTCTAGTACTCCTTGGTTCTTGGTTAACCAATCCATTCCTAGTATAACGTCCAAGGTTTGGGGCGGCAAAACCATAAGGTAGGACATGAATACCACATCCTTGATCCGAATGGGCACATTGATGCACGCATGGGGTATGGTCACGTCTCCCCCAGGTGAGTGTACTACCATGGGTTTCTTAAGGTCTACTCGGTGCAAATTGTGCTCTTTGCTTATTCTTGACGATATAAATGAATGCGAAGCTCCAGAATCAAACAAGACTTTAACCGGTGCGGAATGGATAGAAAACATACCCATTAGCACGCTTTGGTCCTCCCGGGCTTCTTCAGCACGCACATGGTTGACTTGACCACGGCGGAATCCGGTCGCAGCTTCCTTAGGTTGGGGTGTTCTGAACAGACTGTGTCCAGGTACTGGAGCAGGGGTTCCTCGTACTGCAACGGCATTGGCTCCGGTGCGGTTGGGGGTGTTGTGCGGCTTAGGGCAGCTGTTGGCATAATGCCCAAGCTCTCCGCAATTGAAGCAATTGACATTCCTGGCTCATGGGGCTGCCAAGGTAGGTGCTGGAGTGCGAGACGGGGTTGCAGGTGGCCTGTTGACATGGCCGGGTGCGGCCGGGAGATGGGTTGCTGCGATGGTTGGCTTCCAACCCGACGGGGTTGCTCCTCTGGGTCGCTGGGGCGTTCCTTGAATCGGGCGGGCTAGAGCAAATCTCCTCTTCCGGTTGTTTTCAACCGTCCTTTGGTCATGCTCAAGCCTTACGACCTTGTTGATGAGGCTCTGAAAGCTAGCGTGGTCCTGACCGATCATCGGTCCTCTTAACTCGTCGTTCAGCCCCTCAATAAACTTGTCCATCTTTTCCTCTTCGTCTGCCAGATCGCTTGTGGCCTAATGGGCAAGCTGGGTAAACTTGTTAAGGTACTCTTGTACCGTGATGTTGCCTTGACGCAACCTATGGAACTCGTTCTTCTTCATTCTCATAACTGTACCAGGTACGAAGTTTTCACGGAAGGTAGCCGTGAATTCCTCCCACGTGGGTTCACCGGCATCTTCAGCCCGTGTTTCCTTGTAGGTGTCCCACCAATCACTCGCGGGTCCTTCTAGCTGATTGGTGGCGAAGGCGACTCTGTCGGCTTCCCTTACTCGGACAAGAGTCAGCTTCTTTTCCATTACCCTTAGCCAATCTTCGGCGTCCATGGGTTCAATTGCTGAGGAGAATGTCGGCGGTTTTGCCCTCATAAATTCGCCGAGGTTTGATCCTCCGCGCTGTCCTTGGTTATTGGCGATAGCTTGCAGCAACTACGTTTGCAAAGCCATGATTTCTGCTAAGGTGGAAGGGTTAGGCTCTGGTGGGTTCTCGGGAGCTGCTGAGGCTCTGCGACGATGCGCCATCTAAACAATGGGGATAAGGTAAGAGACTCGCTTTGCTAACGTCACAATACTAGGGAATTTTCTTTTAGTTGTTTGAAGTGATCTTTTCAAGGCAAGCTTGGTTGAATAAACTCATTTAGGACATAACATAGAACTTCAGTATCGGTTCTTAAATGTTACATCAGTGGGATACATTGGACTCGTATAGTCCATACGACACAATACAACATTACTAACATCGTTCTAAGGTCTCATACATAAGAAGGTAGGGGGCTTGGTCATTGCTGTCTTAACTCCATCCAAAGCAAGACCAGGGCTGCTGCTGAAGTCCAACTAGTCATCCAGCCATCCGCATGATCCAGGTGTTGGAAGGGGGTGATCCTTGGCCAAAGCAAATCGAAGTCCCCATGGCTCAGAGGTAGTGGCCTCAGAGTCACGTCTGACCTTCCTGCTTGGCGGCCTGGTACTCTTCCGGGCAGTCCTGAGGGTGATAGGACCTCTGGTGAGAGTCATGCGACGAGTAGGAGCTTCCTCCTCTGATGGATCAGTATCACTGAACTCCCACTTGATCTCCATAGGTTCTGTTTCGGGCTCGGGGTCAGTGTTGATCTGGATGTGGTTCTCCTCTCCCGAACCAGGCTCGGATGGTACAACCATGGAATTTGAGGTGGGTTCCATTGAGGTAGCAGCAGTGGGGTCTATCAGGTATGGTCCTGACTCTGTGCTCAACATGAAGGCCTGCTCCATCATGGCTTGAAAAGTGTTCAAGCATGCTGGAGTCGTGAGGTAGTAGTGGTCGGGCACAGGGGCAGGGGGTGTTGGTGCAGCTTCAGTGGAAGCAGGGATAGGGTTGGAGCGAAGTTGCTCTTCCAGCTGGCCGACCTGTTGCTTGCTCTTCCTGAGCTGTTCTTCCAACTCAACCAAGGCTTCTCCACGGGCCACATAACGGTCAGAGAGCTGCTCGTACTGGGCACCGTTAGCCTGCAGCTGAGTCTGCAGCAAGTTGATCTGATTCCCATAGTTTTGGTGTTCCTCGACCAGATCATTGAGGCGTCGCTGCTGGTCATCGATCTCGAGCAATGCCTCTTCATAGCAGTCATCCGCTGTTTCTGCCCAGCGGGATAGACGGGTGACCATAGGATTATAGCAGTAGGGGGTGGCCTCCACGGTGTAGACTGGGTTGCCTTCCTCCCGGTAGGGGTGGTGTACAAACTCAGTCACGGTGAGCTCAGCACGGTGAATGGCGTTGAGGCGGAGGAATGCTTCGCGGGCTGCGTCCTGAAGAGCTGCTTCTACCAAATCTCTGTGGTAACGAGTGTGGAAGCAATAGGGTGTCTCACTCCCTATGCGGGCCTCAACTGAAACTGCGGCTTCCCATACCGGGTATCCTTCGGTGCCATGTCTCCTAATCCGGTAGGTGGGTGCATCTGGGTACCTTAGGCACCATAGCAATAAGTGGAGTTGTGACACGAATCCTTCTTCTCGTGGAACTTTGATCTCCCAAACTCCGACATGGTCTGACATCTGCTTTTGAAGGTAACTTAGGGTCAGAGAGGGATAATATCAAAACAATTTGAGAAAAAGAAATAGGGATAAGAGTATAGGAAAAAGTATGTTTGTTTTGTAAAAATAGTTTGGGTTTGCAAAATGATCCTACGTAGGTATATTCCCCTTTAGCCAGCTAGTCAGGGGTAGGGCGCCAGTTGGTCTTTTCCTACAGTCGCACTGCTCTGATACCAGCTTTGTCGACCCCCGTTTTTGAGGACGGGAATCATTCGTGTTCATAGTACCATATCCCTGGATTGAGTAGTTTGGTACCCACGAATACAGTTCTGAATTACCCGGTGCAAAGTGCACGAATAGTCTTACAACGACTTATTACAATAATAGGCCCGAAGGCAATATCATATATATATAGGACCTATTGGTCTGAATTCAACCAAAATCAGAGATTAGATAAGATAGCAGACGGAAAGCAGCGGCATGTCGATAGCCACAGGCAACGACTGGGGACTAAGACCTTGCGCGCTTCATTGACTTCATTCCTCCTGGTAGTATGCATAGGGGTCCTCCAGTTCTTCGTTTCCTTCATCTGAAGTTTGTGCGTATAGCAAGGGTGAGTACCCAACGTACTCGGCAAGCCATCACGGAATGATGCACATGATAGGGCCATTCAAAGGGAGGCTAAGGTTTATTTGCACAAAGCCAATTTTCACAAATCATTTCACAAACCTAACATCTAGCCAGTCAAGTTTTAGTTTCGAGTATATTAAATCGGTGACGGTTACGTCGCCATCCATCGTGATACCAAGGATGGTTTCCTGTCTCCGGTTCGTCATGGTTTTTCTGGGGAGTCTAATCCTTTTCGCAGGTCGAGAAGTTAAGTCCACCAGCATACAAAATCATTATGCATACCAGTTCCCATCATTTTAAAGTTTAAGAGTCTAGTCACGGGAGAAACTTGTCACGTCGCTCATTAACCGCGAGCACGGCTATTCGAATAGATTGATTTACTCACACTGCAGTGGATGTACACTTTACCTGTACTCCGCAACTACTCATTGAATGAGCTTACATCCCTCTATATGGGACGGTCACGACAAAGCCTTTCGATAACCTCACTTTGGTAGTACCTGCTCCATGAACTTAAGTCCTCATGCACTCTAGCCGTCATATCCTAACAGTGAGAGGAGTTCTGGCGTTCCCGAGGTAAGAGAGAAACTTCACTTTATCTTTAAGACATAGATAGGTTAATGTTACTATTCACATAAAGGCCTTTCATCTTATCACAATCATGGGCACCCTACCCTTGGTAGGTCCCTAACTCAACACTTACATCTGAACCACTATGCAGGGATACTGCCTCCGCTCGGCTATCTACTCTGCTAGGTCTATACCCATTTGAGAAGTACGGTTGTACTGGCTCGTTCTAAGTTGTAGTCTCATGGCTCGGTCCTTAATTGACCAGGGACGGTACTAGCCTTTCCCAGAAAACCACCCAAATCCATCCATCCGCCCCAGTCTGAAAACATTGGGTTGTATTTTCATTTTTCATCAAAGGTGTTTCCAACATGATCAAGGCAACGTGGCGCTCATGTCTCCACTTGCCGTGTCTCAACCATCTTCCCAAGATAGTTGCCCAAGCACGAGGCTTATTTGTAAAATCATGAGTATGCAAGAATCTAGCATAAGCGTGGCTAAGCATTTTACCGAAGATATCCTCCGGTTGTATCACATCGAAGGTTACAAAGAGTATTTCTAAGGGTATTCAATATCAAGGCAGGGTATATCAAGTATAGGTACTCATTTGTGTATAGCATGCAATTTGTAATTGAAAACAATACCATTTCGCAAGGTAGGATCAATACGTTCAAAGGGATGTGTTGAGTTGCCTTGCTCGCACACTTGTTGGCCGGGGTCTTCAACGTAGTCGGTGCTCGTTTCCTCGGTTGCTATCCATACGTGCGAAAGATCAATTAAATTCAATCAAAACTAAATAGAACACCGAGAGATCGCAAAGAACCATAAAAACCATAAAAATGACTCCAACGTGTAACCTAGAATTCTACTCGAGTTCGGACGAGGGTTGTTAGGGTAAAATCCGAGTTTGAAATCGAGTAGTTGCCGTATGGTTTTCGCAAACCGACGACGTGCGGCGACGTGGGTGACGCGGGCGGGACTGTGCGTCGGGGTGGGTGAAACGCAGCGCGGCGCGCGGGCGGTACGGGGCGGCAATGCGCGGCGCGGCGAGGGTGCGGGGTCCGGTACGGCGGCAAACGCGTGGCAGCGACGGCGCACGGCGCGGCGACGCGTGTGGGCGAGCCGGGCCGGGCGTGGCGCGTGCGCGTGCGGGCGCTGGCGTGGTATGGCGGGTGACGCGCGGCGGACGCGAGGCCGGGGCCGGTACGGCGTCGAACGGCCGGGTGACCGATGAAGAGTGCCTTTTTTATTTTTCCCGATTTTCAATTCCATTTTCCAATTCTAATTTTTCCTTCACACTAGAAATCCCAAGAAATACCTAGTATTCCCAAAATTAATTAAAAATATATTTTCAAACTTTTCACCACCATTATTTATTTTAAAATATATATTTCCATATTTAATTAAATCCCTTTTTCCTAAATTCATAAAACACCATTTTTGATTTCAAATAATTTTCTAGATTTTATATAAATCCCTTAAAATATTTTATTATCTATTTTATCTCCTAATTAATATTCCATAATGACCAATTAATGTTTTATTTTCCAAACACCTATCTTCGTGAATCCGCATCCCTTTCCGATTTTATTTAAAAATTCCTAACCTTAGACTTCGAGATTTTTCCCTCCGACGGAAATCCAAATCATTCGGTTTTTCACAAGTCTTGAGGGGAATCGCTCACAACTAAATTCATGCAACCAAGCTGGCAAATAACAAGCAATAAACACGAGCAAGAGGCAACAAGCAAAAGTTTTTGTAAGTTCCAATTTTTTTAATTTCTGGTTTTTAAATTCTCCGATTTTCAGGGCGTTACAGATAGTACAGATCTTCATCGAGCAACACGTATCGTAATGCCTTGTATCGTAGCTTCCTTGTAGCCGATTGAGGGGGTTTTTTGAGATAGTTGTAAACTTCAAACCTCCAATCATCGGCTGTAATGGCGGCAACGTCTATGTCGATTTCTTTTAGCATCGGCCGATAGCCCGATGCCCCCTGAGCCAACTCATTGGCCTCTGTGTTCTGCTCTTTGGGGATATGTTTCAAAGTAACTAGCCAAAAACCGTCCATTAGTTCCCGGCATTGTCGATAATAGACCATCAGCACGTCGTTTTTACATTCATATTCTCCTTATAATTGGCTGATGACCAACAATGAATCTTCAATTATTTCGATGGCGTTGGCTTCAACTTCCTTGAGTATATGTAATCTTTTAAGGACGGCTTCGTATTTGGCTTGGTTGTTTGTAGCGTGGGGGTTGATGGCAAAAGCAAACTCGAAGCTTGCCCCCTAGGCGAAATAATGACCAAGCCGATGCCATAGCCGTTGGTGCAAACCGAGTCGTCGAACGTCAAAGTCCAAGGCATAATTTTCACTGAGCCGATTGAGTTGTTTCTATGCTCCACAATGAAATCGGCTATGGCTTGCCCCTTGACTGCCCTTGGTGCCTGATACCTCAGATCGAATTCTGTTAGCGCGAAAATCCACTTCCCAATTCTTCCTTTGAGCACTGGAGCCGATAGCATATACTTAACTACATCGGCTTTGCAGATTACTGTGCACTCGTTGGATAGCAGATAGTGCCTTAACTTCGTACATGAAAAATATAGGCATAGGCATAGCTTCTCCACAGGTGATTACCTTGTCTCCGCGTCTAGCAACCATCGGCTGAGATAGAAGATGGCCTTTTCTTTGCTGTTGACCTCTTGGATTAGGACAAAGCCGATTGATTTGTCATCGGCTGATAGGTACAGTTTGAACGGTATTCCCTTTTGTGGAGACCTTAAAACTGGAGGGGAACTCAGATAATCTTTTATGTTGTCTAACGCTCTTTGTTGTTCTGCCCCCCATGTGAATGTTTGATCGGCTTTCAGCCGAAGCAGTGGTGTGAATGGCTCCATCTTTTCTGAGAGATTGGCTATGAACCGTCTGATGAAGTTTATCTTGCCGATCAATGATTGGAGTTGTTTTTTATCCTTCGGAGGTTGAATTGTCTTGATAGCATTTATGCTTCTTGGTGTAACCTCAATTTCTCTTTCATGGACAAGAAATCCCAAGAATTGCCTGGCTGATATGCCGAACGCGCACTTAAGCGGATTCATCTTCAAACCGTACTTCCTCGTTTGTTCTAACACTTGTCTCAGATCGGCTATGTGGCCTTCTATCTCCCTTGATTTGACAACCACGTTGTCAATGTATATCTCTACCAACGAGCCGATCATATCGTGAAAGATGTAATTCATTGCCCGTTGATATGTTGCCCCAGCATTCTTCAAGCCGAACGTCATTACAACCCATTCGTACAAGCCGATTGCGCCTAGACATCGAAAAGCGGTCTTATGGATGTCCTCGTCGGCCATGAATATTTGATTATACCCGGCATTTCCATCAATAAAACTGATAATTTTGTGGCCTGAAGCAGCATCGACAAGCAGATCGGCTATCGGCATTGGGTATTCGTATTTAGGGGTTGCCTTGTTTAGGTCTCTGAAATTGATGCACACCCTAAGTTTACTGTTTTTCTTCAATACTGGGACGATGTTCGAGACCCACTCGGCGTATCGGCAAGGCTGAATGAATCCCACGTCGTATAGCCAAGTGATTTCGGCTTTAATTGCATCGTACATATTGGCCTTAAACTTCCTAGGAGGGTGTTTGAACGGCCAATAGCCTGCCTTAATCGGCAGCTGATGGACCACTATTGATCGGCTGAGGCCGGGCATCTCGAAGTACTCCCAAGCAAAACAATCTTTATATTCTTTTATCAACTAAATAAGCTGGGATCTACAATGAGGAGATAGGTTTTTGCTAATGTACGTCGGCCTCGGCTTATCACCAGAGCCAATGTCAACTTCCTCTAATTCGTCGGCCGACGTAAAACCTTGCCCTAGCTTGCCATCGTCCTCGTTCGCGATGTCCATGCCGAAAATGTTTGAGCCCTCCACCATGTCTTGTTCAAAGCAGCAGCTATGGCTCATCATTTCCGATCGGCTGTATTGTGGAATTGGACACATTTAGAAAATCGGCTTGCCAAATTTTCCTAGATAAGCAATCGATGCCTTCGATTTCCCAAAGCAGCAAATCGGCATTGACGACCCTACTGACCTGTCGGCTGGCACGATCTCAATCTTTTCGCCGTCCCATTGGATCAGACTCTGATGCATTGTAGAAGGGATGCAGCAGTTAGCGTGTATCCAGTCCCTTCCGAGCAGCAGGCTGTAAGACCCCTTCTCGTCGATGATAAAGAACGTTGTGGGCACGGTCTTATTGCCGATGGTCAGTTCAACATTGAGGACGTCCTTGGTTTCCAATGGGTTGCCGCTGAAGTCTTTGAGCACCATGTTGGTTTTTATCAAGTCTTCGGCTCCCTTGCCTAGTTTTCTAAA
The DNA here is from genome assembly GCA_019925245.2 of Oryza australiensis. NCBI lineage: Eukaryota > Viridiplantae > Streptophyta > Magnoliopsida > Poales > Poaceae > Oryza > Oryza australiensis. Next base: position 21,529 of record JAIFGZ020000477.1, on the reverse strand, counting down.
TGTTGCGTAAGGCATGAGGTTGACTGTGCAGCTCCCCCATCAACTAGCATTTTGGAAATCGGCTTGCCGTTGACGAATCCTTTAACGTACAACGGCTTTAAGTGCCAATTTTTGGTTCCCTTGGATTTGTCAAAGACAGCCTGGTCTGGTGAGATTGCCAGTTTTGCCAGGTCATCATCAATGGTGTCTGCATCGGCTTCAGGAGCGTCGAACTCGGCTGGCAGCACGAACACCATGTTAACCGATGCAGAAATTTTGCCTTTCCCTTTTGCTGCCCTCCTAGCTTGATCGGCTGAGCTTTCCTCGGCCTACTCTTCGTCGGCTATGGCAGCTCTCTTTTTGGGTACCCATCGTCTTTTGATTTTGCCCAGCCGACAGCGCTGTTCGTGGATCATTTGCTGAACTTTGTCTTCTCTCCCTTCACGCTTAAGCCGTTGAACCCTTCTTTTCTACGTCTTTGTGAAGAGATCGGACGAGCACCATTGGGGGTTGGTCGATTCCTCATCGTCGGCCTCTTCGTCGTCATGGTTGTTGTCATCGCGGTTTTCGTCGACGAAGAAGTTTTGGAGGATCGGGCCGAGCCGATCATGGATAGACCACCGCCTTTGGTTTAGTTGAACGGCTCTGGGGATGAACCGAGTTGGACTTGCAGCCGATGAGGTCCTGTGCTCGTCGTCACGGCGGTCGTTGCATGCTGGGCAATCGTCTAGTGTTGGCAGTCTCATGCCGGATTCCCAGCAGTACCTGAAAAATCACAATGCCAATACGGATCGGCACTGTCGCGGTTTACCTCGTATCGTCGGCTTTGGGTGTTCGGCTCGCGCCGACGAGGTTCTTCATTGTAAGCCTCTTCCTGCCGAGACCGGTACTGATGACGGTGTCGGCTACGTTCATGGATCGGCCGTCGATCAGCCGATCTGATAATTGGGCGCACCATATTAATTGGCGCGGCGTGACATCCAATTTGATCGCCTTCTGCCTTGGCCCCAATCGATGTATTGACTAAGCCGTGCGCCATTCTGTTCTGTCGATCAGCTTGCTTGGGGCCTGCTTGGACCGTGTTGACCGGGAAAGGATTGCCGTCTACTTTCATCGGCCGATTTGAATCGACAAACTTCAGCTTCCCGGCCTCAATTGCCGATTGGATTTGCTGCCTGAAGACTTTGTAGTCGTTGGTGGCGTGGGATGTGTAGTTGTGCCACTTGCAATATTTCTTTTTCTTTAATTCTTCGGCCGACGAGATCACGTGATTTTCAGGCAACTGAATCTGCTTCTCCTTGAGCAGCAAGTCGAAAATCCTATCGGCCTTGGTGATGTCGAAATCGTATCTTTCTTCCTTGGCCGTCTTCAGTAGCCATTGGCAGACGATGGCCTTTTTGTTCTTGGCCCATTCGGCTGCCGCCACTTCTACGTCATCGTCGTTGAACTCGTAGTCTGATTCGACGACGACTTGAGTTATATTTTTGACGGCCTTTCTGGTGTTCTGGAATCGCTGTTCGTGGGCCGTCACCTTCTGCGTCAAGTGAGCTAAGCTGTCAAAGTCCTGCACGGAAAATCGCTCTCGGATCGGAGCGATCAAACCATGAAAGGCCAAATTGGCCAGCTGGGCATCCGATAGCACCAGGCTGTAGCATCGGTTCCTCATCTCTCTAAAGCGTTGGATGTATTCTTGAGCCGATTCGTTGTGTTTTTGCCTGATGCTGGTGAGGTCCGACAACTTCATCTCGTGGTTGCCGGAGTAGAAGTAGATGTGGAATTGTTTTTCAAGATCGGCCCAGCTCTGAATTGAGTTGTAGGGCAATGAGGAGAACCAAGTAAAAGCCAATCCTGAAAGAGAAAGAGGGAACAATCGGACTCTCAAGGCATCCATAGCCGATGCTTCGCCGCACTGTGCCAAGAATCGGCTAACATGCTCATAAGTTGAAACGTTGTCCTGCCTTGAGAACTTCGAAAAATCTGGGATCTTGTATCGGTTGGGCAACGGGATTCGCTCGAAGTGCTCTGGATAGGGATACTGATACATGTTCCCTGAGTCTTTTGGCTTGAGGCCGAATTGATCACGCATGACATCTGCAATCAGATCGGCCCATGTCCGGTTGTCTTGCTGTATCGGCTCATTTGGGTCATACGACGCTGGTGCTTGCCGATACAGCGGTGGTGGCATCTGAGGCCTGTAATGATTATCTTGACGGCCTCCTTGGTACTGGTAGTGATGATCAGCGGGAGGCGGCCGATGCACCGGTGGTGGCGTTGGTGGTCCTGGAAACAGCTGTCGGCCACCGGCGTTGTACCGTCTATCTGGATCAATTGGCTCTGACTACCGATTGTCATTGAACATATTAGCAATCCGATCTTGGGGCAGCGGCTGCTGTCGGTATGCTGTTGTTGCCCCTAATCCTCCTATTAGAGTACCCCAAAATTCAGGCAACCAACATGGAGTTTTGTAAAATCCTATAGTTAATGACCCTCGTGATGAACCTAAGAGTCTTAGTGATGAGATTGCCGAAGTTATCAAAAATACTTTTGATATAGATATTAGGGTTAAGAAGTGTACATATCAGAAGCCTTATTCGGATCACTATGATAATGTCCTACATCCTCAAGGGTTTAGAGTGCTTGATTTTGTCAAGTTCACTAGAGAGGATGGCTAGTCTACTTTAGAGCATATCGACCAATTTATCATACAATGTGGAAAAGCTAGTGCTAGTAGTATTTTGAAACTTAGGATTTTTCCATTGTCTTTATCTGGTGCTTCATGTACTTGGTTTATTTCTCTTGCACCCAACTCTGTTTATCATTGGTCTCAAGTAGAGCAAAAATTTCATGATTACTTCATTAGTGGTGAGACCAAATTAAACTTGTCACGCTTAACATCGGTTAAACACAAGCATAATGAATCATTTTTTGAGTATATTAGAAAATTTAGAGATACAAGAAACCGATGTTATAGTTTAACACTTTGTGAGAAGGACTTGGTAGATTTGGTTTATTCTGGCTTACTTGAATACTTGAAAGAAAGGCTAGATAGTCATAGTTTTCTAGATGTAAGCCAATTACTTCAAAAGGCTTTGGCTCAAGAAAGCCGAGTTAGAGAAGCCAAGATCTCATATAAGTCAAAATCTGATTGTCCTCATGTTAATATAGTTGATGAAGTTAAATCTTCGGACGACGAGATGATCGATGTGTACATAGCAGAATGGGCTTGTTCTTCGAAGTCTAAACCATTTGTTTGCTCTGCTCGTAAGCTGGTTCTGTGCAAGAATTGGCAAGAGAAAATAAAGTTCACGTTTGATGTAGCCAAATGCGATAGGATTTTTGAGTACTTGTTAGAAAATAAGCAAATTAAATTGTCACAAGGCCATGTCAAAGCACCGCTTGAGAAATTAAAGCGGCGAACATATTGTAAGTGACACAACTCTTATTCTCATGCCACCAATGATTGTAATGTATTCCGTAGACAAGTTCAATTGGCCATTAATGAAGGTAAATTGACATTTACAAAGATGCAAGTAGATGAACTACCTTTTCCTGTACACATCATTGAATTGCAAGACGAGAAGATCCATGATGACAATGAGAAGACCACTTTGAAGACATCAATGCTTGGGGGACGAGATAATAAGCTGGAGGTTCCAAAAGATGACAAGCGACCAAGGAGATCGAGTTCACTTACCAAGGAAGGTGGGAGACGAGCGAGGACGGACCAGCGATGACCTACTTCTTCTTCATGGTATTACTCTTGGTATGCACCATGGAGCTTCAATGGTATGTGGACGATACCTACTTATATACCATATTATTCTCCATTATGGGCATGGCCATAACGACCGATTTTGAATAATCAACCACGCTCTTCTCATAGCCAGCTGAGAGAAAATAATCGATCACAAAAGAATCAACACAAGAAAGTGATGAGGCAAGAGTGGGGGCAAGTCCACCCCTCATATAAATATAAGGGGGCCAAGGCCAGAGATTCTGGGTTCGGTCCCCAGCGAAGTCGCTAAAAAGATATGTTGACATCAAATCGTGTCGCCATACCTTAAGCATGTTATGTGTAACACACGGTGGCACCCAAAGACGCGCCAACATAGAAAGTGGGTAGATGCTGCCAAATGGACACTCGGGAAGGACCCTACCAGGGTGAACACGCACCGGTTTGTCCTAAGCTCGTCAGGCCTGCTAGGACGTTTGTTGGTATTTGATACAGTCATAGATAAATCCACAAGTGCATGGACACCGCTGTAGTATTTCATCGGGGAGTATTCCAAGGGTATCGTATTTGTTTTTCCATAGGAAAGACAATGATGTAAAGAGTTGGATTATATATTCGTAATCATGCTATAATTAATATACCATAGTGTAAACAAGGGTTAATGATAATAATAATAATGGGATAGTGTGACACACAAGAGATTCATCTCTAATAATGATACAATAGGCAGTGGAGAAGAACTAAAGAGAGCTAAGGTTCAAATGTACTTCTATACTTATAATGTTTAGTTTACACTTAACAAACACATGCTTACAAGGCTAGGACTTAGTTCTAGGCATGGTACTACCAAGAGACCACTCCCTGTTGGTCTGCCAGCGTGGTTATGGCATTTTACGAACTCTTACGTCATACGTGGACATGGAGAAATACACTGGACGGACAATGCTGCCACCACCTGCTACCTACCTCACTTTCCATGGGGTATACCCATACCCAACGGTATTTAATTAACCCAAGAACCATGCTTATGTTACTAAATAATGACTAATCCTTCGGGATGGACAAGTTAGAACTAGTGCAATCCATTAAGATCATTGGATTGATGTTGTTGCATAGATTGACTAGCTTAATCAAGTGAAGCATATAATTGAAGTATAATCTAGTCATAGAACACATAACTAATGAACTAGTATATGAACTATGAACACTAATAAGTAAAGAAGATAATTCTTTTATCAAACTCATCATCTTACAAGAAAAGCAAAGTACTAAAGACATACCTGAATATCCGAGAAGACTGTAGAACCGAAGACTACTCTAAGCCTAACTCCACTACTATTAGAGAGAATACAACTATAGGAATGAGAGAATTGCTCTTTGAGTGTGTGCTATGAAGTGAGAGATTGATCTTCTTTTATAGCTGCTAATGATGGTTGAGAAGGTCGGTTAATGCCCATAACTTCCATTAGGAGCCAACTAGGAGTCGCCATGTGGAAGGCGGTGGCTAGGGGTGCAACCCCTGGTTCGGATGAACACTGGTTCGACCCAACTAGGGCAACCACCATACTCAATCGACCTTCTCTAGAGGCTGACAGGTGGGCCCCTAAGTTGGTGCATGGTGGATTAGCCTCCAATTAAGTCAGTTTGATCTAACTTGTAGGCCCTCCAATTTGTGTGCTCTCACGTGATTCGCTGGAGGCATGTTTCTTCACATGTCGACTCATTTCTCCTTCACTTTAGTGTATAATGTTTGCATTCACAATAATTCTCCAAGATAAGTGGGACTACATTATTTATAACTAATATACGTGTAAGAAATGTTAGTTCTCTGTTTATTTATTGAGGTAGTTGATGGTCGAAATCGATACTTAGTGACCATGAACAACATCCTCTAACGTCGTAGGGATGAGAGAGGACAATCAGTTGGGGGATTGAAGGAGAATAAACTTTGGGATAGGTAGCAAGAAGGAGGGATATGTAGAGTATAGAATGTTTGGATAATAAATTGATTTTAACGATTGATTGGTTGTTGTTTTAATTGCCCTTGGCCCCTTTATATTTATATAGGAGGGTGAACTTGCTTTCCATGTTTCTTTTCCATGTCCAATTAGGTGTAGAAACCAACTAGGACATCTCAAAACTCAGGCTCTAGCGAGTGTTAACAACCAAATTTGGCAAGCAAATCTCTGGGTTTGAAGCAACAATTGAAGCAGAATTGAAGGAATGTGCTGTTCTCGGAGATAGAGTGCGCGTCGGTTGATGTCCGAAACGGCTAAGGGATCAATCGGCTGAGACCGAGTCGGACAGGAGATCCGGTATAGCTGATTTTGATTGGGATAACAGATGTGACTGATTCTGGTGGGAAGGCATGAAGATCATCATTAGATTCGGTTTCCAAGTGCTTCAGAGATATTGCCATCTACGGATAAAGTCTTGAAAAGGCAATTGTATCTTTAGTTTAGGATATTTTGTATAGTTTTCTTGTGAATCACGGCAGGGGACCTTGTCTGAGATAATTGCCATATTTTAAATAGTGTTAGGATAAGAGTCATGTCCTACAAGGACTGTGTTTTGTAATTGGGTATAAATACAACCCAAGACCCTATGAAAAAACAACACACAATCAATACAACTTTGGCACATCACCACCTTTTTCCTTTAATAGTTTCGACAAGTTTTTGCTTCTAGTTGGGCTGCATCGTTTGATCTCCAGCGAAAAGGTAATTCTTGTCATAGCAGTTTGGCGTTATCGGGGTTAGTGCTTCCATCATCATGACACTCTAATCCGGTCTCTGTAATCTGCACAGTTATCAATCGCTAGATGATAGCCGAAAAGTTTAGATTTCAATGTTAATCTAAATTATATAGTATATCTATCATCTTGAAAGATGTTCATAGACTCGTATAGATCCTTTTTGGGACTTGATGCTGCATCAGCTAGGTTCAATCTATTAAGTCGTCTCTAGAATCATAACAGATCTATCTTATTTTATGATCATTATTAAAGATAGTATTGGAGTTTCAGCCAATCTTATTTGTTTTAACTGTCTTGTATGTGTTATATTTACTTGATATGTTAAAGCTGGCCTTTATATTAAGATCTCTCTATAATTAAATATATTAAGCTTGTAATCGATCTGTTAAGTCATCTTAGTATATGATCGATCTCTGTTTAATATATTTAGCTAGTAGTGATATCTTAGTATAAAGAGGTATCGAAGTACTAGCTGATACACATTAAATCTATGACATCGGCTATGATTGAAATGTATATATAATCTGCATATTGGAGCACTTTTAGATTTAAGTGATTTATACTGTCTCGGTACACTACCGATCTATCCCAATCACTTAGTGTAAATGGTTTTGATATCTGGATTATGTATTATGAATATCTTCAACCGTTCGATTAGGTTTAATTATCTCAGCCGATTCAGTGTGCACCACATCGGCTCAACACTAGACGATACGTCATCGGCCACCAGCCGATCGACTATCGTTTGTAAGCTAATACTTTCCATTGTTTTTTGTTGATTGCAGGATCAAATCAACTGGCATGCCTACGAACCTTGAATCAGTAATTTAGACCTGCACTAGAGTTAAGCAGATCACTCAGGCCAATGCGTGGGAAATTTTCTCATCAACAGTGAGGAAACTCGAGAATCAACAAATCAAATTCGAAGTCGGACTTTGTCTGTCTGAATGACCACATGCTGCCGGTCAGACTGGCCCCCTCCAGTTGGTCTGGCTGGCCCTATGGCAGCGGTCAGACCGGCCTTGCGTGGCAAGCCCGGGTCCTTCCGAATTCGGCCATGTTTTTCTATTCTTATTCTAGGTGCCAAATTTGGGTGTTAAGACTGACAGCGACGACGAGTTGGTGTCACAGGACGAGCTATTCGAGATGTCATTCTTCTCCTCCTCGCTGGTGGTGATTGTTGACACCTAAATTTGGTAATTGAATCCCTAAGTCCTAGCAAGGATGAAGCAGAATCGGATCGGCTGGTTTGGCGGAGAAACAGACGCCACATCGGCTGAGAAGCGATCGGCTGTGAGGCTGATCGGCTAAGGTAGAATCGGACGAGAGCGGCCGATAGCCGATTCTAGGTTCAAAGAAGATAAAGCCGTTTCTGGTGCAGATGTTTGAAGATGAATAGAAGATTCGGTTATCAGAGTGCGCATTAAAAGATATTACCATCTATGGATAGAATCCAGTAACGGCAATTGTATCTGTAATTTAGGAGTTTGTTTAAGCTGGTCATTGTAATGTGGCGTGGGTCCTTTTCGGGATATCGTCGTATTTTAAATAGTAGTTTAGATAGAGTCCAGGGTTTGTACAGATAATGTTATCTTGGGTATAAATAGGACCCGAGACCCTGTAAACACAACACAATCAATCAAACAACCTTTTTCTTTAGACGAGCAATTGATTTGACTACGGGTTGCATCGTTTCGATCCCCAAATCCAGGTAAATGCTTGTCATTAGTAGTATGATCTGCTGATTCTAGTGCTTCCATCGTAATGACACATTAGATTCAGGGGTTTATACTGCGCTAGTTATCATGAACCCGCATCCAATAAGGCTAGATCTAAAGGTTGGCTAGTTTATATGCGGTATCCACCGTCTCGAGAAGTATAAATCGATCATAACAGATCAGGTTATTCTTTTTATACTTAATGCTGCATCAAAGTTGAATTATTAAGTCGTTTTTAGAACTCCCAGTGATCTGTTCGTTTAGATTTATATGTTTAAGAGACAGTGCCGGGGTTTCAGCCGGCCTTATCTACCCTAATATATTTCTTTTAGTATATTTATTATTAGATTTATGTTAGGACCACCTCTTGTGTTAAGATCATGTTCTTGTCGGACCTTATAAGCCAAAATCAGCTTGCCATCGACAGCCGACGGCCGATTTTTGGGCTAAGCCTCTGGCTCAAGGATAATATCTTTTCATAAGAACCGTCGGAGTACTAGCCGATCCATTGTTAGCTTTCCAGTATCGGCTAGGTTATCAATACATATATCTATTATCCTTTGCTGTATTTAGGTTAAACGGCCAATGTTGTCTCGGTATCACCGATCCATTCTAGTCGCTTGGCTTAAATATATTTTAGGATAGCAAATATATGCTCATGGGTTCCCTCAGCCGATCCGGTGAAGATCTAACCTAACACTTAACGTATATTTCTTTGTTTTTCTTGTTGGTTAACAGATCAAACCAACTGGCACGCCCTGCACAGCACAGGCAGCCGAGAAGGACCTGCACTGGAGTTAAGTGGATCTCCCAAGCCAGCGCGTGAGAGAAATTTCTCATCAACACGCTTCTTGTCATGCCCAGTGGGACTTTCTTTGTCGGCTCGACTAGGACGCATCGACTCAGCCGGCAAGATGGTCGACTCTAAGAGCCCCAATGTTTCCCAAGACAACATCGTGCCTGTGAAGATGGAGCAATTATCGGCTGAACAACAGGCCGATTACAAGAAGATGGTGGAAGAGCTCCAGGCCAACTACTTGCAATCTTTCACCCAAACAAGGTCTGGGGCCGTGCATCAAAAGTATAAATTAAGCATGGACGATCTCAAGGCGTCCACTTTTGGTGTGACAAAAGTCAAACAAAAGGTGGAGGAGCCAATTCAGGAACAAGATGATTCGGCTCTGTATTCCTTACAAGACCGAATCGACTCGGCCGTTCATCACGCGCTGGTCAACCAAAGTAGCATCCTGGTCAACACTCTCAACAACATGATCGCCACCGTGGTCGACGCCAAGGTAGCCGACCAGCTGCAACGGGGGCCGACGTACTTCACAGACGGCCAGTTTCCTGGTTACAGGACGTTGGTCACCCAGGATCGGCCGAGTCACCTCAGCGATTATGTATGGTCCTTCCCATAAGGGGGATAACTTGTGACGGTCCTTGGTGGTCTGAATCTTGCGCAGAACCAAGTCGCCAACGATGAAAGTTTGTGCTCGAACGTTACGACTATGGTAGTGTCTAAGCCCTTGAAGATATTTCGCCGATTGGATGAGGGCTACCTCACGGGCCTCGTCCAGTCGGGTGAGGTCGTCCACTCGGTCGGGGTCGTAGTGTTCGTCGTTGAAGCTGCGGACTCGGAGGGATTCATACTCCATCTCGTTTGGCAACATGGCTTCTGCGTCGTAGACCAAAAAGAAGGGAGTTTGGCCGGTAGCCCGACTGGGTGTGGTCCGCAGAGACCATAGGACCGAGGGAAGCTCTTGGACTCACTTGCCTACGTAAGGGTTTAGACGATCGAACACGCGGGCCTTGATGCCTTGAAGGACCATGTCGTTGGCCCGTTCGGCTTGTCCATTACTTTTGGGATGGGCAACTGATGCATAACAGATTTTGATTCCGAAATCTTCGCAGAATTCCTTGAAGACGCCTCCCGTGAATTGAGTCCCGTTATTGGTTATGATTCTGTTTGGGACGCCGAAGCGGTGCACGATGTTGAGGAAGAAATCTCGTGCTTTGCCAGCAGTAATTGTGGCGACCGGCTTGTGTCGAAACTTGGTTTCGGCAATATATTTTATGGGGTCGCAGTCAAGATCGCCAAGCACAATGGGTTAGAAGAAGAAGATTTAGACAGGTTCAGGCCCTCTCGTGAGGTAATACCCTACTCCTGTTTCGGTGGATTCGATCCGCCGAGTGTCTTTATTGATCTCGTGATCTAAAGATGAAGGCTAAAAGCTGATCTCTTATTGGAATATCCTCAAGGGACACCCCTTACCCCCCTTATATAGTCTTGGGAGGAAGGGTTTACAAGTCGGAAACCCTATCTTATTCTAAGATGGTTTCCTCAATCTTACCAAACCGTGACTATAGGCCGATTGCCTTATCTCTATCGGCAACCGTAACACCTAAGTCAAGTTCGGCTTACAGATATAGCAGGCACAATCTATCCCTACCTCCACGGATAAGCTTGCCAAGTAGATACCCGATTGCCACAATCTCCACAAGAGCCCCGAGTCCTTTTCCCGACGAGACAACTCGCTTCGAGACCAAAGTAGCACTCAACCAAAAATCTCTTCGACCGAGTGCTTTTGGCGCCGAATGATTCCATCATCTCTGCCCGAATCTTTCCGAGTGGCTCCAAAGACTGTGAAGGGCTGAAAAATATATATAAAAATTCTCAAAAATAAATATCTAGGTGCATCTCCGACGCACCTAATTATAGGTGTAGCCCCGACTATGTGGTTAGTCAAAAATAGACTAAGCATATAGTCAAGAACTATAAAAAATTATTCTCATGTAGATGCCTAGCTCATGCTAAAGCAATCATAGAAATCTTATTGCTCAGCAAGTTCATACTCAACCGAGTGAATTTGCCCGAGTCATCTCGTAACAAATAATTCAATCATCCCTCATGGGTAAAAAGCACTCGGTAAGCTCATGCTTATCCAAGTAGATATGCCCGAGTCATCCCTAACAAATATTTTAATCATCCCTTATGGGAAAATAAGTTCTTTCAATCATATGAAAAATATGACCAAGTTATTAAACATTTAGCCATAATCCGGTCTCAATCTTATAAAGATCTTCACCAAGGTGGAAAACAAACAAGATCGGCAAGATTACCCGACCAAATGCCGAAAAACCAAACAGCCCTTGTTCACCAAGGCAGCTATAAAAACTCAGCTGTTGGTCACCTTCCAAATTGCATCGTGCCAGCTTCTCATGAAGTCAGGCAAACCGCGGTATGGAAGGATCTTTTAAAGGTACAAGGCACTCGGACACGCGCATATTGCCGGGGCAAATCTGCTTAAGCTCATCCGCTTAAGTCCCTAAGGACACGTATCGGACCACACCTTAGCCGGGCCGTAGATTTTCTTATGGGCTCGGCCCACTCACCGTAAAACCTAGCGCAACCCTCAAATCTTTCTTTATAAAGACACGAGGTCGTCCCCGCCTCTTCATTTTCCAAAAATTCCCCTTCTCGCAATACTGCTCATCAGTTCATTGCGAGGAACCCTAGGCTTGCGCGCTTCTCAATCCATCCGCCAAGAAGCTTGCTCGCCGCGACAACTAGCTCCTGCAGCCAAAATTCCCACATCCATTGCCTAAGATCCAACCTTTCTCAGCCAGATCCGCTCCTCAACAACCTCGCTCTCATGGCGGAAGAAAAGAGGATTCCGTTCGACCAATGGGCCACCTCGGACGTGAGGGAGTACACCCTCAAGGAGATGGTGAAGCACGGCGTGCTTCCGCCTAAGGAACTTGTGGAATGGCGCCCGGCGGCGGAGGGACTTCCCGACCCCAAACACCGGTGAGCTCGTTGTCTTTACCTCCTTTTTCTATTGCGGATTCAGTCTTCCCACCTCCGAATTCTTTCGGGGGCTCTTGGATTACTATGGTCTTCACATCTACCATCTGAACCCCAACTCGATGCTTCACATAGCACTCTTCATTCACGTGTGTGAAGCCTTCCTTGGCATTCTTCCTCACTTCAACTGTTCGTCGTATGTTCTACTCGAAACCCCATCCGAACAAGGACCAACCTTGTGTCGTTGGCGGGGCAGGCTTCCAGCTTCGCGGATCTCTCCGCAAAGACTACTTCTCTCTCCCCTTGAAATCCTCGAACAAAGGCTGGCATGCGAACTGGTTCTACATCAGCAATCTTGAACCCAGCCTTCCCCGCCTTTGTCGGTCTTCCTCCTGTCCCCAAACCATCTTGGAGCACCGTCCCGTAGCCCAAGAATGGGATGAAGCCAACGATCTGCTCGCGAAGATCCCGGCGATGAAGAAAAGGAACCTTCGCGGGGAACAAATCACTCGGCACTTCATCGTGCCGCGGCGCCAATCGTGGGAGCGGTCGAAGCCGGCCTTCGAGTACGAAGGCGGAATGACCCCAATCGGGAGGACCCGGATCCACTCACATACGAGATCCCGAAGATCCGGATGTACAAACTCTTTTCATCCGGAATCGCATGAGCGGGCCCTCATTCTCGCCTGTCCTTCCATTCAAGCATCCACCGACCCCTCCTCCAGTAAGCCGATCGGATGCTTCATAGTATCTTTCGATCTTGACGTCTTGTCGTTTAATGTTGCACTTTCCCTTTTCGCAGAAAACGCCTCTATCACTTCCAAGCCATATAAGATGGCTCATGATGATGCGCGCGCGCCCCACCAAGAAGCCGATCGGCGGGATAAAAATCCAAACGATCCAGCGGGAAGCGGGCGGCACCGAGTGAGGACTCGAATAAGCGCGCAAGCAAAGGCGACCGATCGTCGAGGACTCGGATGACGACGTCCCGGCTCCTCCGGTCCGAGACCCCGCCTCTAAGGCGATCGCCGCGGACCGCACCGAAGATCCGCCGATCAACCGTAAGCTCAAACCAATGTCCCGAGTTCTTTCGTAGAAAACTCTTCTTTATCTTCGCTGTATTTACTTGTGTAGGAAGCCCCAGGATATAGATCCCGTCGGAGAGGATGAAGGGCCGACCCCGGCCGCCGCTCCCGAAGCGCCGCCAAAACCCTGAGCCCGCAACCAAGTGCGAGCGTTCGAGAAGCACCCTTCTCTTCGGAAGGAAAGCGCCCCTGTGGAAGAGCCCCGACCGCGCCGGGATATCCCGACCGGAGACCGCCGGTTGCCGGGAACCCTCGCCGCGGCCCGAGCGCCCGACGAGGGTTACTCGGCACAGAGCCCGAAGAAGAAGAAGGGCCCGCTGCCCCACCTAGGCAGTGCACCACCGAAACCGGTGAGATTTGCTTCAAACTTCCCTTTGTTCTTTCAATTTTGAATCTTTCATGTCTTCATTGGTCTTTCTTGTTTGCCACCACGGTAGAAGAGATCCCTGTTACGCTCCGCCGAGACCCGGGTTCCTCCAATCGAATCGAGTGGCGGGACTCGGAGGTGAGAGACAGGGGCATCATCCTCGACCGGCGGCTGAAAAGGATGAAAGGGATGCCCTCGTCGAGAGCCCGAACGAGGCGACCCGACCGCTCAACGTAAGCCTTCATCTTTCTTTTTGATTATATCTTCTTTACTCTTCGCGATCATTCTTCGCTTTCGCATGCGTAAAGAATATTGCCGCTCAATGGCAAAATCCGAGGTGCTGGAAAAGCCGGTGCCTCACTTAAACTCCTTGGAGGACGTTCAGCGACACTGAAGGTCACTCGGGAGGAGGCCGCCGAGGAGGCCGCTTAAGGAGGGAGATCTCGGAGCTTCGGGAGGCGAACCTCGACCTCCGCGGATCAATCGGAAGTAAGCCCGCCTCTCCCGGTTTATCATGATTCTTTTGTTGATCTTGTCTATTGATAATCCTCTTTTGTTGTAGAAAATTCTTCGAAGTCCACTCGCTTCAAGTCCAACCGGAAGCGGTCAGCCTCGACAAGGCCGAGATGGAGGCCGAATTTGAAGGTAACCTTTTTTGAAGTTGAATTTCATGTGCGCTTCATTCCCGAGTGCCTTGACTGATCTAGGACTCCTTGCACTTATAAGATAAAGACCCGAGCCCAATATGACGTCTTACTCGGGCGGATCAAATCCAGTGACGAGATACGGGAAGAGGTCGCCAATGCCGCCACGCCGATCTTGGCAGCCTTGTTTGATCAAGGGGTTGGGGCCACTCGCCGGGCCAATCGAGATCTTCGACAAGCTCCGGCGGCTCCCGAGCAAGATCCGAAAACATCACCGGCGCCAACATGGGGCTGGTCCGGCTCTTGCACGACTGTCCCTCTACCCCGAGTGGATATTCATTCAATCGGGAGGGCTTCGCCGAGGGGACAACGACGAGCAGGCCTTAGATATGCTCGGCGAGGCGCAAGAGGCGGCGAAGAAGATCTCTTTAGATGTAGTAAACAATTTTAAACTCGAACTGTATTTTGACTTTGCTTTGTAGATATCGTGTAACCGTGAAACTCGACATGGAATCTTTGTGACTATTTTTAGTTTATTTATGTCCATGCCTTGATTCGAGCCTTTGCGTGAAATTTCTTAAGTAGTTTTCGTCTCTGGCTCGTCATCAAGCCTAGGCTCGATTAGGTCATCGAAAAACTCTCGCCCTTAGACGCCGAGCTCGAGTCGAAGGACATTAAACAATGATAAACTAAATTGTGCACAAAAATTTGATGAGGAAAATTCGAGCTTTATTGATATGTGTATCAGCCCCGACCGCTAGCTCAAGAAGTCATCTTGCTTGAGGTTGGCAGTCAAGGAAAACATGAGGTCTTAGCCAAATTAGGCGTAAAACCGCCGAAGATGCTCGATGTTCCAGGAATTCTCCACCATGGACCCGTCTTCGCGCTTTAACCGGAGTAAGCACCGGCCGAGTCACTTCGGCGATTATAAAGGGTCCTTCCCATAAGGGAGATAACTTATGTCGGTCTTTGGTGGTCTGGATCTTGCGTAGGACCAGTCGCCAACAATGAAAGCTCGTGCTCGCACGTTGCGACCGTGGTATCTCCCGAGCCCTTGAAGATATTTGGCCGATCGGATGAGGGCCGCCTCGCGGGCCTCTTCCAATCGGGTGAGGTCATCCACTCGGTCGATGTCGTAGCGTTCATCGTTGAAGCCGCGGAACCGGAGGGACTCAAACTCCATCTCGTTTGGCAACATGGCTTCTGCGCCATAGACCGTAAAGAAAGGAGTTTGGCCGGTGGCCCGACCGGGTGTAGTTCGCAGCGACCATAGAACCGAGGAAGTTCTTGGACCCACTTGCCGCGTAAGGGCTTAGCTTGGCCGAAGACGCGAGCCTTGATGCCTTGAAGAACCATGCCGTTTGCTCGCTCGACTTGCCCATTGCTTTTGGGGTGAGCTACCGATGCGTAGCGATCTTGATTCCGGTCTTCGCAGAATTCCTTGAAGATGCCTCCCGTGAATTGAGTCCCATTATCGGTTATGATTCTGTTTGGGACGCCGAAGCGGTGCACGATGTTGAGGAAAAATCCCGTGCTTTGTCAGCAGTGATTGTGGCAACCGGCTTGGCTTCAATCCACTTGGAGAACTTGTCGATTGCGACGAAGAGGTGTGTGAAACCTCCCGGAGCTTTCTTGAAAGGGCCAACCATGTCCAGCCCCATACCGCGAACGGCCAGAAAGTGGGATTGTTTGAAGCTCCCGGGCCGGGACATGGCTTTGTCGGCAAAGAACTGGCAGCCTTCGCAGTTCTTACGACTTTATCCGCGCGGAGACCGCGGTAAGCCAAAAACCTTGTCCGTAAGCTTTGCCGACTAGAGTGCGTGCCGCCGCGTGGCTTCCGCATATGCCCGAGTGGATATCTTGGAGTAATTGTTTCCCTTCTTCGGGTGTGATGCACCTCATTAGAATTCCAAAGGGGCTTCTCTTGTATAAATCGGAGTCGACCATGACGTACGCTTGGCAACGACGCCGGACGCGTTTCGCTTCATCCCGGTCATCCGCAGCCTCTTGCTGAGTTAAGAATTTGATGAGCGGCGTCCTCCGCGGTATCGATCATGGTGACTTCGTTCGTGGTTTGTTCGTTGGGAGCTGTCTTTGCCGTGACGGTTGGCTCGTAGAGATGTTCGACAAAGACATCTCGTTGGAGCGGCTTCGCGCTTGGATCCGAACCGCGCTAGTTCGTCGATCTTCGTTGTTATGTCTCAGACATGTGAGAGTTCTAGCCCATCAAACTTGTCCTCAAGCTTGCGGACCTCTTGTCGGTAGGCCTCCATAGTGTCGTTCAAGCAGACCAGCCTTTCATCACTTGATTGACGACCATCATGGGAGTCGCCTTCACAATAAGCCGTCGAATCCCGAGTGAGACCGCAAGGCGCACCCATGTAAGAGAGCTTCGTATTCGGCGACGTTGTGTGAGGCGGAGAAATGGAGGTGAAGGGCGTATCTTAGCCTTTCCCGGCCGGGAGATCAGCACAACTCCCGCTCCCAAGCCGTGATCCTCTTGGATCCGTCGAAGTGCATGGTCCAGTTGTTGGAGGTCTTCCCGAGGCACGTATTCTTGCCGTTCACCCCACTCGGCCGAAGTCCGCTAAGGCCTGTGACTTAATGGACGTCCCGGGCTTAAAAGTTAAGTCCAGCGCATCGCCTGTGGCCCACTTGGCGATGCGCCCGTTGCCTCGCGGTTGTGGACGACGTCGCCGAGTGGAAAAGAGGTGATGACGGTGACCGAGTGACTCGAAAGTAGTGTGCCAATTTCCTCGCGGTTATTAGAACACCATAAAGCAATTTTTGTACTGGGGTATCGGATTTTGGCTCCCGCCAATACTTCGCCGACAAAGTAAATTGGTCTTTGAATCTTCCGGGCCCGTCCTTCTTCTTCTAGTTCAACCACAAGTACCGTGGCCGACCACTTGGTGAGTGGCCGAGACGTGACAAAGAAGAGGGGTTCTTGGGGCTGAGGTGAAGCCGTGACGGGTGGCGTGGTAAGGAACTCTTTGAAATCTTCAAAGGCCTTGTCGCTTCGTGGTCCACTGGAAGTCGTCTGTCTTCTTCAGCAGCTCAAGAAGGGCATGCCTTGTTCGCCGAGAGTCGGGATATGAAGCGGCTCGCGCCGCCATGCAGCCGGTGAGCTTTTGGACGTCTTTCGATTACTCGGGGCTTCATGTTTAAGATAGCGTTGATCTTCTCTCGGGTTTGCTTCGATGCCGCGATGTGATACCATGAAGCCGAGCAGCTTTGCCTGATGGGACGCCGAAGGTGCACTTCTCCGGTTCAACTTCATTCGAAGGCCCTGATGTTTGCAAAGGTTTCTTCTAAGTCGGCGATCAGTCTTCTTTCGCTTGGTCTTGATGACAACATCGTCGACATAAGCTTCAACGTTTTTGCCGATCCGTGTCCTGGAAGCATCTTTGGATCATGCGTTGATATGTAGCTCCGGCGTTCTTCGCCGAAAGGCATGGTGATGTAGCAAGAGGCCCCGAACGGCGTGATGAAAGATGTCTTCAAGCGCCGGATTCTTTCGATCGATCCGGTGGTAGCCCGAGTAACAATCCAAAAACTCGGAGTTCGCAGCTGGCCGTTGAGTCGACAACTTGGTCGATACGAGGCAGCCCGAATGGATCCTTGGGGCAGCTTTGTTGAGGTCGGTGTAATCGACGCACATGCGCCACGCCCGTCTTCTTGCGGACCAAGACTGGATTGGCTAGCGCGGGATGAAGGACTTCTTTAATGAAGCCGGCAGCCAAGAGCTTTGCAAGTTCTTCTTTGATCGCGTCTTTTCGATCCCGTGCGAACCTGCGTAATCGTTGTTTTATTGGTTTGGCGTCATCTTTGACGTTCAAAGAGTGCTCGATCACCTCCCTAGGAATTCCAGCATATCGGATGGTTTCCAAGCAAAACATCTTTATTATTTTGGAGGAAGGTGACGAGCGCACTTTCCTATTTAGGATCTAGGTCGGCGCCGATTACAGCGGTTTTGGAGGGATCGACGAATCAAGGGAGATCTTCTTGGTCTTGGCGTCGCCGGATCCCGATTTGGCTATCTTCTTCGTGGGGACTTCGCCCTCTCGCCGGTTGATGCAGCCAATCGGACTTCTTGTTGGCCACGTAATCTCTCGCGAGATTGGGCCATGTCACGCCTCTCCTTGTCGCAGTGAAGGCTTGCTTCACGTCGCTGCGAAGAGTGATGACGCCGTTGGGACCCTGCATCTTCATGCAAAGATAAGTGTAGTGAGGGATCGCCATGAACTTGGCAAGCGCAGCCTTCCGATGATGGCATGATATGCCGTTCGAAGTCGGCCACCTCGAAGGTGACGTTCTCCGTTCGGAAATTCTCTCGGGCTCCGAAGGTGACTGGGAGGGAGATATGCCCGAGTGGTGTTGAAGATAGCCCCGGATAACTCCGTGGAAGGGGCCGAGCTTGCTTTGAGTTCGGCCCTGGATCGCATTTCATCCATAGTCTTGGCAAACAGATGCTGAGGGCGCTGCCCCGTCGATGAGGACGCGCTTAAGCCTGATGTTGCGGACTACGGGGTCCAGACGAGTGGATAGCGTCCCGGTGGACCACTCGGTCGATGATCCGAGCGGTCAAAGGTGATGGCCACCTCCGACCATCGCAGATATTGAGGGACTTCCTGTTGAGCCGCGTTGATCCTCCCCGGGCTAGCTTTTGTTTCCTCTTGGATTCATAAGCTAACGGGCCTCCGAAGATGTGGTTGAGCTCCCCACCGGATCTTGATAAGGTTCGGCATTTTCAGCCGCGTTGTTCTTCTTGGCGCCGGATGGACCAGCCTCGTCGGTCGGCTTCTTGTTGAGCTGCGCCGCAGATCAGCTCAGCGAACCGCTTGTAGATAAAGCCCCTTTGCCGCGTGCTTGTGATTCGGATGGTGGGTGCACTCGGGCGTTCATGATGGCGTCGTAGGCGGCGACTGGGACGGCGTTGAGCATTGAGGTTGCGGCCACTGTGCTCGATCGGCGCTTGCGATCTTTCGGCCCCGGTTGCCGTTGTTGCCGCCGTCCTTCTTAGGATTTCGGCTTCCTCCCGCTTGCTTGTCCTCTCTTCCGTCGGGCCGATCTTGACGGGCTGCCTTGATGGCGTCGTTGATTTGGCGTATGAATTCGCCGTCTCAAACATCCGCTTCACCGTCTTCGGTGGCTTGCGTCCGAACTTGCCGATAAGCACTCATCACGGACTCCCTTCCGGAAGGCGGCGATGATGATGTCATCGGTGATGTTCGGATCTTGTTGCGCTTCTCGAGAAGCGACGAATGTAATCCTTCGAGGCTCGTCCGGCTTCGGATGACATTGTAAAGGTCGAAGTGCGTGCCGGGCCTCTCGAAGGTGCCTTGGAAGTTGGCGATGAAGTGGTCCCTCGCTCGCTCCACGAGCCGATTGAGCCTCTTGGCAGTCGGTGAGCCAATTTCTCGGCGTAGTTTGCGAGGGCCACGGGCAGTAGTTGGCCATGGCTTTGTTGTCGCCACCGCAGCTCGGATGGCAAGGGTATATACAGCTAACCAAGATTCGGGTCGGTTTTGCCATCGTACCTTTCTATCCCGGTGGGCTTAAAGCCACTCGGCCAATGCACTCGGCGGAGCTCCCGAGTGAAGGCCGATCTCCATCGTCGCCGCTATCGTGTGATCCCCTCCGATCTTCCCGAGTGCGACGGCCGCGCTCTTGGTAGCGGCGATCGAGGACTTCCGCAGCATCACTCGGCGGGGTCTTCGCCGGGCCGGTAGGGTAGCCGGAACTGTTGCGGCGGACTCGGTGGTGGACGGGCGACGTCCATGTCGCTTTGCGGCGGAGTCGACCGCTCGCTCTTGGTGCCTCGGGCGGACTCGGAGGTGGGCCTCTTGGCCTAGTTGACGACCGAGCCGGCTCGGCCTCCCGTAGTCTCCCGACCTTAGGGGGGAGCCGGCTCTTGTCGCGTTTCGCCACGGATTCGCCGGCCTTCTTGCCGAAGTGGTGGGAGGGCCGTTAGCCGTGGCAAGAACGATGGTCTTGATCTTATCAAGTATAGGAGTCACGTTGGCGGAGCCGTCTCCATGACGGTATCCAAGAGCGTGAGTGCGGCGACGCATTCTCGCCGTGGTGTCCGGAAGACATTGGTGTTGCGAACTCGTGTTTGGAGGATGGCCTCTTGGGCGTATCGTCCGCCGCACGCAGATCCCGCTTCCTTTTTTCGGCCTCATCTTTGCGTTGTTTGTCTTCTTCGGCTGTCTTGCGCTCAAGCTCTACTCGCTCGCTCCTCTTCGGCAAGCCTTTTGGCCATGGCTGAGCCGGACTCATCCGGCTCGGCCATGAGGACGTCGAAGCACTTCGGCTCGCACCCATATGGCGCCGGAGTTGTCGGCTTCGTCGAAGGGATGCCGTAGAGATTGTCGGCCGGCGGAGCCGAGGTATCCGTTGAGCTCAAGATGAGCAGGAGCCAAAGGATGGGAGGATGACAACGACCTCCCTTGATCCCGGGAAATCCGGATCTGGATCGCTCCAGCCCGAGCCTGAGCTTGGGGATCAGCTCCTCCGAGTGGCTCTCGCCAACTCGGGAGAGCAGCTTGATCGTAGATCTTGGCGACGTTTGTAACCCGAACGGCACCGGATGTCTTCACTGAGTAGATTGCTTCCGTCGGGAGGCAAGAAGATTGGCGCAGATCTCGGCGGCATTCGGTAATCCGAATGGCGCGAGTGAAGTCCGTCGTCGGAGAAGGTAGATCGCATCTTGGTCTTCAAGATGTTATCAAGATCTCGCGCCGTTGGAGAGCCCGAACGGCGCCGAGTAGGTTTTTCCCTCCGACCGGTTCCGAATCCGAGCCGAGGGAGAAGTCGCCGCGGTTGGCGGCGAAGTCGTCGAGTCTTGAAGGAGATCCCATCACGCTTGTCGGCGAGATTGTTGAAGAACTCTCGACGCGCGTCCCTACTCCGCGCGCAACCGCCGAAACTTGGTTTCGGCAATATATTTTATGGGGTCGCGCAATCAAGATCGCCAAGCACAATGGGTTAGAAGAAGAAGATTTAGACAGTTCAGCCCTCTCGTGAGGTAATACCCTACTCCTGCTTCGGTGATTCGATCCGCCGAGTGTCTTTATTGATCTCGTGATCTAAAGATGAAGGCTAAAAGCTGATCTCTTATTGGAATATCCTCAAGGGACACCCCTTACCCCCTTATATAGTCTTGGGAGGAAGGGTTTACAAGTCGGAAACCCTATCTTATTCTAAGTTGGTTTCTCAATCTTACCAAACCGTGACTATAGGCCGATTGCCTTATCTCTATCGGCAACCGTAACACCTAAGTCAAGTTCGGCTTACATGATATAGCAGTGCACAATCTATCCCTACCTCCAATGGATAAGCTTGCCAAGTAGATACCCGATTGCCACAATCTCCACAGCCTTGGCTTCAATCCACTTGGAGAACTTGTCGATTGTGACGAAAAGGTGTGTAAATCCTCCC
>JAIFGZ020000391.1:0-157793 GCA_019925245.2 Oryza australiensis | reverse complement strand
AGAAAAGGAAAAAAAAAAGAAAAAGAAAAATAGGGAAAAATTTTGGAAAAATTTTGGAAAATTTGGAAAATATTTTGGGAAGTCTTGAGTAAAATTTTGGGCAAAAATAAATTATTTTCTCGCATGTTTTCTCAGTGCAATGTTTGAAAATCGGAATCGGGCGTTTCGAAATTTCCAATCGCATCGTTTTTGATCCGGATCCCGTTTAATTCTTTCCCGCCATCGAAATAGGTTTCGCTTTTGTACCCAAACCTCAAATTTCGAGCATGAATTTTCTTCGCTGATATTTTCAAACGTAATTTCCAAATTTATTACGATCGCCGACTTTGCGAAAACCCTAGGTCATCAACTCGATTCCAAAACCCGGATTTTCCTCGCAACCCTTGTTCTAACTCGAGGTAGAATTTTCGGCAAAACTCTTTGAAGTGGTTTTCATGGCTTTTGTGGTTCTTTTCGATCTCTCGGTGTTTAGTTGAATTCTAACTGAATTCAATTGATCTCTCGCACGTACGGGTAGCGTCTCGAAGAAACCGGCATCGACACCGCTGAAGATCCCACCCTCAAGTGTGCGAGCAAGGCAAGTCTTCACACCCTTTGAACATATTGATCCCCTTTGCGAAATGATGTTATTTTAAACTCTAAACATGCATGCTTTACCGGATTGCCTATACTTGTTATGCCATACCTTGCTATTGTTTACCTTTAGAATTACTCCTTGTAACTCGCGATGTGATACAAATAACCGAAGCATAACTTCGGTAAACTATTAGCCCCGCTAAACTTAGACCATGCATACTCATGACTTTATGAAAAGCTTTGTGCTTGGGCAACTACCTTAGGGGAGGTAGTTGAGCTTCGGCATGTGGAGACATGAGCGCCACATGGCCCCGATGAACTAAGTTTGATGAAAATTGAAAGTACTATACAAATGTTTTAGACTGGGGGCGGCTGGATGATTTGGGTGGATTCCGGAAAAGGCAAGTGCCGACTCTGGTCAATTAAGGGACCGAGCCATGAGATAGCTAGAAACGAGCCAGTAACCGTACTTCTCGAATGGGTATAGACCTAGCCGACTAGGTAGCCGAGCGGAGGCAGATCCTTGCATAGATGGTTCTCTATGATGTGGTTATGGGATGAGAATGAGGCTGCGGCCTTTGTTATAAATGGTGAAATTAAACTACCGTTAATTAAACTTAAAGATTGGAAATGTCTTCCCTTACCCCGGGTGCGCCGAACTCCTCTCACCGCTAGAAAAGGACGGCTAGAGTGCATGAGGGCATAAGTTCATGGAGCGGGTACCGCCAAAGCAAGGTTATCGAAAGGCTTTGCCGTGACCGTCTCATGTGTTGAGGCGTAGGCTCATGTGTTGGGTCGTGTCGCGGAGTACGGTAAAGTGTACATCCACCGCAAGGTGAATGAATCAATCTATTCGAATAGCCGTGCTCGCGGATATTGAGCATCGTGACAAGACTTTCGCTTGGCTAGATTTTAAACTTAAAACTGCTGGGATGGGTTTGCATGATGATTTTGTTCGCCGGTGGATCAACTTCTCGAGAATGCGAGAAGGGGTGGACTCCCTTAAAATCATGACGAACCGGAGACGGAAGCCATCCTTGGAATCACGATGGATGGTAGACGTAACCGTCGCCGGATTAATGAACCATGAAATTAAAACTTGATTTTGGCTAGTCGGTAGGCTTGTGAAAAGAATTGAAAACTCGGCTTTACGCAAAAATAACCCTAGCCGTGTTCTTTGAATATCCCTATCATATGCATCAATTTCGTGTTGACTTGCCGAGTACGGTTGGTACTCACCCTTGCTATACGCACAAACCTCCAATGATGGAAATGAAGAGCCGAAGACCCCTACGCGTACTACGCGGAGGGCGAAGGAACCGACGGCGCATATTAGACCTTAGTCCCGGTCGCTGCTCGTGGCAATGGACAAGCCGCCTCCTCTTCCGCCGCCTTATCTAAACTCGTTTTTATGTTGTATTCGACCATAAGGTCCTCGTGGAATGAACAATGCCTTCGGGCCTATTTATGTAATAATGGTATTGTAAGACTATTCGTGCATGTGTACTTGATTATCCAAGATCGCATTCGTGGGTACCAACTACTTGATCCAGGGAATGGTACTATGAACACGAAAGATTCCCGACTCAAAATCGGGGTCCACGAGCTGGTATCTGAGCCATGCGACCGTAGGCTAAGACCAAATGGCGCCCTACCCCTAACTAGATGGCTAAAGGGAAATATCCCTACGGTAGGAACAGCTTTTAAACTATTATTTCCGAAAATGCAAATATATCTTTTCTACATCTGTATTTCTTTATACCAAATGATTATGATAGCTCCCTCTCGCTAACCCTAAATTGCCCGTAAAAGCGGATGTCAAACCACGACGGAACCTGGGAAGTCACTAACCCGCGAGACGAGGGGTTCGTGGTACAACTTCGAGTCTCTACTATGGTGCTTGAGATACCCTAACCGCCCACTTATCACACCAAGAGACATGGCTCCGAGATGTATCCAGCTGGAGGCAGCCGTGTCCATAGAAGCCCGCATGGGGAGTGAGACATCCTATCGCTTCCACACTCGCTACCACCGGGACCTAGCGGGCAGCCTATTCAGATGCCGCTCGCGAGGCCTTCCTTCGCCTTAATGCGAACACCGTGCCGAACTCACAATGACAGAGTTCGTGCATCACCCTTATCGCGAAGAGGGCAACCCGGGCCCGCACCGTGGAGGCTACCCCCGCCGCTACAACCCGATGGTCACGCGTTTATCGCGTTGGGCTGAGACAGCAGACATCGTACGAGGAGGCCCCGCCGAGATCAACGATCGCAGCCACGCCAATGATTCGGTCGCCGCCCACCAAGGCTGTGAAGACTGGATAAGCATGCCGCAGACGCACCGCAGCCAATGGTGCTCGCATGAGCAACTCTCTGACCGCTACATGGCCCGAGGGGAGGCTCTAGTAGAGCCGGGAAGAGCAGCTCAGAAAAGCAAGCAAGCAGATCAACTACCTAGAGGAACAAATGCACACTCATCCTCGTCTACGCCGCAGTACTTCCACCGAGCCCGTACCATCACATCCCGCCCCCGTGCCCGACCACTATTACCATATAACTCCAGCAAGCTTTGATACTTTTCAAGCTATGATGGAGCAAGCTTTCATGTTGAGCACGAGCCACGCACCATACCCGGTCGACCCCACTGCTGCCACCCCGAGCTCCGTACTCGCACCTCCGAGCCGGGATCGGGAGAGGGTAACCCCATCCGATCCACACCGACACGGAGTCCGAGGCGGAGCCCATGGAGATCAAATGGGAGTCTAGCGACACCGACTCAATGGAGGAGGAAGTTCCCCTCGTCGCTTGACTCACACGGGAGGCCCCTCACCCGCCGCATCGCTCGCAAGAGTACGCGGCCACCGAGTCGAAAGATTCGGCGTGACTCGAGGCCGCCACCTCCGAGCCGTGGGGACTTCGGTTTGCTTCAGGCGACAGACCACCCGCTTCCGGCGCCTGGCTCTTGCGGGTGGTTGGATGACTAGGCGGAAGGACCTTCCCGACCCGGCACTTCCTATTTACCCTTAATTAGTTGATCTAGCGTAACGATATAATTATTATTGCTATCTCGGCATGGAGGACTCGTGTGTATACACCATGTACCCCTTATGTAATATGATGAACCCGGGCATCGCCTTGCGATGTCTTAATTCGTATGCTATTTATTGTTTCACCTTGCCCGTTGAGTGAAGATCATTCGAAGGAACTTGAAGAAAAATTTCCTCGTGAACCATAACCTAAACTAGATCGCTCTCTTAATTCATCTCTCTTCTTCGATGGCACATCGTCGCAGAGCCGCGGCAACCAACGAAAACCCGCCGGAACCCAACCCTCCACCCCGGCGGAGGTCATGGCTATGCACTAGCCTACTCCAAGCGATCGCCAATAATCAAGGAGGTCGAGGAGGATCGAGTCCGGGGGAATTCATGAGAGCTAAGCCGCCCACTTTTTCCACGGCCGAAGAACCTATGGACGCCGAAGATTGGCTAAGAGTGATAGAAAAGAAGCTAACCCTCGTCGAGTCCGAGAAGCCGATAGAGTGGTCTTCGCTACTAACCGCTGGAGGGTCCCGCGAGTGACCGGTGGGACACCTACAAGGAGACACGAGCTCAAGACGCCGCGAGCCAACATGGGAGGAATTCACGGCTGCGTTAGTGAGAATTTCGTGCCGCCTGCAGATAATGAGGATGAAGAAGAACGAGTTCCGCAGATCAAGTCAAGGGAACACCTCGACAGAGTATCCGAACAAGTTTACCCAGCTTGCTATTACGCCACCAAGGACTCCGCACGAAGAAGAAAAGATAGACAAATTCATTGAGGGACTAAATGACGAACCGAGGGACCAATGATCGGGCAGGATCACACCAGCTTTCCAAAGCCTCATCAACAAGGTCGTCCGACTTGAGCATGACCAAAAGGTGGTGGACAATAACCGCAAAAGGAGGCTCGCTATGGCTCGCCCATTTCGGTGGAACGCCACAACGCCCCAAGGGAGCCACCCTGCCGGATGGAAGCCAAACGTCCCGGCAACCGGACGTCCTCTCGCTTCCGACCATGTCAACCTGGTCAATACACCACGCCTTCGTACACCCACACCAACCCTAGCCGCTCCAGAAGAAGGAATGTGAGTCAAGTTTCAATCTGCGGAGAATTCGGGCATTACTCCAATAGCTGCCCAAAACCACGCAACACCCCGTGCGCACGGCGCCAATGCCACACCCGTCCGAGGAACCCCACCCCGCGCGGCGGACGAGGTCCTGCTCAGACCCCGCTACCCAACGAGGCCGCCACCGGGTTTCGACGTGGCCAGTGAATCATGTGCGGGCGGAAGAAGCACAGGAGGACCAGAGCGTATTGATGGGTATGTTCTCTATCAACTCTACACCGCTAAAGTTTTATTCGATTCGGAGCCTCGCATTCATTCATATCTTCCCAAGTAAGCAAACAACACCACCTACACCAAGTAGCACTTAAGAGGCCTATGTTGGTACACTCGCCGGGAGACATAACCGTACCCCATGCCTCGCATTAACGTGCCCATACGGATTAGAGACGTGGTGTTTCTCTCAAACCTTATGGTGTTATCGCCCCAAACCATAGATGTCATACTCGGAATGGATTGGTTGACCAAAAATAATGGAATTATAGACTGCACCAAGGGAAGTCACGGTATCCACCCCGTGGGGATCACCGATGAGCATAACTATGGATCAAAACCCAAGGCCGTGTGTGAACAAGCTGCGGGAGTGTTCACCATGCTACCTCTAGGTGGAATGCCAGTAGTACAAGAATACCCGGATGTGTTTCCCGAGGAATTACCCGGAATGCCCCGGATCGCGACGTAGAGTTCATCATCGACTTAATGCCCGGCACGCCCCCATATCCAAGAGGCCCTATCGAATGCCACCAACGAGTTGGGGGAACTCAAGAAACAAATAAAGGAACTACAAGAGAAGGGATTCGTTCGCCAGCCTCTTCTCCCCGGGAGCTCCAAGTACTCTTCGTCAAGAAGAAGGATGGGAGCATGAGAATGTGTGTGGACTACCGATCGCTGAACGAAGTCACTATCAAGAACAAGTACCACGCCCGGGATCGATGACCTATTCGATCAACTTAAGGGTGCGCAGGTGTTCTCCAAGATTGATCTACGGTCAGGATATCATCAATTGAGAATTAGAGCCGAGATATTCCTAAGACGGCATTCTCTACACGATACGGCTTATACGAGTTCACAAGTGATGTCCTTTGGATTGACCAATGCCCCGCTACTTTATGAACCTAATGAACAAGGTGTTCATGGAGTACTGGACAAATTCGTAGTGGTGTTCATCGACGATATACTTATCTACTCCAAGAACGATGAGGAACACGCGGAGCATCTACGACTAGTACTTGGAAAAGCTACGAGAGCACCAACGTATGCAAAGTTCAGCAAATGCGAGTTCGGCTCAAGGAAGTCGCTTTTCTTGGCCACGTGGTTTCAGCCGGAGGAGTAGCGTAGACCCCGCCAAGGTCGAAGCCGTTATGGAATGGAAGGCACCCAAGTCGGTAACGGAAGTTCGGAGTTTCTTGGGCTGGCCGGTTATTACCGACGGTTTATCGAAGGGTTTTCCACCGTAGCCCGACCTATGACTCAACTCCTGAAGAAGGAAAAGAAGTTTGAATGGAATGAAAAGTGCCAAAAGCCTTCGACCAATTAAAAGAAAAGTTAACCACCGCTCCAATCTTGACCTTACCCGACAACCGGAAGGACTTCGTGATGTCTTGTGATGCATCCCGGCAAGGATTGGGAGGAGTGTTGATGCAGGATGGAAAGGTCGTAGCGTATGCCTCTCGACGCTACGACCCCACGAAGAGAATTACCCCACACATGACACCGGAATTAGCCGCAAGTGGTACACGCATTGAAGATCTGGAGACACTATCTCGATCTAAAACCACCGTGATGTGTATACCGATCACAAGAGCTTGAAATATTTCTTTACTCACTCGATCTCAACCTACGACGAGGCGATGGTTGGAGTTGATCAAGGATTACGATCTAGGAATCCATTACCATCCCGGCAAGGCAAATGTAGTGGCCGATGCGCCGAGCCGCAAAGCCCAATGCAACCACATGGAATTGGGAGGTGTGGCTAATGAGCTCCGAGGAAGAAATGGCTCGGCTCAATTCGCACCCGATTCCTCACGGAGAAGTGAACTCACTTGGAAATCCAGCCCCTACCGAGAACTCAAATAGAGGAAGCCCAAAGAGGGAATGAGGAAATCCAGGGAAATTAAGGAACGTATGGCGCCGGACGCGCTCAGGGAGTTTTCGTAGATGACAAGGGAATCTTGTGGTACAAGAAGAGAATCGTGTGCCCGAACGAGGCGGTTTGAGGGGATTGATCTTAAAGGAAGCCCACGAATCGGCATATTCGTTACATCCCGGAAGCACGAAAATGTACCAGGATTTAAAAGGAGAATACGGTGGCCTAATATGAAGAGGGATGTAGCCGAATACGTAGCCGTGTGCGATGTGTGCCAAAGGGTGAAAGCCGAACATCAACGCCACCGGGCTTGCTGCAGCCACTCAAGATTCCGTAATGGAAATGGGACGAGATAGGCATGGATTTCATAGTAGGATTACCCAAGACTGCGATCGGTTACGATTCCATTTGGGTAATAGTAGATCGGCTCACCAAGACGCCATTTATTCCCGTGAAAACTAACTACAACAAAGGCCAAGCTAGCGGAATTATATATGAGTAGGATTGTGTGTCTCCACGGTGTACCAAAAAGGATTATATCGGATCGTGGTACCCAATTTACATCTCATTTTCGGAGCAAGGTTCACGAAGCACTCGGCAGTCACCTTGCCTTTAGTACCGCTTACCACCCGCAGGCGACGGGCGGGCGAGAGGACAAATCAAGTGCTAGAAGACATGCCGAGAGCCTCGTGCGTTGGATTTCACCAAGAATTGGGAGAAATGTTTGCCGTACGCCGAGTTCTCCTACAACAATAGCTACCAAGCCGCTTTGAAGATGTCGCCAAACGAAGCTTTATTTGGTCGCCGATGTCGAACCCCACTAATGTGGTCGAAACCGGTGAACGAACCGTATTCGGCCCGACATAATCAAGGAGGCGGAGGAAAAGGTTCGCTCGATCCGGGACCGACTACAAGCGGCTCAATCACGACAAAAGAGCTACGCGGACACCCGTCGAAGAGAATTGGAATTTAAAGAAGGTGACTACGTGTATCTAAAAGTCTCACCACTACGGGAACTCGTAGATTCAAAGTCAAGGGGAAACTCGCACCACGATACGTGGGCCCATTCTTGATAAGCGCTAGGAGAGGAGAAGTGGCTTACCAATTGAACTCGCCTCGAGAATCTCTCCGATGTCCACCCAAGTGTTCCACGTATCGCAGCGAAGAAATGTTTGCGGGTACCGAAGAGCAAGCTCCTTTAGAAGCCATCCATGTCCACAAGTGATCTTACCTACCCGGAACATCCAATCAAGATACTAGACGAGGCGGAAAAGAAGACACGGACCAAGTCATGGCGCATGTACAAGGTACAATGGAGCAATCACACGGAAGAAGAGGCTACCTGGGAAAGCGAAGAGTTCCCGAGGACGAATACCCACACCTACTCAAGACGTAAGAAATCTCGGGACGAGATTTATTGTTAGGGGGTAGGTTTGTGACATCCTAAAAATCGGAGAATCAAAATCGAACGTAAAAATCGGAACTTTCAAAAACCGTGGCCTATTGCTTCTTCTCGGGTTTGTCGCTTCTTATTTGCCACAGCTTGCATAAATTGTTACGTGATCAATTCCCTTTTCGGAGTTTTTGGAGGTTTCGGAGTTGTCAAAACGGTGATGCGAAAGCCGCGTCGGATTTTAAAAAGGAATTCGAGGGAAAGTGCGGATTCGTGAAAACGTGTTCGGGACATATAAAATAAAATTTTTGGTTGGGAGAAGATAAATTAAAATACAAAATAAATAGTAAAATTTTCGGGAGGCGTACCGAAATGTGGGAATTTGATTTTGTTAAAAATGAGTGAATTATGAAAATTTGGAAAAAGAATTTAAATAAATATGAAAAATAATTAGGGAAAATAAAAGTCAAGAAAAAGTTTAAAATATAATGCTAAAAATTATTTTTGGGATATTAGGATTTATTTTGGAATTTTTAGAGGGAAAGAAAATAGAAAATGAGAAAAGAAAATGGAAAATCGGGAAAAAGTGAAAGTTCACCTGTTCATTAGCCGCCAAGTGTTCGACGCCGTCCGGCCCGCGCGCGCCACGCGCACGCGCCGCCAGCGCTTCGCGACGCGCCCTACACTCCGCGTGCCACGCGCGCGCGCGCCCGCCGCGCCGGACCCCGCACTGCTCGCGCCGCCGCGCGCGCCCGCCCGCCCGCGCGCCGCGCGCTGCGCCACGCGGCCCGCCGCGCGCCTCGCACTCCGCAGCCGTGCGCCCGCACTGCCCTGCCCGCGCCTTGCGCCATCGTCGCCGCGCGCGCCCGACCCGCGCGGACCCCGCCCGCGCTCGCGCCCGCGCGCGCCGACCCGCGCCGGACCCGCGCCCGCGCCGCGTCCCTTCCGCCACGTCGCAAGCGCCCGAGCCGGCCGACCCCTTGCGCCGCCGCGTGGCATCCGAGCTTGCACCGCCCCCTTCTCTCCATTGCCTCTCCCGGCCGTGCCTATAAAAGGCCGGCGTCCCCGCCCCTTTCCCGCACCGCCGCCGCCTCTCCTCTTTTTTCCCCGAGCGCCAACGCCGTCGCCGCCGTGCGCCAAAGTCAGCCGTGCCCCACCGTGCCTCCCGAGGGCCGCCATCGCCGGTAAGCTCCCGCCGCCGCCCCTTTTCCCTTGTGCGCTAGCGCCGCCGCCGCCTCGTTTTTGGCCGAGCCCCGGTCGAACATCTTTCGGGCAAATGAACAAAGTGCGCCGAGAGAAAAGGAAAAAAAAAAAAGAAAAAGAAAATAGGGAAAAATTTTGGAAAAATTTTGGAAAATTTGGAAAATATTTTGGGAAGTCTTGAGTAAAATTTTGGGCAAAAATAAATTATTTTCTCGCATGTTTTCTCGGTGCAATGTTTGAAAATCGGAATCGGGCGTTTCCGAAATTTCCAATCGCATCGTTTTTGATCCGGATCCCGTTTAATTCTTTCCCGCCATCGAAATAGGTTTCGCTTTTGTACCCAAACCCTCAAATTTCGAGCATGAATTTTCTTCGCTGATATTTTCAAACGTAATTTCCAAATTTATTACGATCGCCGACTTTGCAAAAACCCTAGGTCATCAACTCGATTCCAAAACCCGGATTTTCCTCGCAACCCTTGTTCTAACTCGAGTAGAATTTTCGGCAAAACTCTTTGAAGTGGTTTTCATGGCTTTTGTGGTTCTTTTCGATCTCTCGGTGTTTAGTTGAATTCTAACTGAATTCAATTGATCTCTCGCACGTACGGGTAGCGTCGAAGAAACCGGCATCGACACCGCGAAGATCCCACCCCTCAAGTGTGCGAGCAAGGCAAGTCTTCACACCCTTTGAACATATTGATCCCCTTTGCGAAATGATGTTATTTTAAACTCTAAACATGCATGCTTTACCGGATTGCCTATACTTGTTATGCCATACCTTGCTATTGTTTACCTTTAGAATTACTCCTTGTAACTCGCGATGTGATACAAATAACCGAAGCATAACTTCGTAAACCGCTAGCCCTGCTAAACTTAGACCATGCATACTCATGACTTTATGAAAAAGCTTTGTGCTTGGGCAACTACCTTAGGGGGAGGTAGTTGAGCTTCGGCATGTGGAGACATGAGCGCCACATGGCCCCGATGAACTAAGTTTGATGAAAATTGAAAGTACTATACAAATGTTTTAGACTGGGCTTTGGATGATTTGGGTGGATTCCGGAAAAGGCAAGTGCCGACCCTGGTCAATTAAGGACCGAGCCATGAGATAGCCGGGAAACGAGCCGCACAACCGTACTTCTCGAATGGGTATAGACCTAGCTGACTAGATAGCCGAGCGGAGGCAGTATCCTTGCATAGATGGTTCTCTATGATGTGGTTATGGGATGAGAATGAGGCTGCGGCCTTTGTTATAAATGGTGAAATTAAACTACCGTTAATTAAACTTAAAGATTGGAAATGTCTTCCCTTACCCCGGTGCGCGAACTCCTCTCACTGCTAGAAAAGGACGGCTAGAGTGCATGAGGGCATAAGTTCATGGAGCGGGTACGCCAAAGCAAGGTTATCGAAAGGCTTTGCCGTGACCGTCTCATGTGTTGAGGCGTAGGCTCATGTGTTGGGCTGTCGCGGAGTACGGGTAAAGTGTACATCCACCGCAGTGTGAATGAATCAATCTATTCGAATAGCCGTGCTCGCGGATATTGAGCATCGTGACAAGACTTTCGCTTGGCTAGATTTTAAACTTAAAACTGCTGGGATGGGTTTGCATGATGATTTTGTTCGCTGGTGGATCAACTTCTCGAGAATGCGAGAAGGGGTGGACTCCCAAAAAATCATGACGAACCGGAGACGGGAAGCCATCCTTGGAATCACGATGGATGGTAGACGAACCGTCGCCGGATTAATGAACCATGAAATTAAAACTTGATTTTGGCTAGTCGGTAGGCTTGTGAAAAGAATTGAAAAAGCTGCTTTACGCAAAAATAACCCTAGCCGTGTTCTTTGAATATCCCTATCATATGCATCAATTTGTGTTGACTTGCTGAGTACGGTTGGTACTCACCCTTGCTATACGCACAAACCTCCAGCTGATGGAAATGAAGAGCCAGAAGACCCCTACGCGTACTACGCGGAGGGCGAAGGAACTGACGGCGCATATTAGACCTTAGTCCCGGTCGTTGCCTGTGGCAATGGACAAGCCGCTGCCTCTTTCCGCTGCCTTATCTAAACTCTGTTTTTATGTTGTATTCGGACCATAAGGTCCTGTGGAATGAACAATGCCTTCGGGCCTATTTATGTAATAATGGTATTGTAAGACTATTCGTGCATGTGTACTTGATTATCCAGATCTTGCATTCGTGGGTACCAACTACTTGATCCAGGGAATGGTACTATGAACACGAAAGATTCCCGACTCAAAATCGGGGGTCCACAAGTAGATACCCGATTGCCACAATCTCCACAGTAGCCCCGAGTCCTTTTCGGTCGACGAGACAACTCAGCTTCGGACCAAGCGAACTCAATCAAAAAATCTCTTTGACCGAGTGCTTTTGGCGCCGAGTGATTTCATCATCTCTGCTGAATCTTCCCGAGTGGCTCCAAAGACGTGAAGGGCTGAAAAATTCTCAAAAAATAAATATCTAGGTGCATCTCCCGATGCACCTAATTATAGGTGTAGCCCCGACTATGTGGTTAGTCAAAAATAGACTAAGCATACAGTCAAGAACTATATAAAAATTATTCTCATGTAGATGCCTAGCTCATGCTAAAGCAATCATAGAAACCTTATTACTCGGCAAGTTCATACTCAACCGAGTGAATTTGCCCGAGTCATCTCGAACAAATAATTCAATCATCCCTCTTGGGTAAAAAGCACTCGGTAAACTCTTGCTCAACCGAGTGGATTCGCCGAGTAATCCCGGAATAATAACTCAATCAACCCTAGCGGGTAAAAAGCACTCGGTAAGCTCATGCTTATCCGAGTAGATCTCGCCCGAGTCATCCGGAACAAAAACTTTAATCATCCCTCATGGGAAAATAAATTCTTTCAATCATATGAAAAATATGACCAAGTTATTAAACAGCTTTTGCCATAATACTGGTCTCAATCTTATAAAGATCTTCACCAAGGTGGAAAATAAACGCATCGGTAAGATTACCCGACCAAATGCGAAAAACCAAACAGCCCTTGTTCACCAAGGTGGCTATAAAAACTCTGCTGTTGGTCACCTTC
The DNA here is from genome assembly GCA_019925245.2 of Oryza australiensis. Taxonomy (NCBI): domain Eukaryota; kingdom Viridiplantae; phylum Streptophyta; class Magnoliopsida; order Poales; family Poaceae; genus Oryza; species Oryza australiensis. The sequence goes on along the minus strand of JAIFGZ020000391.1, from coordinate 145,302 downwards.
CAAATTGCATCGTGTCGGCTTCTCATGAAGTCGGACAAACCACGGTATGGAAGGATCTTTTAAGGTATTGGGCACTCGGACACGCGCATATTGCCAGGGCAAATCTGCTTAAGCTCATCCGCTTAAGTCCCTAAGGACACGTATCGGACCACACCTTAGCTGGGCCGTAGATTTTCTTATGGGCTCGGCCCACTCACCAGAAAACCTAGCGCAACCCTCAAATCTTTCTTTATAAAGACACGAGGTCGTCCCCGCCTCTTCATCTTCCAAAAATTCCCCTTCTCGCAATCTTGTTCATCGGTTCATCGCGGAGAACCCTAGGCTTGCGCGCTCCTCAGTCCATCCGCCAAGAAGCTTGCTCGCCGCGACAACTAGCCCCTGCAGCCAAAACTCCCACATCTATCGCCCAAGATCCAACCTTTCTCGACCGGATCCGCTCCTCAACAACCTCGCTCTCATGGCGGAAGAAAAGAGGATTCCGTTCGACCAATGGGCCACCTCGGACGTGAGGGGAGTACACCCTCAAGGAGATGGTGAAGCACGGCGTGCTTCCGCCCAAGGAACTTGTGGAATGGCGCCGGCGGCGGGGGAGGACTTCCCGACCCCAAACATCGGTGAGCTCGTTGTCTTTACCTCCTTTTTCTATTGCGGATTCAGTCTTCCCACCTCCGAATTCTTTCGGGGCTTTTGGACTATTATGGTCTTCAAATATACCATCTGAACCCCAACTCGATGCTTCACATAGCACTCTTCATCCATGTGTGTGAAGCCTTCCTTGGCATTCTTCCTCACTTCAATCTGTTTCGTCGTATGTTCTACCCGAAACCCCATCCGAACAAGGACCATCCTTGTGTCGTTGGCGGGGCAGGCTTCCAGCTTCGCGGATCTCTCCGCAAAGACTACTTCTCTCTCCCCTTGAAATCCTCGAACAAAGGCTGGCACTCGAACTGGTTCTACATCAGCAATCTTGAACCCGGCCTCCCTTCCTTTGTCGGTCTTCCTCCTGTCCCCAAACCATCTTGGAGCACCGTCCCGGTAGCCCAAGAATGGGATGAGGCCAACGATCGCTCGCGAAGATCCCGGCGATGAAGAAAAGGAACCTTCGCGGGGAACAAATCACTCGGCACTTCATCAGTGCCGGCGGCGCCAATCGTGGAGCGGTGGCCGGCCTTCGAGTACGAAGGCGGAACAGACCCAATCGGGAGGACCGGATCCGCTCACTTACGAGATCCTGAAGATCCGGATGTACAAACTCTTCTCATCCGGGATCTCAGTCGAGCGAGCCCTCATACTACCAGTCCTTCCATTCAGCATCCATCGACCTCCTCCTCCGGTAAGCCGATTGATTGCTCTATATTATCTTTCGATCTTGACGTCTTGTCGCTTAATGTTGCACTTTCCCTTGTCTCGCAGGAAAACGCCTCCATCACCTCCAAGCCATATAAGATGGCTCATGATGACGCGCACATCGCCCAGCTAAGAAGCCGACGGCGGGATAAAAATCCAAGCTGATCCGGTCGGGAAGCGGGCGGCGCCGAGTGAGGACTCGAACAAGCGCGCAAGCAAAAGGCGGCTGATCATCGAGGACTCGGATGACGACGTCCCGGCTCCTCCGGTCGAGACTCCGCCTCTAAGGCGATCGCCGCGGACTGCACCGAAGATCCGCCGATCAACCAGTAAGCTCGAAACCAAAGTCCCGAGCTCTTTCATAGAAAACTTTTCTTTATCTTCGCTGTATTTACTTGTGCGGGAAGCCCTGGATATAGATCCGTCGGAGGGGATGAAGGGCCGACCCCGGCCGCTGCTCCGAAGCGCCAAGGCCGTCGAGCCAAAACCCGAGCCCGCAACCAAGTGCGAGCGTTCGGAGAAGCACCCTTCTCCTCGGAAGGAGAGCGCCCTAGGGAAGAGCCCCCGCCGCGGTGGGATATCCCGACGGAAACCGCCGCTGCCGGAAGCCCACGATCGCGGCCCGAGCGCCCCGACCGAGGGTCACTCGGCACGAGCCCGAAGAAGAAGAAGGGCCCTGCTGCCCCACCTAGGCGGGCGCCACCGAAACCGGTGAGATTTGCTTGGAACTTTCCTTTGTTCTTTCAATTTTGAATCTTTCATGTCTTCATTGGTCTTTCTTATTTGCCGCCACGGTAGAAGAGATCCCAGTGTTACGCTTCGAGACCGGGTTCCTCCGATCGAATCGAGTGGCGGGACTCGAAGGCGAGAGACAGGGCATCATCCTCGGCCGGCAGGCTGAAAAGGATGAAAGGGATGCCCTCGTCGAGAGCCTGAACGTGGCGACCCGACCGCTCAACGTAAGCCTTCATCTTTCTTTTTGATTATATCTTCGTTATCCTTCGGTCGATCATCCTTCGCCCTTGCATGCGAAAGAATATTGCCGCTCAATGGCAAAATCCGAGGCGCCGGAAAAGCCGGTGCCTCACTTAAACTCCTTGGAGGACGTTCGGCGACACTGAAGGTCACTCGGGAGGAGGCCGCTTCAAGGGAGGCCGCTTTAAGGAAGGAGATCTCGGAGCTTCGAGAAGCGAACCTCGACCTCCGCGGATCAATCGGAAGTAAGCCGCCTCTCTCGCTTCATCGTGATTCTTTTGTTGATCTTGTCCATTGATAATCCTCTTTCGTTGTAGAAAATTCTTCGGAGGTCCACTCGCTTCAAGTCCAACGGAAGCGGTCAGCCTCGACAAGGCCGAGATGGAGGCCGAATTTGAAGGTAACCTTCTCTGAAGTTGAATTTCATGTCTTGCTTCATTCCCGAGTGCCTTGACTGATCTAGGACTCCTTGCAGGCTTATAAGATAAAGACCCGAGCCCAAATGACGTCTTACTCGGGCGGATCAAATCCAGCGACGAGATACGGGAAGAGGTCGCCAATGCCGCCGCACCAATCTTGGCAGCCTTGTTTGATCAAGGGGTTGGGGCCGGCTCGGGAGCCAATCGAGATCTTCGACAAGCTCCGCGCTCCCGAGCGATATCGAAGAACATCACCGGCGGCCAACATGGGGGCTGGTCGGCTCTTGCACGGACCAAGTCCCTCTACCCCAGTGGATATTCATTCAATCGGGAGGGCTTCGCGAGGGGACAACGAGAGAGGCCTTAGATATGCTCGGCGAGGCGCAGGAGGCGGCGAAGAAGATCTCTTTAGATGTAGTAAACAATTTTAAACTCTGAACTGTATTTTGATGTCGTGTAATCGCAACACTCTTGTCATGAAATCTCTGTGCTTATTTTTAGTTTATTTATGTCAATGCCTTGATTCGAGCCTTTGCGTGAAATTTCTTAAGTAGTTTTCGTCTGTCACCAAGCCTAGGCTTGATTAGGTCATCGGAAAACTCTCAGTCCTTAGACACTGAGCTCGAGTCGAAGGACATTAAACAATGATAAACCAAATTATGCACAAAAATTTGACGAGGAAAATTCGAGCTTTATTGATATGTGTATCGGCCCCGATTGCTAGCTCAAGAAGTCATCTTGCTTGAGGTTAGCAGTCAAGGAAAACATGAGGCCTTAGCCGATTAGGCGTAAAACCGCCGAAGATGTTCAATGTTCCAGGAGTTCTCCACCATAGACCCGTCCTCGCGCTTTAGCCGGTAGGCACCGGCCGAGTCACTTCGCGATTATATAGGGTCCTTCCCATAAGGGAGATAACTTGTGTCGGTCCTTGGTGGTCTGGATCTTGCGTAGGACCAGTCGCCAACAATGAAAGCTCGTGCTCGCACGTTGCGGCTGTGGTATCTTCGAGCCCTTGAAGGTATTTGGCCGATCGGATGAGGGCCCTCGCGGGCCTCTTCCAATCGGGCGAGGTCATCCACTCGGTCGATGTCGTAGCGTTCATCGTTGAAGCTGCGGACCGGAGGGATGCAAACTCCATCTCATTTGGCAACATGGCTTCGCGCCATAGACCAAAAAGAAAGGAGTTTGGCCGGTGGCCCGACGGGTGTAGTTCGCAGCGACCATAGAACCGAGGGAAGTTCTTGGACCCACTTGCCGGCGTAAGGGCTTAGCCGGTCGAAGACGCGAGCCTTGATGCCTTGAAGGACCATGCCGTTTGCTCGCTCGACTTGCCCATTGCTTTTGGGGTGAGCTGCGTGCGTAGCGATCTTGATTCCGAAGTCTTCGCAGAATTCCTTGAAGATGCCTCCCGTGAATTGAGTCCCATTATCGGTTATGATTCTGTTTGGGACGCCGAAGCGGTGCACGATGTTGAGGAAAAATCCCGTGCTTTGTCGCGTGATTGTGGCGACCGGCTTGGCTTCAATCCACTTGGAGAACTTGTCGATTGCGACGAAGAGGTGTGTGAAACCTCCCGGGCTTTCTTGAAAGGGCCAACCATGTCCAGCCCCATACCGCGAACGGCCGGGAAAGTGGGATTGTTTGAAGCTCCCGGGCCGGGACATGGCTTTGTCGGGCAAAGAACGGCAGCCTTCGCAGGTTCTTACGACTTTATCCGCGTCGGAGACCGCGGTAAGCGAAAAAATCCTTGTCGTAAGCTTTGCCGACTGGAGTGCGTGCCGCCGCGTGGCTTCCGCATATGCCCGAGTGGATATCTTGGAGTAATTGTTTCCCTTCTTCGGGTGTGATGCACCTCATTAGAATTCCAGAGGGGCTTCTCTTGTATAAATCGGAGTCGACCATGACGTACGCTTGGCGCACGACGCCGGACGCGTTACGCTTCATCCCGGTCATCCGGCGGCTCTTCTTGAGTTAGAAATTTGATGAGCGGCGTCCTCCGGTCGGTATCGATCATGGTGACTTCGTTCGTGGTTTGCTCGTTGGAAGGCGTCTTTGCGGCGACGGTTGGCTCGTAAAGATGTTCGACAAAGACATCTGTTGGAGCAGCTTCGCGCTTAGATCCGAACTGCGCTAGCTCGTCGGCAGCTTCGTTGTTATGTCTCAGGACATGTGAGAGTTCGAGTCCGTCAAACTTGTCCTCAAGCTTGCGGACCTCTTGTCGGTAGGCCTCCATAGTGTCGTTTAAGCAAGACCAGTCTTTCATCACTTGATTGACGACCAGTGGGAGTCGCCTTTCACAATAAGTCGACGAATCCGAGTGAGACGCAAGGCGCGATCCATGTAAGAGAGCTTCGTATTCGGCGACGTTGTGTGAGGCGGAGAAGTGGAGGTGAAGGGCATATCTTAGCCTTTCCCCGGTCGGGGAGATCGCACAACTCCCGCTCCCAAGCCGGTGATCCTCTTGGATCCGTCGAAGTGCATGGTCCAGTGTTGGAGGTTTTCCCGAGGTACGTGCTCTTGCTGTTCAGTCCACTCGGCCAGGAAGTCCGCTAAGGCTTGTGACTTAATGGACGTCCTGGGCTTAAAAGGTTAAGTCGCGGCATCGGTTCCGGGCCCACTTGGCGATGCGCCGGTTGCCTCGCGGTTGTGGATGACGTCGCCGAGTGGAAAAGAGGTGATGACGGTGACCGAGTGACCCGAAAGTAGTGTGCCAATTTCCTCGCGGTTATTAGAACACCATAAAGCAATTTTTGTACACAGGGGTATCGGATTTTGGCTCTGCCAAAACTTCGCCGACAAAGTAAATTGGTCTTTGAATCTTCGGGCCCGTCCTTCTTCTTCTCGTTCAACCACAAGGACCGTGCTGACCACTTGGTGAGTGGCTGAAACGTCTGCAAGAGGGGTTCCTGGGGCTGAGGTGAAGCTAGGACGGGTGGCGTGGTAAGGAACTCTTTGAAGTCTTCAAAGGCCTTGTCGCTTCGTGGTCCACTGGAAGTCGTCTGTCTTCTTCACAGGTTTGAAGAAGGGCATGCCTCGCTCGCCGAGTCGGGATATGAAACGGCTTAGCGCCGCCATGCAGCCAGTGAGCTTTTGGACGTCTTTCGATTACTCGGGGGCTTCATGTTTAAGATGGCGTTGATCTTTTCGGGTTTGCTTCGATGCCGCGATGTGATACCATGAAGCCGAGCGGTTGCTCCGACGGGACGCCGAAGGTGCACTTCTCGGGTTCAACTTCATTCGAAGGCCCGGATGTTTGCAAAGGTTTCTTCTAAGTCGGCGATCAGGTTTTCTTTACGCTTGGTCTTGATGACAACATCGTCGACATAAGCTTCAACGTTTTTGCCGATCTGCGTCCGGAAGCATCTTTGGATCATGCGTTGGTATGTAGCTCCGGCGTTCTTCAAGCCGAAAGGCATGGTGATGTAGCAGTAGGCCCCGAACGGCGTGATGAAAGATGTCTTCAAGCAGTCGGATTCTTTCAAACTGATCTGGTGATAGCCCGAGTAACAATCCAAGAAGCTCGGGAGTTCGCAGCCTGTTGAGTCGACAACTTGATCGATGCGAGGTAGCCCGAATGGATCTTTGGGGCGAGCTTTGTTGAGGTCGGTGTAATCGACGCACATGCGCCATTGCCCCGTCTTCTTGCGGACCAAGACTGGATTGGCTAGCCAGTCGGGATGAAGGACTTCTTTAATGAAGCCGGCAGCCAAGAGCTTTGCGAGTTCTTCTTTGATCGCGTCTTTTCGATCCTGTGCGAACCTGCGTAATCGTTGTTTAATTGGTTTGGCGTCATTTTTGACGTTCAAAGAGTGCTCGATCACCTCCCTAGGAATTCCGGGCATATCGGATGGTTTCCAAGCAAAAACATCTTTATTATTTTGGAGGAAGGTGACGAGCGCGTTTCCTATTTAGGATCTAGGTCGGCGCCGATTGCAGCAGTTTTGGAGGGATCAGACGAATCAAGGGAGATCTTTTTGGTCTTGGCGTCGCCGGATCCTGATTTGGCTATCTTCTTCGCGGGGACTTCGCCCTCTGCCGAAGTAGATGCAGCCAATCGGACTTCTTGTTGGCCACGTAATCTCTCTCGAGATTGGGCCATGTCGCAGCTCTCCTTGTCGCAGTGAAAGCTTGCTTCACATCGCTGCGAAGGGTGATGACGCCGTTGGGACCCGGCATCTTCATGCAAAGATAGGTGTAGTGAGGGATCGCCATGAACTTGGCAAGCGCAGGCCTTCCGATGATGGCATGATATGCCGTTTCGAAGTCGGCCACCTCGAAGGTGACGTTCTCCGTTCGGAAATTCTCTCGGGCTCCGAAGGTGACTGGGAGAGAGATATGCCCGAGTGGTGTTGAAGATAGCCCCGGGATAACTCCGTGGAAGGGGCTGAGCTTGCTTTGAGTTCGGCCCTTGGGATCTGCATTTCATCCATAGTCTTGGCAAACAGGATGTTGAGGGCGCTGCCCCCGTCGATGAGGACGCGCTTAAGCCTGATGTTGCGGACTACGGGGTCCAGGACGAGTGGATAGCGTCCCGGGTGGACCACTCGGTCAGGATGATCCGAGCGGTCAAAAGTGATGGCCACTTCCGACCATCGCAGATACTGAGGGACTTCAGGTTGAGCCGCGTTGACCTCCCGGTCAGTTAGCTTTTGTTTCCTCTTGGATTCATAGGCTAACGGGCCCCCGAAGATGTGGTTGAGCTCCCCCACTGGATCTTGAAAAGGTTCGGCATTCTCGGCGCGTTGTTCTTCTTGGCGCGGACGGGCCAGCCTCGTCGATCGGCTTCTTGTTGAGCTGCGCCGCGTCTTTTCGTGACGCTTGTAGATAAAGCGATCTTTTGCCGCGTGCTTGTGATTCGGATGGTGGGTGCAGGCGTTCATGATGGCGTCGTAGGCGGCGACTCGGGGGCGGCGTTGAGTATTGGAGGTTGCGGCCACCGAGGTCTTGGATCGGCGCTTGCGATCTTTCGGGCCCAGGTTGCCGTTGTTGCCGCCATCCTTCTTAGGATTTCGGCTTCCTCCGCTTGCTTGTCCTCTCTTCGTCGGGCCGATCTTGACGGGCGGCCTTGATGGCGTCGTTTGATTTGGCGTATGAATTCGCCGTCTCAAACATCGCTTCACCGTCTTCGGTGGCTTGCGTCCGAACTTGCCGATAAGCGGCTCATCACGGACTCCCTTCTCGAAGGCGGCGATGATGATGTCATCGGTGATGTTCGGGATCTTGTTGCGCTTCTCGGAGAAGCGACGAATGTAATCCTTCGAGGCTCGTCCGGCTTCGGATGACATTGTAAAGGTCGAAGTGCGTGCTGGGCCTCTCGAAGGTGCCTTGGAAGTTGGCGATGAAGTGGTCCCTCGGCTCGCTCCACGAGCCGATTGAGCCTCTTGGCGGCGGGGTGAGCCAATTTCTGGCCGAGTTTGCGAGGGCCACGGGCAGGTAGTTCGCCATGGCTTTGTTGTCGCCACCTGCAGCTCGGATGGCAAGGGTATATACAGTTAACCAAGATTCGGGGTCGGTTTTGCCATCGTACCTTTCTATCCCGGTGGGCTTAAAGCCACTCGGCCAATGCACTCGGCGGAGCTCCCGAGTGAAGGCGGTACTCCATCGTCGCCGCTATCGGGTGATCCCCTCCGATCTTCCGAGTGCGACGGTCGCGCTCTTGGTAGCGGCGGTCGAGGACTTCCCGCAGATCACTCGGCGGGGTCTTCGTTGGCTGGTTGGGTAGCTGGAACTGTTGCGGTGGACTCGGTGGTGGACGGTGGACGTCCATGTCGTTTGCGGCGGGAGTCGGCCGTCGCTCTTGGTGCCTCGGCATGGACTCGGGAGGCGGGCCTCTTGGCCTAGTTGACGGCCGAGCCGGCTCGGGCCTCCGTAGTCTCCCGACCTTAGGAGTGGGAGCCGGCTCTTGTCGGCGTTTCGGCCACGGATTCGCGGCCTTCTTGCCGAAGTGGTGGGAGGGCCGTTAGCCGTGGCAGCAACGATGGTCTTGATCTTATCCAAGTATAGGAGTCACGTTGGCGGAGCCGTCTCCATGACGGTATCCAAGAGCGTGAGTGCGCGGCGCGTTCGCGTGGCGTCCGGAAGACATTGGTGTTGCGAACCCGTGTTTGGAGGATGGCCTCTGGGCGATCGTCCACACGCACGCGATCCGGCTTCCTTTTATCGGCCTCGTCTTTGCGTTGTTTGTCTTCTTCGGTATCTTGCGCTCAAGCTCCACTCGCTCGCTCCTCTTCGGCAAGCCTTCGGCCATGGCTGAGTCGGACTCATCCGGCTCGGCCATGAGGACGTCGAAGCACTTCGGCTCGCATCCATATGGCGTCGGAGTTGTCGGCTTCGTCGGAGGGGATGCCGTAGAGATTGTCGAGCCGGCGGAGCGAGGTATCCGTTGAGCTCGAAGATGAACAGGAGCCAAAGGACGGGAGGATGACAGCGACCTCCCTTGATCTGGGTAACCCGGATCGGATCGTTCCATCCGAGTCGGAGCTTGGGGGATCGGGCTCTTCCGAGTGGATCCTCGCCAACTCGGGGAGAGCGTTGATTGTAGATCTTGGCGACGTTTGGTAACCCAAACGGCACCGAAAGGTCTTCAGGCAGTAGATTGCTTCCGTCGGGGAGGCAAGAAGATTGGCGCAGATCTCGGCGGCATTCGGTAATCCGAATGGCGCCGAGTGAAGTCCGTCATCGGAAAAGGTGGATCGCATCTTGGTCTTCAAGATGTTGTCGAAGATCTCGGCGCTGTTGGAGAGCCCGAACGGCGCCGAGTGGGTTGTTCCCTCCGGCGGTTCGAATCCGAGTCGAGGAGGAGTCGGCCGACGAAGTTGGCGGCGAAGTCGCCGAGTCTTGAAGGAGATCCCATCACGCTTGTCGGTGAGATTGTTGAAGAAGTCTCGACGCGCAACCCCTACCTGGCGCGCCAACCGTCGAAACTTGGTTTCGGCAATATATTTTCGGGGTCGCGAGTCGAGATCGCCAAGCACAATGGGTTAGAAGAAGAAGAAGATTTAGACAGTTCAGCCCTCTCGAGAGGTAATACCCTACTCTGTTTCGGTGGATTCGATCCGCCGAGTGTCTTTATTGATCTCGTGATCTAAGCTAAGGGCTAAAAGCTGAACTCCTCTTGGAATAACCCTCAAGGGACGCCCCTTACCCCCCTTATATAGTCTTGGGAGGAAGGGTTTACAAGTCGGAAACCCTATCTTACTCTAAGTAGGTTTCCTCAATCTTACCAAACCGTGACTATAGGCCGATTGCCTTATCTCCATCGGCAACCGTAACACCTAAGTCAAGTTCGGCTTACAGATATAGCAGGCGCAATCTATCCCTACCTCCAGTCGGATAAGCTTGCCAAGTAGATACCCGATTGCCACAATCTCCACAGTACCACTTCATCTACCTTCAGGATTAGTTTTGGAATTAAATAATTGTTATTGTGTTCCAACACTATGTCAAAACGTTATTTCCGCTTCATGTTTGCAAGCGAAAGGATATGATTTTAGATCAATGAACAATGGTTGTTCAACATATCTTAGAGATATGTTCTATTTTCATGCTCCATTGGTGAATGGATTATACGTTTTGAATCTTGAAGCGTCTCCCATCTATAACATTAATACAGAAAGGCAACTCTCAAATGATATAAACCCCACGTTTATCGCATTGTCGCTTAGGCCATATAAATAAGAAACGCATGGAGAAGCTCCATAAGGATGGATTGCTTCACTCTTTTGATTTTGAATCATTTGAGACATGTGAGTCTTGTTTACTTGGTAAGATGACAAAGGCACCTTTCACGGGGCACGGTGAGAGAACAAGTGACTTGTTGGCACTCGTACATACCGATGTATGTGGACCAATGAGCTCAACGGCCGAGGTGGTTATCGATACTTCATTACCTTTACCGATGACTTTAGTAGATATGGTTATATCTACTTAATGAGGCATAAGTCCGAATCCTTTGAAAAGTTCAAAGAATTCCAGAATGAAGTACATAATCATTTAGGGAAAACAATCAAGTTTCTACGATCGGATCGTGGAGGGAATACTTGAGCCAAGAGTTTGGTAATCATCGAAAGATTGTGGAATTGTTCCACGCTTGACTCCGCCGGGAACTCCACAATGGAATGGGGTGTCCGAACGGAGAAATCGCACCTTGTTGGACATGGTGCGGTCGATGATGAGCCAAAGTGATCTTCCGTTATCCTTCGGGGATATGCTCTTGAAACATGCGCTCACACTAAATAGAGTTCCATCTAAGTCGGTTGAAAAGACACCATATGAGATATGGACAGGGCAACCCCTAGTTTGTCTTTTCTCAAAATTTGGGGATGTGAGGCTTATGTAAAACGTTTACGGTCGACAAGCTCACACCCAAATCGACAAGTGCTTCTTTGTGGGATATCCTAAGAAAACTAAGGTATATTACTTTTATAATCGGGAACAAGGCAAAGTGTTTGTCGCCCGACACGGTGTCTTCTTGGAGAAAGAGTTTCTTTCAAGAAGGGTTAGTGGGAGCAGGGTGCATCTTGAAGAAGTTCAAGAAACACCGAAAACGTTTCGGCGACCACGGAACCACAACGGGAGGAGCAAAGTGTTGCGCCACCGGTTGTAGACACACCACCCACGGAGGTCGAAAGATCACGTCGTGCACCCAGTACACGGTGCGGAACAACGTGATATATGGTTGTTAGACAACGATGAGCCTAAGACCTATGAGGAAGCGATGGTGGACCCGATTCCAACAAGTGGCTTGGAGCCATGAAATCCGAAATAGAATCCATGTACGACAATAAAGTTTGGAACTTGGTTGATCCACTGATGGTGTCAAAACCATTGAGTGTAAATGGGTTTTTAAGAAAAAGGCCGATATGGATGGAAATGTTCACATCTATAAGGCGCGATTGGTGGCGAAAGGTTTTAAACAGATTCAAGGAGTTGATTATGATGAAACCTTCTCGTCCGTCGCAATGCTTAAATCTATTCGGATTATCCTAGCGATTGCTTGCATATTTCGATTATGAGATATGGCGGATGGATGTCAAAACAGCTTTCCTAAATGGAAACCTAAGCGAGGATGTATACATGATACAACCTCGGGGTTTTGTCGATCAGAATCGCCGGAAAGATATGCAAGCTACGAAGTCCATTTATTGATTGAAGCGGGCATCTCGGAGTTGGAATATTCGTTTTGATGAAGTAATCAAAGGGTTTGGTTTCATCAAAAATGAAGAAGAGGCCTGTGTTTACAAAAAGGTCGAGTGGGAGCGCAATTGTATTTCTAATCTTATATGTGGATGACATATTACGATTGAAAATGATATCCCTATGCTAGAATCCGTCAAGTCTTCATTGAAAAATAGTTTTTCCATGAAAGACTTAGGGAGGCAGCATATATATTAGCATTCGGATCTATAGAGATAGATCCAAGAGGCTAATTGGATTAAGCCAAAGTACATACATTGACAAGGTGTTGAAAAGGTTCAACATGCATGATTCCAAGAAAGGTTTCTTGCCCATGTCACATGACATTAATCTTAGCAAGAATCGGTGTCCTCGGACACATGATGAGCGGAATAAGATGGGTATGGTTCCATATGCTTCGGCAATTGGATCCATCATGTATGCCATGCTTTGTACACGCCCGGATGTCTCGTACGCTTTGAGTGCTACGAGCAGATACATCGAGATCCAGGTGAAGGTCATTGGATCTGTAGAAAGAATATCCTTAAGTACTTGAGAAGAACTAAGGATATGTTCCTAGTCTATGGAGGTGAATAAGAGCTCGTTGTAAGTGGTTACACCGATGCTAGCTTCCAAACGGACAAGGATGATTATAGATCGCAATGCGGGTTCGTGTTCGCCCGAACGGAGGCGCGGTCACTGGAAGAGTTCCAAGCGGGATACGTTGCTGATTCTACAACGGAGGCCGAGTACATTGCTGCTTGGAAGCTGCAAAGGAGGCTGTTTGGATCAAGAAATTCGTTTCGAGCTTGGTGTGATGACTAGTACGACGGTCCAATGTCTCTCTATTGTGATAATAGTGGAGCCATTGCGCAAGCCAAGGAGCCGAGGTCACATCGAAGTCCAAACACATACTTCGGCGATATCATCTCATCCGCGAGATAGTGGACAGAGGTGATGTCAAGATATGCAAAGTGCACACGGATCTCAACATAGCCGATCCGTGACAAAACCTCTCCCTCGCCGAAGCATGAGGCGCACACAAGAGCAATGGGTATTAGATACTTACAATATTGACTCTAGTGCAAGTGGGAGATTGTTAGTGATATGTCCTAGAGGCAACATGGAGATGTTGGATATCACGTCAATGTTTATGTATAAATGAATAAAGTGTTATTCGGTTCCATGAAATAGACATCTTGTATTGATCAATAAGTACGTGACTTATTTATGAGACTCTATATGTATGAATCTATTTCTAAACGATCCTCGATCATATGTCATATTGTTGGAACAAATATGATTCTAAGATCGGCATGTTTATTGATTGATGATTATGTCTCATAGATCATGGGTATGGAGATACCAAATCAATAAACATGGACATATGTGTTGGAGAACACATTGTTGGATAGACCCACCATGAGACACTACAAGAATTAATGTGCCATTAGTTGGTCTCGGGTAGTGTTGGTACAAAGTCCTTAGACCTGAGATCACCATGGATTCCAACATGTGTAGTAGCCTACTTTGGGACTACCAAACGCTATTCCGTGAACGGGTAGTTATAAAGGTAGTTTTCGGGTTTGCTATGAAACATGGAGTGGGATGTGAGTGATCAAGATGGAATTTGCCCCTCCTTTGGAGAGATATCTCTGGGCCCTCGAGGTAATGGATTATGGAAATGCATGGCCATGCTAAGTTGATTGAGGAGTCAATCAACGGACGGATAATCCAATACGGTTCGAGTGAATGGTTAAGCTATTGAAGGGATGGCACACATCTTGCCTATAGCTTAACCGGTATCGTGAGGCAAAGGGATTTGTGTACACATTACAGGTTCGAGCCGATATTATTCTTGTATACTATGGTGTCAATATGTGCTGCTAGGCGCCGCTGTGACGGGTCGGCTGAGTTGGACTCGAGCCGACGATCGGCAAGTTAGACTATAGCCGAAACCGAGTATACCTGAACCTACGGGTCGCACGCTTAAGGGGATAGAATAGATATTCGAGTTGGACTCGGATACGGCTCGATCGGATAGGGATCCGATCGGATAGAGTCCTATGGGCTTACGACGTATGGGCGGCCAACTCTATGAGATACGGATGAGATCCGATTCAAAATAGAATCCTAATCGGCCACTAGTCCCGTCGGCCAACTCTATATAAAGGAGGGAGGGGTGGAGAGCTGCCACATGTCAATGGCATCGCGTGCAACAGAAGTCGCCGAGATCAATCTCCACGGAAACCCTCCCCACTTTCGAGCCAAACTCTAGCCTTGCATCGCGTGCTAGCACACGGGTGTTCGGCGTTGTCCCCGGACGTGTGGATACCGGTAGAGGCGCTGCTACGTTGCGCGCTGTTGATCGGCTTCGGATCGGCTGCAATCGGAGCGATCGGGCTGTGGTGGAATCGGCTGCGGTCGGGCGCATCGGAGCGAGGCGTGAGAACGCGGCCGGACGACTCGAATCGGCTGATTGGCGAATCGGCATCTCTCGGGAATCGGCTACACTGTTCCGGATCGGATTGCCACGATTGGCTATTCCGCTGCACTCTACTCCAATCGGCAACGATCTATCGGCCCTTACTTGCAAGTGTTCCTGGTTTGCGCGGTAGAAAATTTTTGTTTTCGGCTAGCGTAGCTTCCGCGTAACCCTTCAGTCTATCCAACAATGTGTTCTCCAACACATGTGTCCATGTTTATTGATTTGGTATCTCCATACCCATGATCTATGAGACATGATCATCAATCAATAAACATGCCGATCTTAGGATCATATTTGTTCCAACAATATGACATATGATCAGGGATCGTTTAGAAATAGATTCATACATATAGAGTCTCATAAATAAGTCACGTACTTATTGATCAATACAAGATGTCTATTTCATGGAACTGAATAACACTTTATTCATAAATACATAAACATTGACGTGATATCCAACATCTCCATGTTGCCTCTAGGGTATATCACTAACACATATACCAGCTTGTACAGAGGGACTTGAATTGATCCATGGCATGCCATCCGATACGCCCACAGTGATTCGGCTATCGGCTGTGCCATTGTTTGGGGTATTCAGAGATCTTTCTTTTAATCAATTTAATCAAACTTTTATTTGAAGCTTCGGCTTGCCCGTTGGCCTGTGCATAGTACGATGAAAAATTAAGTAGCTTGATCCCCATGCCGTCGGCAAACTGAACAAACTCATCCGATATGAAGATAGATCCCTGGTCTGTTGTTATCGTTTGTGGGACGCCAAATCGGTATATAATATGTTCTTTGACAAACTCGATTGCATCATTAGAATCCACTTTCTTCAGAGGAACTGCCTCCACCCATTTTGTGAAATAATCTGTCGCCACCAGAATAAATTTATGCCCTTTGCTTGAGGGTGGATTGATCTGGCTGATTATATCAATGCCCCATCCTCTGAACGACCAAGGCTTAATAATCGGGTTCATAGCTGACGCTGGTGCTCGTTGTATGGCGCCAAATTTCTGACAATCCTGGCAACCGTTGTAATATTTGAAACAATCTTCCAGCATTGTTGGCCAGAAATATCCTGCTCAGCGAAGCAGCCACTTCATTTTGTGGGCTGATTGATGCGTGCCACAGATCCCTTCATGCACCTCTTCGATGGACACCTTGGCCTGATCGGCTCCCAAACACCTGAGAAGCACACCATCAATCGTCCGTTAGTACAGATCTTCGTTGAGCAAAACATATCTTAACGCCTTATACTATAGCTTCCTTGTAGCCGATTGACAGGGGTTTTTGAGATAGCCGTAAACTTCAAACCTCCAATCATCGGCTATAATGGCGGCAACCTCTATGTCGATCTCTTTCAACATCGGCCGATAGCCCGATGCCCCTTGAGCTAAATCATTGGCCTCGGTGTTCTGCTCTCTGGGGATATGTTTCAAAGTGACTAGCCAAAAACCGTCCATTAATTCCCGACATTGTTAATAATAGACCATCGACGCATCGTTTTTGCGTTCGTACTCTCCTGATAATTGGCTGATGACCAACAATGAATCTCTCATTATTTCAATGGCGTCGGCTTCAACTTCCTTGAGTAGATGTAATCTTTTAAGGATGGCTTCGTATTCGGCTTGGTTGTTTGTAGCGTGGGGGTTGATAGCGAAAGCAAACTCGAAACTTGCCCCTGGGTGAAATGATGACTAAACCGATACCACAGCCGTTGGTGCAAACCAAACCGTCAAATGTCAAAGTCCAAGGCATAATTTCCACTGAGCCGATCGAGTCATTTCTGTGCTCCACGATAAAATCGGCTATAGCTTGTCCTTTGACTGCCCTGGGTGTCTGATAGCTCAAATCAAATTCTGTTAGCGCAAAAATCCACTTCCCGATTCTTCCTTTTAACACCGAAGCCAATAGCATGTACTTAACTACATGCTTTGCAGATTATTGTGGACTCATTGGATAGCAGATAATGCCTTAACTTTGTACATGAAAAATAGAGGCATAGGCATAGCTTCTCCACAGGCGAATACCTTGTTTCTGCGTCTAGTAACCGTCGGCTGAGATAGAAGATGGCTTTTTCCTTGCCCTCAACTTCTTGGATTAAAACGGAGCTGATTGACTTGTCGTCGGCTGATAGGTACAGCTTAAACGGTATCCCTTTTTGCAGAGGCATTAGAACTGGAGAGGAACTCAGATAATCTTTAATGTTGTCCAAAGCCTTTTGTTGCTCTGCCCCCCATGTGAATGCTTGATCGGCTTTCAGCCGAAGCAGGGGTGTGAACGGCTCCATCTTTTCTGAGAGATTGGCTATGAACCGCCTAATGAAATTGATTTTGCCGATCAAAGATTGGAGTTGCTTCTTGTCCTTCGAAGGCTGAATTATCTTAATAGCATTTATGCTCCTCGGTGTAACCTCAATTCCCCTTTCATGGACAAGAAATCCCAGGAACTGCCCGGCCGATACGCCGAACGCGCATTTGAGTGGATTCATCTTTAGGCCGTATTTCCTCGTCCGCTTTAACACTTGTCTCAGATCGGCTATATGGCCCTCTATCTCCCTGGACTTGACAACTACGTCCTCAATGTAGATCTCTACTAGTGAGCCGATCATATCGTGAAAAATATAGTTCATGGCCCCGCTGATATGTTACTCCAGCATTCTTCAAGCCGAACGTCATTACCATCCATTCGTATAAGCCGATTACGCCAGGACACCGAAAGGCAGTCTTGTGGATGTCTTCGTTGGCCATAAATATCTGATTATAACCTGCATTGCCGTCCATGAAACTAATAATTTTATGGCCTAAAGCGGCATCGACGAACAAATTGGCTATTGGCATTGGGTATTCATCTTTAGGGGTGGCCTTGTTTAGATCCCTGAAATTGATGCATACCCTAATTTTACCGTTTTTCTTCAACAGTGGGACAATGTTTGAGACCCACTCGACGTATTGGCAAAGCCGAATGAATCCCGCATCGTATAGCCGAGTGATTTCGGCTTTGATTGCATCATACATATCGGCCTTAAACCTTCTGGGAGGCTGTTTGAACGACCGATAGCCTGCCTTAATCGGCAGTTGATGGACCACTATTGATCGGCTAAGGCCAAGCATCTCAAAATACTCCCAAGAAAAGCAATCTTTATATTCTTTTAGCAAATTAATGAGCTGTGATCTACAATGAGGAGATAGATTTTTGCTAATATACGTCGGCCTCGGCTTGTCACCAGAGCCGACATCAATTTCTTCTAATTCGTCGGCCGACGTGAAACCTTGCCCGAGCTTGCCATCATCTTCGTCTGCGGTGTCCATGCCGAAGATGCTTGAGCCCTCCACCATGTCTTGTTCAAAGCAGCAGCTACGGCTTGTCATCTCCAATCGGCTGTATTGTGGAATTGGACACATTTAGAAAATCGGCTTGCCGATTTTCCCGACAAACAATCGATGCCTTCGATTTCCCAAAGCGGCAAATCGACACCGACGACGCTAAGCGACTGTTGGCTGGTACGATCTCAAGCTTGTCGCCGTTCCATTGGATCAGGCTCTGATGCATTGTAGACGGAATGTAGCAATTAGCGTGTATCCAGTCCCTTCCGAGCAGCAGGCTGTAAGACCCCTTCCCGTCGATGACAAAGAATGTTGTGGGCACGGTCTTATTGCCGATGGTCAGTTCGACGTTGAGGACGCCCTTTGGTTTCTGATGGGTTGCCGTCGAAGTCTTTGAGCACCATATTGGTCTTTATCAAGTCTTCGGCTCCTTTGCCTAGTTTTCTGAATGTTGCATAAGGCATGATATTGACTGCGGCTCCCCCATCGACTAGCATCTTGGATATCGGCTTGCCGTTGACGAATCCTTTAACGTACAACGGCTTCAAGTGCCGATTTTTGGTCCCTTCGGGTTTGTCGAAAATAGCTTGGTCCGGTGAGATTGCTAGATTCACCAAGTCATCTTCAATGGTGTTTGCATCGGCTTCAGGAGCACTAAATTCGGCTGGTAGTACGAACACCATGTTGACCGATGCAGAAACTTTGCCTTTCCCTTTGGCTGCCCTCCTGGCTTGATCGGTTGAGCTTTCTGGGTTTGCTCTTCGTCGGCTACGGTGGTTTTATTCTTAGGAACCCATCGCCTTTTGATCTTGCCTAGTCGACGGCGCTGATCTTGGATCATGTGCCGAACTTCATCTTCTCTCCCTTCACACTTGAGTCATTGAATTCTTTTCTGCGTCTTTGTGAAGAGATCGGATGGGCACCATTGGGGATTGGCTGATTCCTCATCATCAGCCTCCTCGTCGTCACGGTTGTTGTTGTTGCGGTCTTCGTCAATGAAGAAGTCTTGATGGATCGGGCCGAGCCGATCATTGACGGACCGCCGCCTCAGGTTTAGCTGAATGGCTCTCGGGATGAACCAGGTTGGGCTTTCAGCCGATGAGTTCCTGCGCTCGTCATCGCGGCGATCGTTGCACGCTGGGCAGTCATCTAGTGTCGGCAGCCTCATGCCAGATTTCCAACAGTACCTAAAAAATCACAATGCCAATGCGGATCGGCACTGTTGTGGCTCGCCTCGTACCGGTGGTTTTAGGTTTCCGGCTCGTGCCGATGGGGTGCTTCATCGCGGGCTTCTTCCCGCCAAGGCCGGTGCTGAGGACGGCGTCAGCTGTCATCACGGACTCATCGTCGGTCAGCTAGTCTGATAACGGGACGCACCATATTGATTGGCGTGGCGTGATGTCCAGTCGGCTCATCTTCTGCCTTGGCCCCGATTGATGTGTTGACTAAGCCGTGTGCCATTCTGTTCTGTCGATCGGCTCGCTTGGGGCTGGCTTGAACTGTGTTAACTGGGAAAGGGTTGCCGTCTACCTTCATTGGCCGATTTGAATCAGCGAACTTTAATTTCCGGCTTTAATTGCCGATTGGATTTGCCGCCAAAAGACTTTGCAATCGTTAGTGGCATGGGATGTGGAGTTGTGCCACTTGCAATATTTGTTCTTCTTTAATTCCTTGGCCGACGAGATCACGTGATTTTTAGGGAGCTGAATTTGTTTCTCCTTGAGCAGCAAGTCGAAAATCCTGTCGGCCTTGGTGATGTCGAAGTCATATCTCTCTTCTTTGGTCGTCTTCGGCAGCCATTGGCAGACGATGGCCTTTTTGTTCTTGGCCCATTCAGCTGCTGCCACTTCTGCGTCATCGTCGTCGGAATCATAGTCTGATTCAACGATGACCTGAGTTATGTTTTTGACGGCCTTCCTGGTGTCTTGGAATCGCTGCTCATGGGCTGTCACCTTCTGTGCCAAGTGGGTTAGGCTGTCGAAGTCCTGCGCAGAGAATCGCTCTCGGATCGACGCGATTAAGCCATGAAAGGCCAAATCGGCCAGCTGGGCGTCCGATAGCACCAAGCTGTAGCATTGGTTCCTCATCTCCCTAAAGCGTTGGATGTATTCTTGAACCGATTCGTTGTATTTTTGCCTGATGCTGGTGAGGTCCAACAACTTCATCTCATGGTTGCTGGAGTAAAAGTAGCTGTGAAATTGCTTTTCGAGATCGGCCCAGCTCTGTATTGAGTTGTAAGGCAATGAGGAGAACCAGGTAAAAGCCGATCCCGAATGAGACAGAGGGAACAACCAAACTCTCAAGGCGTCTGTAACCGATGCTTCGTCGCACTGTGCCAAGAATCGGCTAACATGCTCATAAGTTAAAACGTTGTCTTGCCCTGAGAACTTTAAAAAATCTGGGATCTTGTATCGGTTGGGCAGCGGAATCCGCTCGAAGTGCTCTGGATAGGGATACCGATACATGTTTCCTCAGTCTTTTGGCTTTATGCCGAATTGATCGCGCATGACATCTGCGATCAGATCAGCCCAGGTCCGGTTGTCCTGCTGTATCGGCTCGTATGGGTCATATGGTGCAGATGCTTGCCGATACAGCGACGGTGGCGTCTAAGGCCTGTAGTGATGGTCTTGACAGCCTCCTTGATACTGGTAGTGATGATCAGCAGGAGGGCGGCCGATGTGCCGGTGGTGGCGTTGGTGGTCCAGGGAACAACTGTCGGCCACTGGCGTTGTACCATCTGTCCAGGTCAATATGGGGAATCGGCTCTGACTGCCGATTGTCGTTGAACATGTTAGCAATCTGATCCTGGGGCAGCGGTTGCTGTCGGTTCAGCATAGTAATCACTGGCCTTGTAGCCAATTCAGTTGGATTTGGCTGGCCGAGGACCCCTCCTGGCGGCCCTGGTTGTGTTGGTGGTGAGATCGGCCGATTTTGGGTGACCAACGTCCTGTAACCAGGAAACAGGTCGTCTGTGAAGTACATCGGCGCCCGTTGCAGCTGGTCGGCTATCTTGGCGTCGACCACAGTAGCGATCATGTTGTTGAGAGTATTGATCAGGATGCTACTTTGGTTGACCAGCGTGTGGTGAACGGCTGAATCAATTCGGTCTTGCAAGGTATATAGGGCCGAATCATCTTGTTCCTGAATCGGCTCCTCCATCTTCTGCTTGCCCTTTGACCCACTAGAGGAGGATGCCTTGAGCTCGTCCATGCTGAATTTATACTTCTCATGTACAGCCCCGGATCTGGTCTGAGTGAATGATTGCAAGTAGTTGGCCTGGAGCTCTTCCACCATCTTCTTATAATCGGCCTGCTGCTCAGCCGATAACTGCTCCATCTTTACAGGCACGATATTGTCTTGGGAAACATTGGGGCTCTTGGAATCGACCATCTTGCCGGCTGAGTCGATACGTCTTAGTCGAGATCTGCTTAGCTCCAGTGCAGGTCCTTCTCGGCTTCCTGTGCAATACAGGGCGTGCCAGTTAGTTTGATCTGTTAACTAACAAGAAAAAAAGGAAATATGTGTTAAGTGTTAGGTTAGATCCCCACTGGATCGGCTGAGGGAACCCATGAGCATATATTTGCTATCCTAAAATATATTTAAGCCAAGCGACTAGAATGGATCGGCTATATCGAGACAGCATTAACCGCTTAACCCAAATACGGTAAAGGATAATGAATATATGTGTTGATAACCTAGCCGATACTGGAAAGCTAACAATGGATCGGCTAGTACTCCGATGATTCTTATGAAAAGATATCATCCTTGAACCAGGTGCTTAGCTCAGAAATCGGCCGTCGGCTGTTGATGGCAGGCCGATTTCGGCTTATGATGTTCGATAAGAACATGATCTTAACATAAGTGGCAGTACTAATACAAATATAATAATAAATATACTAAAAGAAATATATTAGGGCAGATAAGGCCGGCTGAAACCCCGGCACTGTCTCTTAAACATATAAATATAACCGAACAGATCTCTGGAAGTTCTAAAAACGACTTAATAGTTCAACGTTGATGCAGCATTAAGTATAAAAAGAACAACCTGCTCTGTTGTAGCTGATTTATACTTCTCGAGACGGTAGATACTGCATATAAACCAGCCAACCTTTAGATCTAGCCTTATTGGCTGCGGGTTCTTAATAGAACTGGCCAATGGCAGGATAGATCTAAACATTGCTCCAATTTATATGCGATATATGATAAATAGCGCAGTATAAACCCCTGAATCTAATGTGTCATTACGATGGAAGCATTAGAACCAGCAAAACATACTACTAACGACAAGCATTACCTGGATTTGGGGATCGAAACGATGCAGCCCGTAGCCAAATCAATTGCTCCTTTGAAGAAAAAAGGTTGGCGATGCGCCGAAGGTTGTTTGATTGATTGTGTGAATGAATTTTACAGGGGATCTCGGGTCCTCTTTATACCCAAGATAACATTATCTGTACAAACCCTGGACTCTATCTAAACTACTATTTAAAACACGACGATATCTCAGGAAGGACCCACTCCGCATTACAACGAACAGTTGAAACAAACTCCAAATTTACAGATATAATTGCCGTTACAGGACTCTATCCATAGATGGCAATATCTTTTAACGCACAAGCTGATAACCGAATCTTCTATTTATCTTCAAACATCTGCACCAGAAATGGTTTTATCTTCTCTGAACCTAGAATCGGCTATCGGCCGCTCTTGTCCGATTCAAACTTAGTCGGCTGGCCTCGTAGCCGATTGCTTATCAGCCGATGCAGCCTCTGTTTCTCCGTTAAACCAGCCGATCCGATTTTGTTTCACCTTTGACAGGACTTAGGGATTCAATTACCAAATTTAGGTGTTAACACATTGATGAATCCTTTTACGTACAACGGCTTCAGGTGCCGATTTTTGGTCCCCTCGGGTTTGTCAAAAATAGCTTGGTCCGGGGAGAGTGCTAGTTTCGCCAAGTCATCCTCGATAGTGTCTACATCGGCTTCAGGAGCACTGAATTCGGCTGGCAATATGAACACCATGTTGACTGATGCAGAAACTTTGCCTTTCCCTTTGGCTGCCCTCCTGGCTTGATCGGCTGAACTTTCCGCTGGCTCGTCGGCTGGCGCTGTTTTTCTCTTGGGCCTCCACTCTCGCCTGCTCTTGCCCAACCGACGGCGTTGATCTTTAATCATCTGCCGAACTTCATCTTCTCTCCCTTCATGCTTGAGTCATTGAATCCTTCTTTTCTGCGTCTTTGTGAAGAGATCGGACGGGCACCGTTGGGGGTTGGCCGATTCCTCGTCGTCGGCGTCTTCTTCGTCGTAGTAGTCGTCGTTTTCGTTTTTGTCGAAGAAGTCTTGATGGATCGGCCCTAGCCGATCGTGAACGGACTGCCGGCGCTGGTTGAGCTGAATGGGCCTTGGGGCGAACTGAGTTGGACTGGTAATTGGCCGGCTTCTATGTTCGTCCTCGGGGTACTCGGTGTAAGCTGGACAGTTTTCTATCGTTGGTAGCCTCATCCCGGTCTCCCAGCAGTGCCTGAAGAATTCACAATGCCAATGGGGATCGGCACCGCTGTGATTCTCGTCATACCAGCGGCCTCGCGTTTTTGGCCTTTGCCAATGAAACCTTTCAAACTGAGCTTCTTCCCGCCAAGATTGCGGTTGGGGGCGGCGTCGGCTGTTCGTGTCGATCGGCCGTTGATCAGCCAATCGGGCAACAGGGCGCACCATGTTGATTGGCACGACTTGGCTTCCAGTTGACTCTCCTTCTGCATTGACCCCTTTCAAGCTAAGTTGTACGTCATTCTACGCTGCCGATCATCTTGCCTAGGGCCGATTTGAACCATATTGATTGGGAAGGGGTGGCCATCTACCTTCATCGGCCGATTGGAATCGACGAACTTGAGTTTTCCAGCTTCTATTGCCGACTGGATTTGCTGCCTAAAGACTTTACAATCATTAGTGGCATGGGATGTGGAGTTGTGCCACTTGCAATATTTCTTCTTCTTTAGTTCTTCGGCCGATGGGATCACGTGGTTTTTAGGGAGCTGGATTTGTTTCTCCTTGAACAGCAAGTCAAAAATCCTATCGGTCTTAGTGATGTCGAAGTCATATCTTTCTTCTTTGGCCGTCTTCAGTAGCCATTGGCAGACAATGGCTTTTTTGTTCTTGGCCCATTCGGCTGCCGTCACTTCTGCGTCATCGTCATTGGAATCAGAGTCTGACTCAACGACGACTTGAGTTATGTTCTTGACGACCTTTCTACTGTCTTGAAATCTTTTGTTTATGGGCCGTCACCTTCTGTGCCAGATGTGCCAGGCTGTCGAAGTCCTGAACGGAGAAACGTTCGCGGATCGGTGCGATCAGGCCATGGAAGGCCAAATTGGCTAGCTGGGCATCCGACAACACCAGGCTGTAGCATCGGTTCCTAATTTCTCTGAAGCGTTGGATGTATTCTTGAACCGACTCGTTGTGCTTCTGCCTGATACTAGTGAGGTCCGACAACTTCATTTCATGATTGCCGGAGTAGAAGTAGCTATGAAATTTTTCTTCGAGATCGTCCTAGCTCTGAATTGAGTTGTAAGGCAATGAAGAGAACTAGGTAAAAGCCGATCCTGAAAGGGACAGGGGGAACAAACGAACTCTCAAGGCGTCTGTAGCCGATGCTTCGCCGCACTGCGCTAAGAATCGACTGACATGCTTGTAGGTCAAAACGTTGTCTTGCCCGGAGAACTTTGAAAAGTCTGGGATCTTGTATCGGTTGGGCAACGGAATCCACTCAAAATGCTCTGGATAAGGATACCGATACATGTTCCCTAAGTCCTTTGGCTTGAGGCCGAATTGATCGTGCATGACGTCTGCAATCAAATCGACCCAAGTTTGGTTGTCCTGCTGTATCGGCTCATATGGATAATACGGTGCAGGTGCTTGCCGATACAGTGGTGGTGGCGTCTGAGGCCTGTAGTGATGATCTTGGCGGCCTTCCTGATACTGGTAGTGGAGTGGATGATCAGCGGGAGGCGGCCGATTTGGTGGTGGTGTTGGTGGACCTGGGAACAACTGTCGCCACCGGCGTTGTACCGTCTGTCCAGGTCAATCTGGACAATC
Source organism: Oryza australiensis (assembly GCA_019925245.2). Taxonomy (NCBI): domain Eukaryota; kingdom Viridiplantae; phylum Streptophyta; class Magnoliopsida; order Poales; family Poaceae; genus Oryza; species Oryza australiensis. Next base: position 120,479 of record JAIFGZ020000391.1, on the reverse strand, counting down.
GGTTCTAACTGCCGATTATCGTTGAACATGTTAGCGATCTGGTCCTGGGTCAACGGTTGTTGCCGGTTCAGCATAGTGATCATCGGTTTTGCAACCAATCCGGACGGATTCGGCTGGTTGAGGAGCCCTCCTGGCGGCCCTAGTTGTGCCGACGACGGGATCGGCCGATTCTGGGTGACGAACATCCTGTAACAAGGAAACTGGCCATCTGTGAAGTATGTCAGCCCCCGTTGCAGCTGGTCGGCTATCTTGGCGTCGACCACGGTAGCGATCATGTTGTTGAGAGTGTTGACAAGGATGCTACTCTGGTTGACCAGCACGTGATGGACGGTCGAATCGATCCGGTCTTGCAAAGTATGCAGGGCCGAGTCATCTTGTTCCTGAATCGGCTCCTCCACCTTTTGTTTGCCCTTTGATCCACTGGAGGAGGATGCCTTGAACTCGTCTATGCTAAACTTGTACTTTTGATGTACAGCCCCGGATCTTGTCTGGGTGAATGATTGTAAGTAGTTGGCCTGGAGCTCTTCCACCATCTTCTTGTAATCGGCTTGCTGCTCAGCCGATAATTGCTCCATCTTCACAGGCACGATGTTGTCCTGAGAAACATTGGTGCTCTTGGAGTCGACCATCTTGTCGGCTGCGTCAATGCGTACTAGCCGAGTTGACAAAGAAAGTCCCAGTGGACGTGCCAAGAAGCGTGTTGACAAGAAATTTCTCTCACTCGCTGGCTGGGAGATCGCTAACTCCGGTGCGAGTCCTTCTTGGCTACCTATGCTGTTCAAGGCGTGCCAGTTGGTTTGATCTGTTAACCAACAAGAAAAATAGATATATACGTTAAGTATTAAGTCAAATCCTACTGGATCGGCTACAGGAGTCAATTTACTTATATTTGCTATTTCGAAGTGTATTTACGCTAAGTGATTAGAATAGATCGGCTGCTGCCGAGACAGTATTAGCCACTTAACCCAAATATACCACAGAATAATAGATACATGTTTTAACAAACTTAGCCGATGTCATAAGTCCAACTATAAATCAGCTAATACTCCGATTTATCTTATGAAAAGATATTGATCTGAGCTAAATGTGCTAAACCTAGATCAGTCGGCTGTCGCCTGTAGCTGACAAACTGATTCTGGGTTAGGGCATTTAACCAGAGCAAGATCTTAATATAAGAGGTAGTTTTAATAATCTTGATGACAAATATATCAAAAGAACATTAAAACAGATAAAGCCGACTGAAACCCTGGCACTGTCTCTAAGTAAAACACATCTGGCCGAATAGATCATAAAAGCTCTAAAAATGACTTAATAGTTCAACACTGATGCAGCATTAAGTATAAAAAGAACAATCCGATCTATTGTAGCTGATGTAAATACCTCGAGACAGTGGATATCGCATATAATCCTGACAACCTTTAGATCTAGCTCTATCGGCTGTTGGTTCCTGATAGAAGTAAACCGATGACAAGATAGATCTAAACATTGCTCTAGATTATATACGATATATGATAACTAGCGCAGCGTAAATTATCGAATTTAGAGTGTCATGACGATGGAAGCACTAAATTCGACAAGATACACCACTAATGACAAACATTTACCTGAACTTAGCGATCGAAACGATGCAGCCCGAAGCTGGATCAATTGTTCGTCTGAAGAAAAAGGAGGCGATGCGCTGAAGGTTGTATTGATTGTGATTGTCTGGAATACAGGGGGTCTCGGTTCCTATTTATACCCAAGATAGCATTATCTATACAGACCCTGTACTCTATCTAAACTACTATTTAAAATACGACGATATCCCGGGAAGGACCCATGCTGCATTACAATAAACAGTTTAAACAAAATTCCTAATTTACAGATACAATTGCCGTTACAGGACTCAATCCATAGATGACAATGTCTTTTAACGCGCAAACTGATAACCGAATCTTCTATTTATCTTCAAGCACTTTCATAGGAAACGGTTTTATCTTCTCCTCTGACTCAGCATCGGCTATCAGCTATCCTCATCCGATCCAACCTTAGCCGATTGACCCTGTAGCTGATCATTACTCAGCCGATTTGAGCATAGTCGACGCAGCCTCTGCTTCTCCGCCAAACCAGTCGATCCGATTCTGTTTTAACCTCGCTAGAACTTAGGGGTTCGGTTACCAAATTTAGCCATTAACACTCACCGACAACAAAAGCTGAGGTGATACTTATCAACCCCTGGCAATCAACATGTCTGCTCACCAACAATGTTCACTTTCCAATAGTCATTCCATTTTCCCTTATGTGCATGGACACGCCGTGGACAATCATCCTTCATGCACTTCACATCATACACATAGTTGGTAGACTTCACCACCCTAAACTCTCTATGCAAGGAGACCGCCCAATGCTTCACCGCCTCTTTCATGTCTTCCTTATGATCATACCTGGCACCCTGGATTATCTCATTATCCTTGTATTCGAAGGATACTTGCTGCCCCTCTGAGATAACAAGTTGAGAGAAATTAGCTTTTGTCCAATCAATGGGCATTGCATCTTCTTCCTCGTCCGATGATTCATCGCCCTCCACCTGCTTATTTTCAGAATCTTCCATCTCCATTTCCTCAACAATTGCCTCGATTCTCTCCCCCTCGTCTGCCACGCCAATCGCCTCCTCCAACCTTGCTTCATTACCCCCAGTTCGTGTCGATGGCCCAACATTCTCCACGACATTGCTAGGACCTTGACCATCCTTTGTTTGCACTATAAAGCTGCTATCGATTTCATGCAATGCCACAAAAATAACAAGAGGCCAGGACATTTTAAAAGCCATCTCCATATAACGTGTCCATGACTTAGTGTTATCTATAGGCATTAGTCCCAATAATATCCTTCTGTTGCACGACTGACTACAACGGACAGGGACATTGTGTTCACTCTTGTATCCATTTTAAATCCACGTAGCAACCAATTATATACTAACTCAAATGTTTTATCGGCTAACCTATCGATGCCCTTCGATTTCATCCTAAATTCTGACATATCAACACCATCTGGACCATATCTAACGTTGCCTTCACCATGAACTGTCTGAAATATGACCTTATTTGTCATTGTGACTGATAAACAGATTAAAACTGAGTTTATTTTATACTACGAATATGTTGCCTAGATCAATCTGTGACTAAGTTAAATTCTATAACAATATGTTCTCTATTCTAGATCTTAAATTCTATAACAATATGTTCTTTATTCTAGATCTTAAAATATACCGAATGGCTTTGTTCATCTAGATCTACCGCCAATCGAACTTATTTTCTACATATGTTCATCCAAATCGGTCAAATTACCTCAAATAAATAATGCCGTAATTTATAAATCAAGAACTAAGTGCTAAAAAAATTACATAGATAAGGATATATCCTACATATGTTCATCTAAATCGGTTTGTCCTATGTCGAATTGTCTAAAATAAATCATGCCCTAATTTTTAAATCCAGATCATATTGCTACACATCTATTCAAATAATATAGACATAGATCAGAATATATTCTACTTATGTTCATCTAAATCAGTTTGTCCTATGTCAAACTCCCTAAATTAAATCGTGCCCTAATTTATAAATCTTGATCTAACTACTAAACAACTATTCAAATATTCAAAAAATATTCTATTTTTTCTAATATTCTACCACAAATAAATATCACAAACTCATTGAATGTGGGACATTGTATTTACCTAGGATCGAGTAGGCACACCGACGGGCTTCGCCGCTCTCCTTTTTCTTCCTCACCCCTCTCTCGGTTTTTCCCGAAGTTTCGAACGTCGCAAATGACATGCCATCGGTGAACTGGGCTTATATATGGTGGCGCCCAAAAATCGCCCTTGCAGAGGGCGATTTTACCAAAAATCGCCCTCTGCAAGGGCGGCAAGGGGGCCGCCTTGAAAATTGCCTTTACAGGCGGCCCCCTACTGCTACAGCGAAAAAACGCCCTTGCCAAGGATGACAAGGGTGTTTTTTGCAAAAAGCCGACGGCGTGGCAGAGGGCACCCAACGACCATATGCCACGTCAGCAAAATCGCCCTCTGGGAGGGCGATTTTAAATCTCTCCTCCCGGAGAGCGATGGGAGATTACTTTTGCAATTCTTTCAAACCTAAAATTATTTTTGAATTTTTTAAAAAATAAATACTAAAAATTCACCCATGCTTTCCCATCTCCGACCCTCGGCCCATAATCCCCGTCACCTTCCTTGCAAACTCCACGCTCCCCTCGCCTTCCTCGTGACCTCCTCCATGCCGCCACCGATCTCCATTGTGAAAACAGCGTCGCCCTCGCCGAGACTCCGCCGCGCTCATCCTCTTCCTCTTGCCTCCATTGGTCGCACGCCGGCGGAAGACCTCCATTACGTCGTGTCCCGTCGCCCTTGGCCACCTCTCCATTCCGCTCTTCAGCCACCGACGCACGAAGGTAAAGTTGCGAGGGAAGGCCCTGGTACCACAGCCAACAGGATGTGGGCTCGCCATCTGCTCCACGGCAACGGTCGCCGCAACCGACCTTCTGCGGCCTAAGACAGCGGCGGTCGATCTGCCGACGCCCGACGCCACGGTCACTCCACCTCTGAGGCCAAACAAATCCGGTCGCTCCGTCCACGAGGCCACCGCCCGAACGACTCCACCACTGTGGCCAAGCAGATCCGACCAACTGTAGAGCATATGCAACAGCTGCCCAATACCCTCTAAAATCCCTATTTTTAACTAATTTGAACAAAATTTATCTTCCAATAGATTCCCTATCTCATGTCCAAAAAAAATTGGTTCCCTTTCCCATCATTTTCGTTCTTCACAAATAGCTAACCGAGTCTGGCGCCCAATATCAATTTCGCGCCATTGCGCTTCTTCCCGCGTGTGTATTTTTGGTGTCGCGCGCCTGTCCTGCTCGTCCCCCGCCGTCGCATCCTCCCCCGCCTCCTCTACCATCGTCGCCCCTTCTCGACCCCTCCTCGTACAGGGCCGTCGCATCCTCCACCGCCGCAGCCTCTCCCCGTCGCCTCCTCGTACCGACGTCACTGCGCTCCTCCCCCTTCCTTTCCTTCCCACTGCCGCATCCTCTCCCGCCGTCGCATCATCCTATAGCGTCTTCGAAATCAGGCCCAAAGCAATTTTATATTTATAGGAAACCAGGTTTTAAGACTTCTGTTGGATAAGAGATGATGTATTGGGAATTAAATTTTTTAGGAATGACTGAAAACACAATTATTAGGAATTTATTTAGTCATTCTGTTGCATGTGCTCTTAGGACGCTGCCTACGAGGCTGCCACTCCAAGCCTATCCACCCCGAGGCCAACCTGATCCGATCTCTGCTTGTGCCTGACAGAGTGAACCATCTTCATTGCTTGGTGGAATGCCTCTCATTTGAGCTGGTACTGGTACAGACTGCTTGTAAGTATTAAGTTAATTTGAGCTTCATAAACACTGTACTACACAGGCTTACAACAGTTGGGAACGGGACCAATTTGTATGGATGACACCCTTACATCGCGACTCTACCATCCGAAAACAATCGGGTAGACTTGATTTTTACATCAACAAGAATAGCTCCTAATTCATTTATCTGCACACTTTGTCCTTGGAAGTCAAAACTGTAAATTCACTAAAGTCTGCATTATCTTCGTCGATAGACACCGACCACTTCCAATCAAGAAAATTCTTGTTTAGTTTCATCAAACCTTATGGTACAATTATGTCTGTGGATTGTACTTTAGCTCGCAAGTCTTTCTTCTCAAGCTCTTGAATTTGGAGAAAAAGGGTAAAAGTTTCTTGTTATTCTTTTTCCTTTTGAAGACTTCCCTTCGGTGTTCTTCATTTGCTGCTGAGAATTTGGTTGGAATTGTGTAGTGCCACATCATTGACATGAAATTGTTAACATCAAAATTTGGTATTGTTTTTTCTTTAATGGATTCGATTAAGAAAATAAGCCGATTGGTAGATGGAAGTTTATTCAGATCAAGCTGAATTGAAAGAGTAATCGTGAAGATCACGCCAAGATAGTTTTATATTTTTTTAAGTATATCTGTCAAATAGGTGGGATTACTTATTTTTCTTTTATTGTTAGGAGTCTTACTCTTATCTCGTGTCTAATCAGTACTTGTATCAACTCGAGGGTACCGGGGTCTTTGTAAACTATCTTCATAGATCAATACAATTACTTTCGGTGTATCATCACCTTTTATTTCGACGAGTTCTTAGTTTCGAGTTGGCTGCATTGGTTTAGATCTCTGGTGAGGAAGTAAGTTCCGTCAACTTCTCTTGAATCGGTGTGGCTAGAATTTTCCTCGGTTAAGTCCGATATTCTATTCAAGTTGATGCAAGCGTTGGCTATTAGATATATTGATTTCATCTTTAACTGTATCACTGTTTAGAGTCATATCGGTTTTGTTAGGACTTTCTCGGTTAGGTTAGATATTATGACTAAGTTGGTATTTCTCTAATCACATTGTTGTTTTAAATTGATCGGTATATCCATCACGTTTGTGTAGAACTATCGACAGTTAGGTTCAATCTATTAGATCGCTGCTAATAAGTTTAGTTCTAGTAAGCCAATAGTTTTTATGCAACGTTTATTGAAGTTCTAGCTGATGAGTTATCATTATTATAGACTTTAGCTATCAGATATATTAGTTAGCTAGCTGATATACACTTTAATTTACTTAGAGCATCCCCAACAAATGCCCTAAAAGGTTTCCTAAATCCGTTTTTCCATATTTTATTAGAAAAATTCGTTCCAACAGAGTCTTTATATAGATCCCTAAAAAAAGAGGTTATCAAAAATTGCTTTTTCATTCTTAAAACTGAGAAGAGCTGATCCGTTCCAAAAATAGATTTTTCCTTTCAGCGCGCGCGCAGAGCAAGTCTCCCACGAAATATTTTCAGCACACAATCCACTCTCCCGCGAAATAGACGGTGCCTTTTTCCAATCTATGTGTAGCCCAGCTGTTGGAGAAGGCGCTGAACAGAGGCGGTGACGGCACACTGGACAGGCAGGGCAGAACAATGCGGCGTCGGACTGGCCCGTCAGACTGTCTGCAGCATGTAGTATATCCGCAATGAACTCAAAATCATTGTCATAACACGACTCCAGGTAATAATGCATCAATGCACTATGTTGTTCATTCTGAAAAACCTTGCCAATGTCCTCGTACAACACCAGTGCCTTCTCACGTGTTAGAGACTAGAGAAAATAATATAATCTGAATTAACTAAACACTAATTACTCATTTAACAACATTTTAACAACACAATAGAGAGTTTACACCAAGAGAGAGTTTACCCTAACCCTTGCCAGATCATGTCGCCGCTCGCGAAGATTCCCACAATCGTTGCCGATCTCTGATCTTCGCTCACGGCGCCAGTCAGACCTGATGACCTGGAGAGCTCGACGACGGCACAAGCCAGACCTAGCATGTGCACTGCAGATGACCCATTTTACAGCTTATGTCGGTGATGGCGATAGCCAATTGAATGCGTCTAATAAAAAAACAGCATCAGCCAGCCCGCCAGACCGGGATGAGGAGCGACGACGCCTGGAGATCGTTGATGCACTGCAAATTAGCGTCTGGACACTCATGCCTACACAAGGCGAGCGCGATGATGGCACCTGGACATGCGCGCCTACACAAGACGAGTTCGCGCGTGCCTGCACATGACGATCGCGCACCTGAGATCGCCGATGCCCTCACGCACGCCTACGACCTTTACCACAAATAGATTTCTGTTTCGTTTTCCCATGAAATTTCCAATCTATTCATAGGACCTAGTTAGTTGTTGAATAGGGAAGCTCCTGGATAATCTGTCGGGTATAATTTTGATTTGATGCTCTAAATATTTGGAGGATTTTCTATATATTCTTTTTTGAACCATATTATGAGATCCTGTTGGGGATGCTCTTATATCAGACCACCAGCCGATGTATGCTTTAACCATCAGGTTTACATATACACTTTTTCACGGCGTAAGCATCGTTGACGCCGTGGTTTAACATGACAAACCAATAACGTTAGCGTCGTCCCTCTTCCCCCTCCCGTGGAATCTAAGTCACTGATACGAAGGAGGTCGGCGCCTATAACTCTGACGATGAGGACCTATTTGTAATAAAAAAATATTTAAAAACAGGTTGTCAGTGTCAATGACACCGATGCTATTTGTAAATATTTTTATTACAAGTAGTTTTTTTAGAAAAATACAAATAAGTTGTTGGCTTCAATGACATTGACACCGACTCCATTCATACAAGTAAATTAGCTTTAGCGAGGAGACTAAAGGGACAGCGTCAATTACCTTGGTGTAACGAAAAGGGTTTATTTCTACAATAAGTTTTTCTCTAAGTTTATTTATAAAATATTCTTTTTAAAAAGACTAAAATATAAAAAATTCAATCCGATTCACTGTTGCACTGTTCAGCTTCTCGTCATAGATATGAAGCCCATCTCAAAAGGGTTTGGTGTTTTCTCTGGTTTAATAATTATATAATGCTGCATATAGTACGTAGGCTGAGTTTGCATATTTATTACATTGTTTTCTATGAGCACGTCGTTTTCTAAACTATTTCCTTCATCGAAAATAAGTACACTTATCTGGTTCACGAGTGTGGGGGATATCACTCTGAGGTAACCTACACAAGGGAAAGAAGACCGGTAGAAGTGGACATATGGACCTCAGGTCGGGGTCGGCAACCCGACCTCATACAAGGTCGGGCATCTCGACCCCTGCCCCCGGGTCCGATCTCAATCCGCTAATCTTGACCTCAACTCTTTGTCCCGACCCTAAAAGGGACGCCATGTTTTTGGGAGCGAGGCTTCCTTGTAAGTTTGGTAGGCCTCACGGACGGGACAAACAAGAGATCACCCGATAGAGAACAACATCATTTGACAGCACTGCTCATAGGACAACGATTCGGTTTTACTTTTCAGAATATCTCTGCATTTGCTTTTTATTTTATGACCAAGCTTTTTTGAGCCCTAAGTCCCCTTTGTAACTGCCTCTTAAACTATAAAAGGGATGGCAGGATGAGCGGGCAAGAGGTTGGCACCTAGTTCGCTGAGGATTCAATTTGGTTTCATCTTATAAACTTTGATCATACTCCACCTCAACAAAAACCAACTTATAAACTTTGATCATACTCCACCTCAACAAAGAACACTGGACGTAGACCTATTATCCTCCGGTCCTCCGGGAGGGCTGAACCAGTATAAAAATTTATTTGTCTCTTGGCTCACTTAGTGTTCGAGTTGACCATCAGAACATCGGTAAGACGTCCTGACCACTCTTTTCATCTCCTTGGATAACCCAATCGAAGGACTACGGACCATCCTGTTGACAATGAGAAAAGTGTATTTATTTGGGAAGGAGGAAGTATTAAATTGTACGTTTTAAAATATATATAATATTTTAAAAAATCAAATCAATTTATTTTTAAGTTTATAATATTTAATTCTTAATAAATAATTATTTTTCTTGTTTTATGTACCATAGAGCCGTTCCGCCCAAACGAACACACTGTTAGTAGTGCACATTAATTTATTTAATTCGGCACCTGTGGTCCCATTTGAATTAGGGGTGTCTGATGAATTAAAGTGAATTTATGATATTTATTTGAGGATAAAAATGCATGAAATAAATATTTAAAAGTAAGAAAAAATGTTAAGAAAATATAAGAAATATTGATGATCGAAGTTTTCAGAGAAATCACATCTACCGTCCCACCTACTTTTTAGATAGCTACATATAAACTTAAATTAAATTAAGGTGAATGTTTCTTATAGTAAAATAATAGGTTTACATTTCATGAAAAATATATCTTTATTTATTTTGTGTAACATTATAATAGATTTTTAATTCGTAGGAAAGCACGAACATTCATTCTGCTAGTGTCATTAAAAATCTCACATTTTAATGTTTCTTATATACGTTGGTATGGAGATGAACGTTGCTGCCGTCTGGTCCGCCACTGTGACCACCATAGTGGTCGCGAGGATGGTGAAGAGAAACTAGGCGCCACGGTGGCGGTGGAAAAACCGCCGCCCCTTCCGTTGGTGGTGAGCGGCGTATCTTTGATAATCCCGGCGATGACCTAGGTCCTGGGCGGTGGTGGAGGAGGTATATATATAGGAAGCTGGGGAGTGTGTTCATGGTGAGTTTCGTGGACAAAGGTGATGTTCCTGATAGATCGGGCCGGAGCTGTAGGGCGGCTTGTTAAAGTATTTGGCAGTTAGAGATATATTAGGATAAAATTAATTTGTATGGACTCTTTTCTTGTGTCTATATCCTATATTATCTTCTCTCCATGTACTCTTATATATACTGTCCTTTTCAGTCTTGATACAATAAACCACGTTACTTAGTATTTCTCTCCCTATTTAATATGATACCAGAAGGACGACTTAGAGCCACCACTCAAGCTTTCACCATTGTCCTCGGGAGGGTTTTGATCTTCCGGGGACGACCACCGTTTTCTTTTTCTTTGTCATCGTCGATTTCTTCGTTGTTCATGGTCGTCATCTAGTAGCTGCAGTAGCATCACCTTCCATCTGGACCTGACGGCTTGAATCGGGCATGGAGCAGACTTGGAATCCCACGGTCTCATCGGATCCTCACTACCCCGCCCTCTACCGCCACTGGGGCAACGAGGCCCTCCCTACCCCGCGATCGTCACCGGAGGGCAGAGGCTGGCCCATGCGCCGATCAGCTCCACCCTCTCTGTCCCAGCTCAACTCCACCCAGGCCCCGGCTGGATTTGAGGTCCCTAGCTCCCTCACGGTGCTTTCTCGACACCACCACCGCCAGGTCACATCATCGGGCACCCGCTCCCGTACGTGTCGGGGCCCCTCCGACGCCTCACCGCCGGCCCCGATGACCTCTCCCCACCACCGATGTTGCCTGGATAGGGCACCCGTCGCGAGCTCCTCCCCCTGTACCTAACCTTCGGGCACAGCTCCCTCCTACGTCACCCTCTCCCTTCGCCCAGTGGGGCGAGGGCGGCTCCTTGTCGCACCACCTCTAGTTGCGCCTGCCGCCACCATCCTCAGCCTCATTCTTGGATCCTCTGTCTTCTTCCTTGTCGGCTAGCCACGATCGGGACCTCTTCGCTGCCCACCGCGGACCCTGGCCTCTGGCGGCTCGCCACCGCCCACCGACCTCGGCTCCACTTGCTGACAGCGCCTCTACCATGGCCACCTTGCTCCTTGCCGCTGGCTGACCACCAGCTGGCCTCCTTTGCCGATCCCTCGGGATCGTTTCCACCACGATGGCGTGACGCTCCCTACCTTGCTCTTTCTGCTATCTTCTTTCTGCTCAATCTCTCTTCTGTGAACTTGCTTGAATGCAAGGGAGGAGAGAGAAGTGTGCATAGAAATCGTCGACTACTTATTGTTTGAATGCCTAACCTCGAAGCAAATCTGATTTGGTATACTCACGTGGTTACATCAAAGACATATCATCTCAAGATGGAACAACCGTACAAACCTATTGATTGATGGACACAAGAAACAAGCTACCAGGAGCAATAGAACACAAAAGGCTCAAAACAGTCTTTTTGCTCTTTGCTTGGGAAATCTAGGAGGAAAGGAATATGAGAATCTTTAGAGGAAAAGAGGCGACGGTCCATCAAATAATCAAATGTATCCGAGAGGGGCCTTTTGCATTTTTCTTTTGCTTATATCGAGAAGCCTTGCAGACAGGACAAGCATTTAAATTCGTATATTGCTTGTGGTATAATATGTAGTCGTTTGGACAAGCATGAATTCTATGGACCTCTAACCCCAGAGAACACAAAACCTGCTTTGTTTCATATATTGTCTCAGACATTGTGTTCACATCAGGAAGCATGGCCTTCAAAACTCCCAAAAGATGTGTGAAACTCTTATCTGTCCATCCACTACTTGCCTTTATGTTCATTAGGTCCAAGGTAGCTTACAATTTGATGTGTTTTGCCTTGCATCCGACGTATAGAGGCGTCTCCGAGTCACTGACCAACCTGCTGAACTTCATGAAATCTATCTCGTTGTAAGCGGGGTCCTCAACGTCACGTAACATGTTTTGTAGCAGATTGTGATCCATATCAACCATTTCACTGTCCATTGGAGAAGGTACCAACATGTCATGCTCATCTTCATCTTCCTGATTTTGTGCACCACTTCTGTGTGCAGCTACACCACTAACTGTTTCTTGCTCTTCATACTTCACCCAACATGTGTAGCCCTTCATGAATTCTCATTGTATCAAATGAGCGTGTACGTTCACTCTGCTATCGAACATATTCTCATTTTTACAATATGCACATGGACAACACATGTAATCACTCTTCCTTTTTTTATCTCCTCCGTGACGTTTATAAAATTTAATACACCATTTATATACTCTTTGCTATGACATCCCATAATATTTCTATACATCCAACTTCGATCCATTGCTGAGCTAAAAAAAGGAAAAATATTAGATAACATTTTGTAGGTAAGTATTTACCAGATTTATGAGAATTGACTACTATTTTTTAAATTACTTTTGCACTTTCTGATTTTTCTTTGAAAAAAGAGACAAAAATCGCCCTCTCTTCCTCCCACCAAAATAGTAAACAGTAAAATAATCAATACACTAGATAGTTGGGATATTTATAGCGTGCAATAAATATCTATAACGGCCAACAAACTAACAACGGTGACGGGTATTTATTTATCTTTGTCGGGCCTAAATACAAGTTCATCATCGGTGACAGGCCTAATTGTTATTTCAATCAGGCCTCAAGTTGGAGTCCGTCATTGATGAACATCAGTGATGTTCATCATCAGTGACGGGCTTTTTTAGGGCCCGACAAAGATAGCATCGATTATCTTTGTCGGGCCTTGATTTATGTCTGTCACCAGCAAAACCCAAGCATGTGAAATGCCGTAATAGATGAGAAAATCTATACTAGGTTTTAAAAGCATAACTGACATAAGTAATTATTTGGCCACCTCCTGACACCCAATTTTGCAGCATAAGCCAACTAAACATCTTGCATTTTATGGGGCCCATGCTTCCAAGTCAGCTTTTCATGATGGCGAGATTATCATTCCGTTGAATTGGAATTGATAAGCGGACTTTGCACGATATTTTTCATTGGCTGCCCATCGCCAGACAATTGAGTATTTCACTCTCTGTGTTAATTGTGGCGTTCTTATGCTAGAACCCCGCAAATGTGGAAGAATTCGGTGAGAAAGGCGACATTGAGGTTGTGACGGATGTCGCTAATCCATCTTTTCTGTTGCATGGCTTCCTCAATCGTGCGGTTCTTTCTTTTGGAGTGCCTATAAAGGTTTGGAGTGACTATACAGATATTCTCTTCTGCAGATTAATTGTTGGCTTTCTTAATTTATTGTTGAGCAATACTTGCATAGCTGCGCTACATATATACCCCTCATCAAGATCTGTATTTCCATGGACATTCATCTTGTCCATGCGCTAGCTAGAATCTTAAAAAAAACGTTGCAATTTTTTAATAGAACTTTTAAAGGTAATACTCTCTTCATCTTAAAATCTTAAAATATAAAGTGTTTTTAGACTTCTACTGATCTACGAGATGCTACATGACCAATAATATTTATAAAAAAACTTGTTCTAAATAAAAAGAGTTTAATTGATAAATATAGTAACATTATTCTTATGTGATCGATCTTTTTTATTTTTTCTATAGTAGCCATTAAAAATGTTTGACTTAGAATAATTCAAAATTATTATATTTTAATCTGGAGGGAGTATAATTGTATTATAATTATATTGTAACGTACTATAGTTATATTGTAATTTATATATAACTTGTATATAAGTATTAGAAACACATACAACTTCTATATAACCTGTACGTAAGGAAGTTATAAAGTAGGTACAGTTTAATTACACTAATTATATCATAGGTAAAATAGTTACACTATAATTATATAATTATATAGTTATATTTAAAAAATTTCTACCTAAAACTGGCGACAATATTAATAGCGATTTCCTTCCTTTAAGTGCTTATTGTTCAGATTGGAGGAAAAACAAAGGATTTGGATTCCTATGAGTATCATTTGGTTGTTAGGAATGCAAGTATAGAAAAACCAAAAGAAAATTTTCTTTTCTACAAGTTATAGAGAGAAAACACAGAAAATTTTCCATCCAATAAACCTCTTGAAATATTCATATGGATTAGGCTTATTCGGTTTGAAGGAATTTCAACTCATAGGAATAGGAACAGGGAACGAATAGGAATGCATGCACACAATGATCTTCAAATGGTTTAAGTAGATAGAAAAGTCTATGTTGTCAGGTATCTATAACATGGATACCCAGCAGAGGAGAATTACAGGCCACAAAGGCTAAGGCTCTTGAACGCTTGGGCGAACGATCCTCAACCTAGCTGACCCCAGGGGAACGGGCTCTGTGGGGGATGCCTCCCCGGGGTAGCCCACACTAAGAAAAGAAGGTCGGACCGGGAGTTCTCGGGCTAGGGTCGGAAGCCGGACCTCGGGCAAGGACGGTAGCCCGACCTCTGCCCTCAGGCCCGACCTCAGCCCCTTAGCTCGACCTCTACGTGCGGCTCCGACCTGAAAAGGGCAGGCCTTCCCCCTCGAGAAGGAGGCTTCCTTGACAGTCCTCGCAGGTAAGACAAGGGGGGACAAGTCGATAGAGGATAATGTCACCTAGCAAGACTGCGCACAAGATGCCTACAGCGAGCGGATCTCGAGGCAAGACTACACACAATACGCCCACAGCAAGCGGATCCCAAGACGATTCCATTTTGTTTATCAGGTTTAATCTGTATTGGCTTTTTGCTTTATGACTAGCTTTCTTGTGTCCCAAGCCCCTTGTAACTGCCTCCCTTGGACATTGGGGATCACGCGGGCATTGGGGATCACATCCAAGAACTCTCTCACACTTGTACTCAAACCCTAATCTTTCATCGCCCTAACACAGAACATAGGAGTAGGCTTGTTATCCTCCAGAAGGGCCAAACCTGTCTAAAACCTTGGCTCATCTTATTCCTGAGTTGACCATCAAGCTTATTGGTAGACGTCCCGACCACTCTTTCACCTCCTCGGGCAGCCCACTTGGAGGACTACCGACCACCCCATCGACATGCTCCGTCTCGCTTGTCACGCCCAAAAATTCAAACCAGAATTTCCGGGGCTATATGTGTATTAAAATCCTTGTTCAAGACCAGCCAGGGTACACATAATTGTTGATATTACAGTTCCACATCTTAGAAACAATACAAAAAGATTACAACAGAGCAGCGGAAAAAAGAAAAAGGATCTAAGCATAATATCGACGCTTGCAGAGCGGCTTCAACCACTCCACACGCAACGTCCAGAGCGTAGGGCAAGCCTACTCATCTTCGACTTGTTCGGCTTTAAGCTCAGGTTTTAGTGAAGAGGCAAGGGTGAGTACTTCCACGTACTCAGCAAGTCATACCGGGAGAGAGGGGGTATGAAATGCAAGGGGAGACAAGGATTTGGCTAAGGTTTGCTTTTTGCGAAAACAGCTAGAATTTTCACAAACAAGGGAGAGTTGAAGGAAAAAACAGTTGAAAACAAGTATTTAAGCAGTATTATTTTCCATCACTCCCAACGTTATCCCCACGTTGCGATAGGCTCAAACCATCCATCTACACTAGTCAAGTCCCATTATTCAGGTTTAGAAATGTGAACTAATCATGGTGATTCCGGTCGATCGCCCATTCCGGTCTGATCAGAGGTGTACATCTGTACCCACAAGACACAACCCCACAACATGTTTTTCGTGCGCCAGAATACTGCCACAGTACCCCAGAAAGGGACTGTGATAGGACCTTTCATATAACCCTCCACTAACCAAGCGAACCACACCAAGGTTTCGCCCCCACTCCCATTCCTAGGCTGTGGGCATCCCCGCCCCCCGAGTGCCACGGTGAATCCGACAGCCCAGCAACCGGTAAGCCCCTAGCCGACTGCAACTCCATCATTCTCACCCTTGCCAGGGTTCATCGGATAGGAAAGGCTATACTACGGGACCCACCGTTGTCCATTTTGGCTTGTGGTTTGTACGGTCATTCTTTCAGGGTTTTCTGTGAACCGGTCCTTAGCTACCATGGGTGCGACTATCCAAAACCACTGCGCCCACAACCCACCATTTGCCATATTTTAGTTATTAGTCCGGTTCATAAAGTTGCCATGTTATCTCCTTTATTTTGTGTGTCCAGGTTAATGTAATCTAGATGAAATAACTCATTTAGTGTGCTAGTGAAACTAAGCAGGACTAAGCATGACCTAAGCCATAACTAGTCATGTTATTTCTCGGTTTTATCAAGGTTTTCAGGGTGTCAAGACCTATGGCTTAATACTAGTAATAAGGTGTAATATTTCCCATAAGATAACATTATAAAATAAATGTAGTTTTAATAGAATACACGAGGGTTTTTAGCAAAATGGGTACAATATGATCAACAGAGAAGCATGACTTGCCTTGCTCTTCGGATTGGGGAAACTCCGCGATGACTTCGAAGTACACGGGATCGGAGGAACTACTGGGATCTACACAGCAAACAAGGCACTCAACAAAACATGCTAAAAATCTACTGAAACAGGAAACGAAACCATTTTAATGAATTCTTGGCATTTTTATGAATTTAATGAAATTTAAATGGACTTAAATAAAGCTCGGATTTAAAAGATATGAATTTTAGAAGATTAACTATGCTTTTACTAAAGCAGGAAAATCCTTATTATTTTATTACACAATAAATCCCAAGATTGCATCAGCGCTAGGTCTGACATCAGCGGATGATGTCATCAGCCGGGGGGGCACCGGTCCACGGTGGACCGCATCCACGGGCTGAGAGCGGGTGGCGCACCATGTGACACACACGTGACGCCGACGTGGCAACCACATGGCGTGCCACCCTGTTAACGGCAAAATTTGGTAAGCCCCGGAGTCCTCATCGGCTCAAGGTTCAAATTGGCTCAGAGCCAGTATTGGTTTAGAGTTTTGGTTTGCCGATGGGGATTTTCCTTTATCAGTATCTCTAGCAGTCGGATTCTTATCAGATTCGGTTTGGGAAGATCTTATCCAAAAGAGACCGAGTTCAAGGAGGATGCGGTTTGTATCTATTAATTAGGAAGAGTTTGTTAGCTTTCTATTTTATCTTTAGGAAAGTGTATTAGTGTTTAATAAGGACTCGGTTTGTTTTCTTTTATCTTTAGGGAAGTTTGGATTTGTAATCTGTTAGGATCTCTGTTAGCCTGCGGGTATAAATATGTAAGCCCGGGGTTCATGTAATCTATCCTCACGATCAATAGAACTCGACGCATCGCCACTTTTTACTTTTCTACTTTGTTCATCATTCGGCGAGACTTGGCACCCGACGCGGGGCTGCATCGGCTTCAATCTCCGGCGCAGGGGTAAGTCCAAGGTCCCGTCGGCCCAGGTATATCGTATCTATCTTTAGTTTCATTACCGTTCATAGATACATCAGTTTAGTTAGGACTTTCTCGGTTAGGTCCGATATTTTGATCAAGTCGATATTTCTGTAAATGTAATGTCGCTTTAGGTAGATTTGTTATATCCATCACATTAGACAGATCTATCGGCTCCTCGAGTATTAGATTATCATATACAATCTCGTGCTGCATTGGTTAGGTCTGACCTACTAGATTGTTATCGATAATCTAGGTCTTGTTAAGCCGATAGGTTCATGCTAATGTTTCACCGGAGGGTTAGCCAGTCTTATCATATGTCTCTGTTAATCTAGTCCTAGTATCTCAATTTAGCTCTATCGACTGTATCTCGCTTTAGGGTCTCTGCCGATACCGGTAAAACTGTTTATTAGATTAGATTAGTTTCGACATCTACCACCCTGAAAATTAATCAATGGCTTGATTGTTTAGATATTGTGTTTCTTTTCATACTTAGTGATGCATCAATTCAGTTTGACCTACTAAGTGCTAATTAGAACCGTAGACTCTAGCCTGCCTGATGGCTACCAATAAGGGTTTCATCGGGGTTTCAGCCGACGAGTTATCTGGACATCGGCATCGGCTAGAATCACACAATCGACTGTCAACAGATCGGCTGTTTTGATTATCGGTCTATCGGCCGATATGATTTATGCTCTGTTGTTTTGCATATCTTGTCAGTGGAAGGATCAAACTGACTGGCACGCCTGTGATTCATCAATTTTAGGACCTGCACTAGAGCTAAGCAGATTCAACGTCAACACATTTTGCTGCGGTATGAATTTGGCGTCAACACACGCGGGCAGGCGGGGGTGGACGGCCCAGATCTGCCGAAGCAGATCGGACGATCGGGAAGCGGGCGCGAGCGGCGCGGTCAGCTGGCGATGGCGCGCGGCGGTCGAAGGCTGGCCGACGCCATCGGGACGGCGGCGTGGTGAGGATTTGCACGCCGGCGGAGCCACGTGCACGCGGGATGGTGACGTGGGGTCGGGCCGAGAGGGAGAGAGGAGGGTCGGCTCACCACGGGGACACCAGAGTTGGGGAAGACGACGATGCGGGCGGCTAGAAGGATGATGAGAGGCGTTGGAGAGGGGCGGCTGAGGGAGCTCTGACGCCAGTGATGAGGATGGAGGCGGCGGCGTGGTCCGACATGGCTCGGGACGACGGGGATTGGCGGCCGAAGGCCGGCGAAGGGCGGCGGGTGCGGGTCGTGCGGCGCTAGGGCAGTGGGGACCTCGGGAGGCTTGAGTGAGAGCGTGGGGAGGACAGGGATGGTGTTGGCCGGCTTCTATAGGGCGCTGGGAGGTCAGTGATGGCCAGGAGGCAGGGGAATTACTCGCTGGAGTAAAGAGGGGAGAGATTTGGGGAAAGAATGGCCGGCAATTAACTCCGGCCATTAGGGGGCGTGGGAGCGGCGGACGGGGGCGGCAATGGCCGGCGGGAGGGACGGGGCATTAAGGCAGCGGTTTAAGGCACACACGGACGACGTGGATGGCCAGGATTCGCACGGGGACGGGCGACGCGAATGGCGGTGGCGCGGCCAGAGGTAAGGGATGGGCCTGACAAGTGGGCCCCACCTGTCAGTGTCCTAGGAGTGTAGAGAGAGAGGCAAAATGGACTAATTCGTGGGACGCAAGGCTTAACGCGCCACGGCCTCTGGCCGGCCCGCGAAGGAGAGAGAGAGGCACGGGCGTGCGGGGAGGATGTGCCGTCGGTTTTGGCTAGTGGCCCAAGGCCGAGAATGGGCGGGAAAAGGACGGAGAGAGAGAAAAGAATTTTCCGGGATTTATTTATTTTTTATTTCTATTTTAATTGGTTAAAAATTATTTCTAGTGCTCTGAAAATTCTAATAAAAATATTGTTAATATATTTTGACATGGAGAATTTAAGAAAAACTCTACCATGCCATTTCCAATTAGAAATTGCATTTTAAAATTATTTCTTTGCTCTAGGTTAATTTCTCAATTATTTCTTTTGTGATTTTATTTTATAATTTTAAAATTGTAAAACACCTCAGGGTGTGACAAACCTACCCGCGTTAAACGAAATCTCGACCTCGAGATTCGGAGGTACTGGCGAAGAGATAGGGATGAGCGGCCTTTAGCTCATCTTACCTTTCCCAAGTGGCATGTTCCTCGGAGTGATGAGTCCACTGAACTCAACGGAACCTTATAACCTTGTTTC
The DNA here is from genome assembly GCA_019925245.2 of Oryza australiensis. Taxonomy (NCBI): domain Eukaryota; kingdom Viridiplantae; phylum Streptophyta; class Magnoliopsida; order Poales; family Poaceae; genus Oryza; species Oryza australiensis. Next base: position 100,815 of record JAIFGZ020000391.1, on the reverse strand, counting down.
GGGTTCTTCGCTCACTTGTTTCGAGGATACGAGCTGGTTTCTCCACGTAGGTCGAATCTTCTTGGATCTCAATCTGATCTAGGCTTGCCTATTCTTTTGGTACCCTCAAACACTTCTTGAGTTATGAGACATGGAATACGTCGTGGACACCAGCCATAGTAGGTGGAAGCTCAAGACGGTATGCTACTTCTCCTCGATGTTCCCGAATCCGATATGGTCCCACGAAACATGGTGCCAACTTTTCCTTCGTTCGGAAACGATGCACTCCACGGAGTGGAGTGACGGGAAGATACACGTAATCTCCTGCTTCAAAAGCTAGTTCTCTCCGACGGTTGTCTGCGTAACTCTTCTGCCGAGACTGCACAATTCTTAGCCTTTCCCCTACAGTTCTAACCTTTTCTTCTGCATCACTTAACACTTCGGTCCCAAACAGTTGACGCTCGTCGGTCTCGTCCCAAAAGAGCGGAATATGACACTTCAAAAGATGCCATCTTTAAAACTGGCTTGATAACTATTGTTGTAAGAGAATTCTGCGTAGGGCAGACTCTTGTCCCATGCTCCTCCAAAATCAAGGGCACAAGCTTGCAACATATCTTCCAAGATTTGGTTCACTCGCTCGGTCTGACCATTGGTTTGCGGATGATAGGCCATGCTGAAGTTCAATCGGGTACCAAGTTCCTCTTGCAACTTCTTCCAAAATTTGGAGGTAAACTGGCTTCCTCGGTCTTATACTATCTTTTTGGGCACCTCGTGAAGACACATGATCCTTGCAAGGTACAACTCTGCTAACTTCTTCCCCGAGTAGGTGGTATGCACAAGGATAAAGTGGGCTACTTTAGTGAGTTGATCGATGAAAACCCAAATGGAATCATGCCCTGATGATGTCCGAGGTAATCCGGTGATGAAATCCATCCCTATTTCCTCCCATTTCCACTCCGGGATTTGGAGTGGTTGCAATAATTCAGTGGGTCTTTGGTGTTCTGCCTTCACTCGTTGGGCATACATGACACAATGCAACGAATTCCACTATTTCTCTCTTCATATTGACCCACCAAAATTTTTCCTTTTAATCCTGGTACATCTTGGTACTTCCCGAATGAATAGAGTACTGACTCTGATGGGCTTCGGTAAGGACCAACTTTTTCAGTTCTTTGTCCTCAAGTACACACATACTTGTACCCTTCCAGATTGTTCCATGCTCGTCTTCTAAAAAGTCACGAGCTTTGCTGACTCTCATGTTTCTCTTGAGCTCAGCTATATCGGGATCTGAGGCCTGAGCTGCTCCGATTTGATCTATCAGAGTGGGTTGGGTTTCAAGGGCGGGCCACAAAACCATGTTCGACAATTCCTAGGTTTAGGCATTCCAGGTCCTGTTGCATGTGTTCACACATCTCCCTTGTGTTGATAGGGTTGCAATAAATTTTCCGACTCAAGGCATCGGCTACCACGTTAGCTTTGCTGGGATGATAGTGTATGCCAGATCATAATCTTTTATCAACTCCAACCATCTTCGCTGGCAGAGGTTCAAGTCCGGTTGGGTGAAGATGTATTTCAGGCTCTTATGATCCGTATACACTTCACAGCGATTACCGATCAGGTAATGTCGCCATATTTTCAAGGCATGGACTAGTGCCGCTAGTTCCAAGTCATGGGTTGGGTAGTTGTTTTCATGTGGACGCAACTGACGAGAAGCGTATGCGACCACTTTTCCTTCTTGCATCAACACGCAACATAATCCTTGGCGAGATGCGTCACAATAGACTTGAAAGTCCTTGGTCTGATCTGGTAAGATTAATACCAGTGCAGACACCAGCTTCTTCTTAAGCACTTTGAAACTTTTGTCGCATTCTGTGGTCCATTTAAATTTCTCATCCTTCTTCATAATTGCATCATTGGCTTTGCAATTTTGGAGAAATTTTCAATGAACCGATGGTAATATCCCGCAAGTCCAAGAAAACTTCTGATTTGGGTGACGGTCTTAGGTGGAGTCCACTTGGTTATTGATTCCACATTGGAGGGGTCAACCGCTACTCCTTGAGCATTCACAATGTGACCAAGGAATTGCACTTCCTTTAACCAAAATGCACACTGCTAAACTTAGCATAGAGCTGATGATCTCTTAACTTATTGAGCACTAACTAAAGGTGTAGCTCGTGCTCCTCCTCTGACTTGGAGTAGATCAGTATGTCGTCAATGAACACGATGACAAACTTGTCCAAAAAGTCCATGAAGACCTTATTCATCAAGTTCATGAAGAAGACAGGTGCGTTGGTTAGTTCGAAAGACATGACCGTACACTCATATAAACCATACCGAGTGATGAAAGCAGTCTTGGGAATGTCTTTCTCTTGAATCCTTAACTGATGATAGCCTGATCGCAGGTCTATCTTGGAGAACACCTTTGCTCCCTTTAGTTGATCACAAACAGATCATCTATCCGTGGTAGCGGATACTTGTTCTCAATTGTAACCTCATTGAGTGCGCGATAGTCGACACACATCTTCTTAGTCTTATTCTTTTTCTCCATAAATATTACCGGAGCACCCCAAGGTGATGTGCTCGGGCGAATGTAACCTTTCTATAATTGCTCATCAACTTGCTTCTTGACTTTCACTAACTCATTGGCTCCCATCCTATAGGGTCTCTTGTGGATTAGAGCGGTTCCGGGGATCAGGTCAATCCGGAACTCTATCTCTCTTTCGGGTGGCATCATGGTTAGGTCCCTTGGAAAAACATCCGGGTACTCGCTAACCACGGGGATATCCTCTAACTTCTTAGGGACCTTGCCTTCCTCTTCAAGTTATTCCTTGACCGGGATCCGATTCAGGATTGCTACCAACTAAGATGGTTTTGGGGAGTGGAAGATCACTTCCTTCCCTTCACCATTGGTCAGGGTCATCATGCGGCTCGCACAATCGATCAATCCTTTATATCGGGTCAACAAGTCCATCCCAAGGATGACATCTACGCCTTTTGATTCGAGAAGAATAAGATTGGCTAGAAATGGGGACCCTTGGATTTCTATTGCCACTGAAGGGCAGAAATGGGCGGTGTTCAAATGTTTTCCAGGGGTTTGAACCTGCATGGGTATCTTAAATTTTATTATAGATATCCCATTTGTCCCAATGAAAGCCTTTGATATGAACGAATGTGTTGCACCCGAATCGAACAAGATTGATGCGGTAAAAGAGTTCACAGGGAACATACCCAGTATTACTTCTGGTGCTTCCTGGGCTTCCTCTGCTAAAGCGTGATTCACCCTTGCTTGGACGAATCGAGGTGTACGCTTGGGCTTTGGACACTTATCTGCAAAATGTTCAGGTTCTCCACAGTTGAAGCAGTTGCGTTGAAGTAGTTGCCCGGTTTGGTTCTGAAGTCCTTCTTCGACGATGCTGGCTTAGCTACTGTTGCAGTTGCACCATTGGGGGGCACGGGGCAGGATTCTGCTGTTGCTGCCCATTGCGGCTACCACCGACTTGGAAATTTCCCGGGTGGTAAGGTTGATGCTGACGGACGATCATGGTGGTAGGTCCACCCTGACCTCCGAGAGTGAAACGCGGCCGTTGGGGGTTTCCCTGTTGAGGCTAAGGTCTGAACTGAGCAGCCTTCTGCTTCTTGAGCATCTTGTTATGCTGGTCTTCTTGGCGGATAGCCTTGTCGACCAACTTCTTGAAATCTGCATATTTGCCCGAGATGAGTTTGTTTGTTAACTCATCGTCAAGTCCTGCCAAGAACTTCTCTTTATGCTCGGCGTTGGTGCGCATGTCCTCGGGAGCATAGCGTGCCAACCGATAAAACTCATGAAGGTACTCTATGACCGATCGGTTGCCTTGCTCAAGGGATCTAAACTCCCTATTATTATGCGTCACAATCCCTTTGGGAATGTGCACCTTCCAGAACTGGTGGCAAAACTCTGCCCAAGTGACGGCGGGTGCGTCCATTCGGTGAATAACCAAGACGTTATCCCACCAGGCGAAGGCGGGGCCTTGAAGTTGATGGGTGGCAAAGGACACCCTTTCTTGGTCTGTGCACTGAAGTAGGTCCATCTTCTTCTCTATGGCATTGAGCCAATCATTGGCTTCCATAAGATTTGCGGTGCTAGAGAAGGTTGGGGGTCGGACACGGACAAATTCTGACAACTTGTTTTGAGGGGGAAGTGGGGGTGTGAACTGGTGGTTGTTGTTGTTTTGCTACTGTTGAAACTGCTGCATCATTTGCACATGCATCTGTTGATGCTGCTATTGCATTTGCTGCATCATTGCAGCCATCATTTGGTCTGGTTGGCTAAAGACTTGGGCCAAGGTGATGTTCCCAGGTGACGGGGTGGAGTGTTGCCATTACCCCTGGCGTTGTTCTCAACTGACTCGGAGTTGGCATTGGAGCCACCATTCCTTGTATTCACCATCTGAAGGAGCGGACCGAACAGGGAGAGGGAAGGAGAAAAACATATTGGACTTAGAAGCTGAACTTTATTGATTTATAACTGATTTGATCTGTTCTTCATTAAAATACTTAAGACACACTCAACATCCTTAATTGGGCAACCCATACCAACACTTGATATAGGATGACCACTAACCACACACAAACACTCCTAGCACACAACAACTAACAAGCAGGAAAACTAGGAAGATGATAAACTAAGTGTGGCGACACTCTAGCGGTCAGAGCGGTTTCTGCGGTCGGTGGCGTCGAATCCACTCTCCTGGGAGTCTGCGACTTCCTTCTCCTTCGAGCGACTCCGGAAGTCTGCAAACTCCACTTCTTCAACCCAAGTCTTGCAGCTGCCTCTGCTGCTGCTGGACACGGAGATCCAACCTCCTCTTCCTCCTCCGCTTTGGGTCAGAGCAGGGGCCGGGGCAGAGGCAGGAGTTGGCACTGGTACAGGGGTTGGCGTTGGTGCAGGAGCTGGGCAAGGTGGCGGAGCCAGAGGGGGAATCCTGGGGTGCTAGCTGCATACGCATTGGGGCCTTGGTGCTCTTTCCGGGGCATGATCCTGATTCAGAGGATGTTGGAAACCGAAAGTCCCTTCAGGGTGGCAATCTTCTTCTTTAGGCGGTCCACCTCATCCTTCAGGCTCTTGATCTTGAGGATCTTCTTGTCATTCAAAGCTTTGGCCACCCTATGAAGATCCAAATGCATCTTGTCCAACCCTTTAATCATAGTCCTCATGTGAGTAAAGGTGGTGTCGTTCTCCTCCGCGGTCGATTGGAAGGAGCTGACAATCGACGAGCTTCCGCGCCGAGGATGGAAACGGTAGGAAGAGTGGCGGAGATGGTAGTCATGCATCTCCCTTATCCGAGCCAACATCAGGTAAGCAGCCTCTTGGTAGGCATGTTCGTCCGTTCCTCCCGAAGCAGTGACCACCATGTTCGGGAGGTTGGTGCGGAAGAAACCGTGCACCTCCAAGCGGACTTGGTGGGGCAACTCGCTACCGAATGGCGAGACAGTGGTGTACTCCGGTGCACCAGGATAGCCCACTGCCAAGGCCATCTGTTAACGCCAAAATTTGGTAAGCCCCGAAGTCCTTATCGGCTAAGGGTTAAGATTGGCTCAGAGTCAGTATCGGCTTGGAGTTCTGTATCAGCCGATGGGGGTTTTCTGTTATCCATATCTTCAGTAGTCAGATTCTTGTTAGATTCGGTTTGAGAAGATCTTATCTAGAAGAAACCGAGTCAAGGGAGGATATGGCTTGTATCTATTAATTAGGAAGAGACTGTTAGTTTCCTATTTTATCTTTAGGAAAGTCTGTTTAGTGTACGATAAGGACTTTATCTATTTTCTTTTATCTTTAGGAAAGTTTGGATTGTAATATGTTAGGATCTTTGTCACCCCGTGGGTATAAATATGTAAGCCCGGGGTTCATGTAAATATATCTCTCAATCAATACAATTTGGCACATCGCCACTCTTTTTCTTCATCTTTGTTCAACATCCAGTGGAACTTGGCATCCGACGGGGGCTGCATCGGTTAGGTTCGACCTCCAGCAAAGGAATAAATCCAACGTTTTGTCAGATCAGGCGATCATATTGACTACATCGACGTTGTCCAAGGCTGCATCAGTACGTTCGATCTCTTGGATTGCTCCGGTTTAGTTAGCATGCTTGCCTGACTATTTATCATATGTCTATTAATCTAATCTTAATATCAGTTTAGCCCTATCGGCTGTCTCTCATTTTAGGGTCTCTGTCGCTATTGGCCAAACTGTTTACTAGATTAGATTGGTTTAGGCATCTACCATCCTGAAAATCAGCCAAGGGCTTGATTGTCTAGATATTGCTTTTCTTTTCATACTTAGTGCTGCATTACTTTGACCTACTAAGCCATGATTAGAACCGTAATATCTAGCTTGCCTGTTGACTGCCACTAAGGGTTTCATCGAGGTTTCAGCCGGTGAGTTATCTGAGTATTGCATCGGCTTGCAAGGATTGTATACAAGTTGGATCTAGCCGATTGCAGCAGAGGCGTCATTGAATATTCGATCATTTGGATATCGGACTTCTAGTCGATATGTGCTTTAATCTTTAAATTAATATATATTTCATCATGTGATTGGTTCATGCAATGTTATATTGTTAGTGATATGCCCTAGAGGCAACATGGAGATGTTGGATATCACGTCAATGTTTATGTATTTATGAATAAAGTGTTATTCAGTTCCATGAAATAGACATCTTGTATTGATCAATAAGTACATGACTTATTTATGAGACTCGATATGTATGAATCTATTTATAAATGATCCTGATCATATATCATATTATTGGAACAAATATGATTCTAAGATCGACATGTTTCTTGATTGATGATCATGTCTCATAAATCATGGGTATGGAGATACCAAATCAATAAACATGGACATATGTGTTAGAGAACACATTGTTGGATAGACCCACCATGAGACACTACAGGAATCAATGTGCCATTAGTTGGTCTCAAGTAGTGTTGGTACAATGTCCTTAGACCTGAGATCACCATGGATTCCAACATGTGTAGTAGCCTACTTTGGGACTACCAAACGCTATTCCGTAATCGGGTAGTTATAAAGGTAGTTTTTGGGTTTGCTATGAAACATGGAGTGGGATGTGAGTGATCAAGATGGAATTTGCCCCTCCTTTGGAGAGATATCTCTGGGCCCTCGAGGTAATGGATTATGGAAATGCATGGCCATGCTAAGTTGATTGAGGAGTCAATCAACGACGGATAATCCAATACGGTTCGAGTGAATGGTTAAGCTATTTAAGGGATGGCACACATCTTGCCTATAGCTTAATTGGTATCGTGAGGCAAAGGGATTTGTGTACACATTACAGGTTCGAGCCGATATTATTCTTGTATACTATGGTGTCAATATTTGCTGCTAGGCGCCGTGTTGACTCGGCTGGCGAGTTGGACTCGAGCCGACGATCGGCTAAGTTAGACTATAGCCGCGAGTATACCTGAACCTACGTGGTCGCACGCTTAAGGGGATAGAATAGATATTTGAGTTGGACTCGGATACGGCTCGATCGGATAGAGATCCGATCGGATAGTGTCCTATGGGCTTACGACGTGTGGGCGGCCAACTCTATGAGATACGGATGAGATCCGATTCAAAAATAGAGTCCTGATCGGCCACTAGTCCTAGTCGGCCAACTCTATATAAAGGGGCGAGGGGTGGAGAGTTTCTGCATTGCGTTGAACCGAATCCGCAACAAAAGTCGCCGAGATCAATCTCCACGGAAACCCTCCCCACTTTCGAGCCAAACCCTAGCCTTGCATCGCGTGCTAGCACACGGGTGTACGGCGTTTTGTCCCCGGACGTGTGGATACCGGTAGAGGCGCTGCTACGTTGCGCGCTGTTGATCGGCTTCGGATCGGCTGCGGTCGGGCGCATCGGAGCAAGGCGCAAGAACGTGACCGGACGACTCCAGGAATCGGCTGTCGACTTGCGGGAATCAGCTGCACTGTTTCAGATCGGATAGCCCTGATTGGCTGTTTCCGCTGCACTCTCCAATCGTTAACGATCTATCGGCCCTTACTTGCAAGTGTTCCTGGTTTGCGCGGTAGAAAATTTTTGTTTTCGGCTAGCGTAGCTTCCGCGTAACCCTTCAGTGGTATCAGAGCCAGGTTGCTTAGTTCGGGTTTTAGATTGGATCTGGAACAAGTTTTGCGCACGGGTTGATTAGATCAATCGGTTTTACGGGATTTGTTGAGGAGAGTTCATGGTAATTGCGTTCCTTGGTAGTGTATCGGAACGACGTAATGTGATTACATCGAAGCAATATCCATAGATCTCGGTTTGAGTCGGCTTCGAGATAGCGTTCCTTGATAGTGTATCGGAATGGTATAATGTGATTATGCCGAAGCCATCTCGTAGTCCGATCTTGTTAGCTGCCTCGCGCCTACGCAAACCATCTCCCTTGATAGTGTATCGGGACGACATAATATGATTATGCCGACATGGTTTCCGTAAGCGATTATAGCGGGACCGTCGTGTGCGTACCCCTTATAGGTCGTCTCGGTGCCAAATCTCTGCGATAGGTAGAAAACGTTTCTACGCCTAACTTGTTTTTGCAGAGAATGCTTTGAGATGGTATGGCCCTATTGTATGTATGAGATGCATGTGATGCATGTAATATTCTTTCATATGTGCAATCCGTAATATTCTTTCATATGTGCAATGCTTGTAATATTCTTTCACGACTGCGAGTCGATGTAATCTTCAATTAGAGCTTCTATAGTAGTAGCTTAGTTTGAAGAAATCAAGCATTCGGCACTCGGAAGAACGGTGATGAAGATGGAGATCCTCTACACCGGCATGGAGATGGAGATCACCATGTGAAGGGGGCCATACTATTTCATGCTATTCTACCTGCTTTCATATATGTGATATGTTTGTTTGATAGGATATCATCCCTCGCAAAATTAAGTAGTAATGATGCCCTTCCAAATGTTGCACTGCCACCGTTATGCTCGTCAATGGTGGGTCCGCCAAAGCAGTGCCATTCTCTATCATAACATGAGGGGTATATGTCGACATATACATGCAGGAGCATTTGGTTTACTTAACAAGGCTATCAAAACAGTTTTGGGCCTTGGGGCATAGGTTGGGGCCGAGGCATGGAGATGCCACACCAACAACAAGAGTCACATAGAGATGTGATTAGCAAGAAGTTGCTTACCGATGTTATTAATTTTCTAGCCGTGATGCCAAAGCTCACTAGAAAATTAATGGGAGGTGGAAAATACGTAACCTAGAGGGAAGGTGGAAAATACGTAATGGGAGTCTAATGTTAAATTGTTTAACAATAGACATAGCATAATGTTAAATTGTTTAACAATAGACATAGCATAAACATTGTGCTAAACTTTGCTTTTTCTGTTGTAGAATAAATGGCGGCTAATACTACACCCAGTACCTTTAATTTGCGATCTATTCTCGAAAAGGAAAAATTAAATGGAACAAACTTTATGGATTGGTATCGCAACTTGAGAATTGTTCTCAAGCAAGAGCGTAAGGAGTACGTTCTTGAAGTACCCTATCCCGAGGATTTGCCTAATAACGTCACTGCAACCGCACGGAGGACTTATGAGAAGCACACTAATGATGCCCTAGATATAAGCCGTCTCATGCTTGCTACAATGTCCCCGAGCTTCGAAGCAATATGAGAGCAACGATGCTCACACTATTATTCGGGACTGCGTGGCATGTTTGAGAACCAAGCTCGGGCCGAGAGGTTCAACACCTCAAAGTCCTTGTTTGCGTGCGCTTGTTGAGGGAATCCCGTCGTCCGCATGTGATAAAGATGATTGGCTATATCGAGAGTCCGGAAAACTAGGTTTTCCCCTTAGCCGAGTTGGCTACCGATGTGATTCTCCGCCGCTCCCTCCGAGCTTCGAGCCATTCATATTAAACTATCACATGAACAACATGGATAGAACCTTGGCTGAATTGCATGGGATGCTAAAGACATGAGGAGAGTATCCAGAAAAATGGTCATCATGTGATGATGATGCGAAGGCTAAGCGCAAACCACTGTCAAGAAAATTTGCACCAAGAGGAAGTTAACTCCCGATGAGATCGCGAGTGCCTCTAATGCAAAGAAGGGCAAGAAGGGTCGGCGGCATCGATGCCGTTTGCTTCTACTGCAAGGAGACAGCCACTGGAAAAGGAACCGCAAGAAGTACATGGAGGATCTCAAGAAGAAGCAAAGTACGACTTCGCTTCGGTATTAATGTTATAGACATTAATCTTGCTACTTCACCTACCGACTCTTGGGTATTTGATACCGGATCGTAGCTCATATTTGCAAATCGTTGCGGGAATGAGAAGAAGTAGAGGATTGAGAAGGGGCGAGGTGAACTGCGCGTCGGCAATGGAGCAAGCGTTGCTACGCTTGTTGTCAAACAGCAGTACCACTTCATCTACCTTTAGGATTAGTTTTGGAATTAAATAATTGTTATTGTGTTCCAACACTATGTCAAAACGTTATTTCCGCTTCATGTTTGCAAGCGAAAGGATATGATTTTAGATCAATGAACAATGGTTGTTCAACATATCTTAGAGATATGTTCTATTTTCATGCTCCATTGGTGAATGGATTATACGTTTTGAATCTTGAAGCGTCTCCCATCTATAACATTAATACGTAAAGGCAACTCTCAAATGATATAAACCCCACGTTTATCCGGCATTGTCGCTTAGGCCATATAAATAAGAAACGCAAGGAGAAGCTCCATAAGGATGGATTGCTTCACTCTTTTGATTTTGAATCATTTGAGACATGTGAGTCTTGTTTACTTGGTAAGATGACAAAGGCACCTTTCACGGGACATAGTGAGAGAGCAAGTGACTTATTGGCACTCGTACATACCGATGTATGTGGACCAATGAGCTCAATGGCCGAGGTGGTTATCGCACTTCATTACCTTTATCGATGACTTTAGTAGATATTGTTATATCTACTTAATGAGGCATAAGTCCGAATCCTTTGAAAAGTTCAAAGAATTCCGAATGAAGTACGAATCATTTAGGGAAAACAATCAAGTTTCTACGATCGATCGTGGAGGAGAATACTTGAGCCAAGAGTTTGGTAATCATCGAAAGATTATGAAATTGTTCCACGCTTGACTCCGCCAGAACTCCACAATGGAATGGGGTGTCCGAACGGAGAAATCGCACCTTGTTGGACATGGTGCGGTCGATGATGAGCCAAAGTGATCTTCTGTTATCCTTCCGGGATATGCTCTTGAAACATCGCTCACACTAAATAGAGTTCCATCTAAGTCGGTTGAAAAGACACCATACGAGATATGGACAGGGCAACCCCTAGTTTGTCTTTTCTCAAAATTTGGGGATGCGAAGCTTATGTAAAACGTTTACGCGACAAGCTCACACCCAAATCGACAAGTGCTTCTTTGTGGGATATCCTAAGGAAACTAAGGGATATTACTTTTATAATCGGGAACAAGGCAAAGTGTTTGTCGCCCGACATGGTGTCTTCTTGGAGAAAGAGTTTCTTTCAAGAAGGGTTAGTGGGAGCGTGGTGCATCTTGAAGAAGTTCAAGAAACACCGAAAACGTTTCGCGACCACGGAACCACAACAGAGGAACAAAGTGTTGCGCCACCTTGTAGATACACCACCCACGAGGTCCGAAAGATCACATCGTGCGCCCGAGTACACAAAGGAACAACGTGATATATTGTTGTTGGACAACGATGAACCTATGACCTATGAGGAAGCGATGGTGGGACCCGATTCCAACAAGTGGCTTGGAGCCATGAAATCCGAAATAGAATCCATGTACGACAATCAAGTTTGGAACTTGGTTGATCCACTGATGGTGTCAAAACCATTGAGTGTAAATGGGTTTTTAAGAAAAGGCCGATATGGATGGAAATGTTCACATCTATAAGGCGCGATTGGTGGCGAAAGGTTTTAAACAGATTCAAGGAGTTGATTATGATGAAACCTTCTCGCCCGTCGCAATGCTTAAATCTATTCGGATTATCCTAGCGATTGCTACATATTTCGATTATGAGATATGGCGATGGATGTCAAAACGGCTTTCCTAAATGGAAACCTAAGCGAGGATGTATACATGATACAACCTCGGGGTTTTGTCGATCCGAATCACTGAAAGATATGCAAGCTACGAAATCCATTTATGGATTGAAGCAAGCATCTCGGAGTTGGAATATTCGTTTTGATGAAGTAATCAAAGGGTTTGGTTTCATCAAAAACGAAGAGGAGGCCTGTGTTTACAAAAAGGTCAGTGGGAGCGCAATTGTATTTCTAATCTTATATGTGGATGACATATTACGATTGGAAATGATATCCCTATGCTTGAATCCAAAGTCTTCATTGAAAAATAGTTTTTCCATGAAAGACTTAGGGAGGCAAGATATATATTAGCATTCGGATCTATAGAGATAGATCCAAGAGGCTAATTGGATTAAGCCAAAGTACATACATTGACAAGGTGTTGAAAAGGTTCAACATGCATGATTCCAAGAAAGGTTTCTTGCCCATGTCACATGGCATTAATCTTAGCAAGAATCGTGTCCTCGACACATGATGAGCGGAATAAGATGGGTATGGTTCCATATGCTTCGGCAATTGGATCCATCATGTATGCCATGCTTTGTACATGCCCGCATGTCTCGTACGCTTTGAGTGCTATGAGCAGATACCGCAGATCCAGTGAAGGTCACTGGATCGTAGAAGAATATCCTTAAGTACTTGAGAAGAACTAAGGATATGTTCCTAGTCTATGGAGGTGAAGAAGAGCTCGTTGTAAGTGGTTACACCGATGCTAGCTTCCAAACAGATACAAGGATGATTATAGATCGCAATGTGGGTTCGTGTTCTGCCTGAACGGAGGCGCAGTCAGCTGGAAGAGTTTCAAGCAGGATACTGTTGCTGATTCTACAACGGAGGCCGAGTACATTGCTGCTTCGGAAGCTGCAAAGGAGGCTGTTTGGATCAAGAAATTCGTTTCTGAGCTTGCTGTGATGACTAGTACGACTGGTCCAATGTCTCCGGCAAATTCGGCTACGGCATCTGCGAATCGGCTGATTGGCAAATCGGCTGTCCCCGCATCATTCGGCTTGCGAGAATCGGCTACACTGTTCGGATCGGATAGCCCGATTGGTCAATTTCCGCACACTCCAATCGGTAACGATCTATCGGCCCTTACTTGCAAGTGTTCCTGGTTTGCGCGGTAGAAAATTTTTGTTTTCGGCTAGCGTAGCTTCCGCGTAACCCTTCACTATATAAAGGGGCAAGGGGTGGAGAGTTTCTGCATCGCGTTGAACCGAATCCGCAACAAAAGTCGCCGAGATCAATCTCCACGGAAACCCTCCCCACTTTCGAGCCAAACCCTAGCCTTGCATCGCGTGCTAGCACACGGGTGTACGGCGTTTTGTCCCCGGACGTGTGGATACCGGTAGGCGCTGCTACGTTGCGCGCGTTGATCGGCTTCGGATCGGGCTGCGGTCGGGCGCATCGGAGCAAGGCGCAAGAACGTGACCGGACGACTCCGGGAATCGGCGCGGCCGGCTGCGGGAATCGGCTACACTGTTTCAGATCGGATAGCCCCGATTGGCTATTTCCGCCGCACTCTTCAATCGGTAACGATCTATCGGCCCTTACTTGCAAGTGTTCCTGGTTTGCGCGGTAGAAAATTTTTGTTTTCGGCTAGCGTAGCTTCCGCGTAACCCTTCATATATATCATCATGTTATTGTCAGCCGATCATCTTTATATAGATGTCTGTTAAGTACACAGCCGATGGATCAAGACTCATAACTACATTGGTTGATATCAGCATCGACTGTCAACCAATCGGCTGTTCTGGATATTAGCCGATCGACTGATATATTTTATAATCGGTTGCTTTACATGACTTGTCAGTGGCAGGATCAAACTGACTGGCACGCCCGCGCTTCGTCAATTCTAGGACCTACACTGGAGCTAAGCAGATCTCCCAGGCCGGCGTGTTGATTTTTCTCGTCAACACCATCCTAGCCAGCTCAGCAACGAAACCCTCCAAACCCTTACTATGGTGGGTAACGGGACGACCTACCATATAGAGAAGACAAGGAAGGGGATCAATGCATGTTCAAGCCCAAATTAAATAAACGGTAAATGACTCAAGTGGAATAAACGAGTGAAGAAGGGTTTTATGCCTAAAACATTTTCATGAGGCTAAGTAAAGCTACGGTTGACAGCTTCTAGGTAGTAATGCTTAAAATTAATGCTTATGTGTAATAGGTAGAAATCTACGACCATTCCCACTTAGACTTGACTTAGGACTTATTCCCTCTTGAAATCCTGACCGATGGTCGAATAAAATTGCAAATGTTTTCAAATGGAGTTTCAAAGTCCTATTGCTTAGACTGGCTTGGTTTTCAAAATTTTCCTATTTTGAAAAATGATCAAGATTTTACCCCAAACCCAAGGAAACAGAACGCCATTTTCCCAAAACAACTCCAAATGCAAGAACTGATACATATGGAAAAATTCAGAAGGCTCCTAGGGTTTTTTCCATTTGGCTTTTCCTACGGTCTGAAATTGGCTCTGATACCAACTTGTCACGCCCAGAAATTCAAATCAAAATTTTCAAGGCTATATGTGTATTAAAATACCAGTCCAGGACCAACCAGGGTACACATATGATAATTGTTGATATTATAGTTTCATGTCTTAGAAACAATACAAAAAGATTACAAAAGAGTGGCGGAAAAAAAGAAAAGGATCTAAGCGTAATCTCGATGCTTGCAGCGCGGCTTCAACCACTCCACAGGCAACGTCCAGAGCATAGGGCAAGTCTACTCATCTTCGACTTGTTCGGCTTCAAGCTCAGGTTCTGGTGAAGAGGCAAGGGTGAGTACTTCCACATACTCAGCAAGTCATACCGGGAGAGAGGGGGTATGAAATGCAAGGGGAGACAAGGATTTGGCCAAGGTTATCTTTTTGCGCAAACAGCTAGAATTTTCACAAACAAAGGAGAGTTGAAGGGAAAAACAGTTAAAAACAAGTATTTAAGAAGTATTATTTTCCATCACTGCCCAACGTTATCCCCACGTTGCTACAGGCCCAAACCATCCATCTACACTTGTCAAGTCCCATTATTCAGGTTTAGAAATGTGAAATAATCAAGGTGAATCCGGTCAATCGCCCATATCCGTGGGCACGACTATTCGAATAGTTTTACTCTGATCAGATGTGTACATCTGTACCCACAAGACAACCAGACAACACGTTTTCTATGCGCCGGAATACCGCCACGGTACCTCGAAAAGTGACTGGGATAGGACCTTTCGTATAACCCTCCGCTAACCAAGCGAACCACACCAAGGTTTCGCCCCCACTCCTATTCCTGGGTCGTGGGCAGCCCCGCCCCCCGAGTGCCACGATGAATCCATCAGCCCATCAACCAGTAAGCCCCCGGCCAACTGCAACTCCATCACGCTCACCCTTGCCAGGGTTCGTCAGCTAGAAAAGACTACACTACGGGACCCATCGTTGCCCATTCTGGCTTGTGGTTTGTACGGTCATTTTTTCAGGGTTTCCTGTGAACCGGTCCTTAACTGTCGGGCGCGACTATCCAAAACCACTGTGCCTATAGCACACCATTTGCCATATTTTAGTTATTAGTCCGTTTCACAAAGTTGTCAGGTTATCTCCTTCATTTCATGTATCTAGGTTAATGTAATCTAGATGAAATAACTCATTTAGTGTGCTAGTGAAACTAAGCAGGTCTAAGCATAACCTAAGCCATAACTAGTCATGTTATTTCCCAGGTTTATCAAGGTTTTCAGGGTGTCAAGACCTATGGCTTAATACTAGTAATAAGGTGTAATATTTCCCATAAGATGACATTATAAAATAAAAGCAGTTTCGATAGAATAAACGAGGGGTTTTAGCAAAATGGGTATAATATGATCAACAGAGAAGCATGACTTGCCTTGCTCTTCGGATTGGGGAAACTCCGCGATGGTTTCAAAGTACATGGGATCGGAGAAACTACTGGGATCTACACAGCAAACAAGGCACTCAACAAAACATGCTAAAAATCTAGTGAAATAGGAAACAAAATAATTTGTAATGGATTCTGGCATATTTGTGAATTTAATAAAATTTGAATGGACTTAAAGAGAGCTCGGATTGAAAAGATATGAATTTTAAAAGATTAACTATGTTTTTACTAAAGTAGAAAAATCCTTAATATTTTACTGCGCAATAAATCCCGAGATTGCGTGAGAGCTAGGGCTGACGTCAGCGGATGATGTCATCGGTCGCGGGGGGCACCGGTTCACGGTGGACCGGGTCCATGGGCCGAGAGCGGGCAGCGTGCCACGCGGGTAGGCGAGGGTGGATGGCCCGGATTTGCCGAGGAATAGCGGGCGCGGGCGGCACGGGCGGCCCGCAACAGCGCGCGGCGGCTGGAGGCCGACCGACGCCATTAGGGCGGCGGAGTGGTGCGGATTTGCACGTGAGCGGAGCCGCGCGCACGCGGGACTGCGGTGAGGGGTCGGGCCGAGAGGGAGAGAGGAGGGGCGGCTCACCGCGTGGACACCGGAGTTGGGGAAGACGACGACGCAGGCGGCGAGAGGCATTGGAGAGGGATGACTGAGGGAGCTCTGGCGCCGATGATGAGGATGGAGGTGACGATGGGGTCCGACGCTGCTCGGGACGACAGGGATTGGCGGCCGAAGGCCGGCGAAGGGCGGCGGGTGCGGGTCGTGCAGCGCTATGGCAGTGAGGAGCTTGGCAGGCTTGAGTGAGAGCGTGGCGAGGACGGGGGTGGTGTTGGCCGGCTTTTATAGGGCGTGGGGAGGTCGTTGATGGCCGGGAGGCGGGGGAATTACTCGCGGGAGTAAAGAGGGGAGATATTTGGGGAAATAATGGCTGGCAATTAACTCCGGCCATTTTGGGGCGCGGGAATGGCGTACGGGCGTGGCAACGGCCGACGGGAGGGGCAGGGCGTTAAGCCGGGGTTTAAGGTGCGCGGGGACAACGGGGATTACCGGGATTCACGCGGGGATGGGCGGGCGAATGGCGGCGACGCGGCCAAAGGTAGGGGACGGGCTGAAAGGTGGGCCCCACTGTTAGTGTCCCGGAGTAGAGGGAGGCAAAATGGACTTATTCGTGGGGCACAAGGATTAACGGGCCGCGGCCTCTGACCGGCCCACGAAGGAGAGAAAGAGAGGCACGGGCGCACGGGGAGGATGGGCCATCGGTTTGGGCCGACGGCCCAAGGCTGAGAATGGGCGGGAAAAGGACGAAGAGAGAGAAAAGAATTTTCCCAGGATTTATTTAATTCTAATTTTGATTTGAATTGGTTAAAAATTATTTTTAGTGCTCTGAAAATTCCACTAAAATTCCTACTAATATATTTTGACATGGAGAATTTAAGAAAAACTCTACCATGCCATTTTGTTAACGCCAGTATTTGGTAAGCCCTGGAGTCCCCATCGGCTAAGTGTTCATATCGGCTCAAAGCTAGTATCAGCTTAGAGTTCTACAAGCAGCCGATGAGGGTTTTCTTTTATCAATATCTCCAGTAGTCAGATTCCCGTTAGATTCGGTTTGGGAATATCTTATCCAGAACAAACCGAGTTCAGGGAGGATACGGCTTGTACCTATTAATTAGGAAGAGTTTGTTAGCTTTCAATTTTATCTTTAGAAAAATATGTTAGAGTCCAATAAGGACTCGGTTTGTTTCCTTTTATCTTTTGAAAAGTTTGAATTATAATCTGTTAGGATCTTTGTCATCATATGGGTATAAATATGTAAGCTCGAGGTCTATGTAAATCATCTCTCGATCAATACACTTCGACGCATCGCCACCTTTTTTCATCTGTTCTACTTTATCATCCGGCGAAACTTGGCACCTGACACGGGGCTGCATCGGCTTTGATCTCTAGCGAAGGGGTAAGTTCAAGGTCCCGTCGGCTTAGGCAATCATATGTCTCTGTTGAATCTAGTCCTAGTATCTCTATTTGGCTCTATCGGCTGTTTCTTGCTTTAGAGTTTCTGCCGATACTGGTTAAATCGTTATATTAAAGTAGATTAGCTTAGGCATCCACCACCCTAAAAATCGGTCAAGGGATTGATTGTCTAGATATTGCATTTCTTTTCACACTTAGTGTTGCATCAGTTCAGTTTGACCTGCTTAGAACTGTGATGTCTAGTCTGCCTGTTGGCTGCCAATAAGGGTTTCATCGGGGTTTCAGCCGATGAGTTATCTGGACATGACATCGGCTATTCTATGAATACATATAATCTTTGCCTTAAGGTACGTTTAGACATAAGTGATTTATACTGTCTCGGTACGCTATCGATCTATCCCAGTCACTTGGTATAAACATATTTTGAGACCTAGATTATATGCTATTGATATCTACACCTGATCCCATGGACGTTGCGTCGGCTTGTAAGGGATTGCATATTAGTTGGTTGTTAGCCGATGACAACAGAGTATTCATTATTCTCCAGCTGATGTGTGCTTAATATTTAGATCAATATCTATGTTATCATGTGATTGGTTTATGCTATTATATCATCGTGTTTTCGTCAGCTGATCGCCTTTATATAGATGTTTGCTCAGCACACTGCCGATGGATCAAAACCCTAACTGCATCGACTGACAACGGCATCGGCTGGAATCGCGCTATCGGCCTATTAGCTGATCGGCTGTCTTGGTTACCAACCTACCAGCCGATATGCTTTATGTTCTGTTGTTTTGCATACCTTGTCAATGGCAGGACCAAACTGACTGGCACGCCCACGCTTCATCAATTTTAGGACCTGCACTGGAGCTAAGCAGATCTCCCAGGCCAGCGTGTGATTTGACGTCAACACATCTTTTGGCACGATAGCGGCGGTACGAATTTGGCGTCAATACATTTCCAATTAGAAATTGCATTTTTTAAATTATTTCTTTGCTCTAGGTTAATTTCCTAATTATTCCTTTTTCTTTTATGATTTTAAAAGGTGAAAACACCTTAGGGTGTGACATCTCTCGGCCCTAGGAGAGAGGGTTATGCCTCTCCCGGCACCGAGGATACGATCTCCATCTCGCTCGACCCCAAGGGGACGGGCTCCGCTTTGCCCGGCCCCAAGGGAACGAGCTTTTCCTCGCCAGCCCCGAGGGTACGTGTCACACCCCGATTTTCGTTCAAGATTAAAACATTAAATTATGCATTTCTAGAAATTATATTTAAAATAAAAATAAATTATCAAGTGAAATTAATAAGGAAATTACATTTTTCTTTTTAAAATCATGGCTGGAAATATTTTTATAATATTCTCCATGTCCAAGTACTCTATGAAATTTTTGTGAAATTTTGGAGCTCCGAAATAATTTTAACAATTCAAAGTTCATTTATGCAATTAAATAAAAAGAAAAGTAAATTAAAATTCCCATTCCGTGCTTGGGCGCTTTCGGCCCTTCTCCTTCGAAAGTTCGCAATTCGTCCCTCACGGCTGGTCGCCAAAGTCGCCCTCCCTTCTTTTTCCTCCTCGGCTCGGCCCCTCGTCGGCCCGTCTCCTTCCTCCCTTGCGCAAAGTCTAGTTTTCACCCTCCTTCTTTTCGAGCCGCCGACAGGTGGGGCCCACCTGTCGGGCTCATCGCCATCCTTCGGCCGTGGTTCTCGGATGCCGCCGCCCCACGCCGTGCTTTCCCCGGCCGCCTCACCTACTCCGCGCATCCGCCCGCACCTCGCGTCACTCGGCAAACAACCTAGTATGCTCACATCCCCACCACTAATGTAAACCATGCATCTTCACACAGCAAACAACACACGATCTAACAGATAACGACACTACTCTTAGGGGAAGGATTGGGTTTAGGTAAACTCCGGGAGGGCTTCACTTGATCCTCGAGAAGCGTTGAGTCGGGGCTGCTCGGCTCGATCTTCTTGCTTGAAGCTTGGAGCTTGACTTGACTTCCATGAAGTTTTTCAGCTTGTGCTCTAGGCTTAACAACTAGAGAGTTGGAAGAGAAATGGGAGAAATTTGATAAACTGGTTTTGCAAAGGGCTCCGAAGGGAAAGAAGGGACATTTTCACAAATAAGGTTTTCACAAAATTTGTCCTTAGGGTTCGACCATTTGGCTCAACCTACAGTCGAGGTGGCTATGTGTCACAGCCCGATTTTCGTTCAGGATTAAAAATCATTTAATAAATCATCTCCTAGAAATTAAATAAAATGAAAGCAAAATAATCAAGTAAATTAAGTAAGGAAATTAAATTTTCCTTTAAAAATCATAGCTAGAAATATTTTTTAAATATTCTCCATGCCCTAAAATACTCTCTGAAATTTTTCGTGAAATTTTGGAGCTCCAGAAATAATTTTAATAATACAAAGAACACTTCAATAATTATTTAAATAAATTAATTAATCTTTAAATGAGCTGAAGATATTTTTATTAAATACTTTGAGTGTCCATATATTTTTAGGATTTTTTGGAATTATTTGAGCACTGGAAGTATTTATAAAATTCAAAGCCAATTTATGGATTAATTTAAAAGGAAAAACCGATTTAAAATCCCCCTTTTGCTCTCGGCTAGAAACAGCCCAAAAAGTCTGCCTTTGCCCCCTTATGGCCCAGCCCGACCGACGCCACGTTCTCTCTCCTCCCTAGCGGCCCACTCATGGTCCGTCTCCTCCCACGCGCACGGCGAAGTCCGCTTTGCCTCCTTCCCGTGCCTCTCTCTCTTCGCTCGCTGACCAATGGGCCCCGCTTGTCAGCCTCCGTCCTCCCTCACGAGCCGCCGACAGGTGGGCCCCACCTATCGGGGCCGCTTTCCCCACGTCTGATCTGTCCGTGCCGTCGCGCCATGCGCGTCGCCCGAGCTCAAGCCGCGCCGCTGCATGTCCCACCGCACCAAACCCGTGCCGGGCCCAAGCCACCTTCCCCGCATCACGTGCCAACTCTTCCGCACCCCGCGCCGGCTGAGTCCGTATCCAAACCGCCGCCGTATTTTTCTCTCTCCCTCTCCGAGCCCGAGATCAACGGCGAAGAATTCGGCCGTATCCCGTGCCCTATCCGGCCTCTCGAGCCCCCTATAAATTCCTCGATAGCCGTTGCCGTCGTTTTTCGTTTGTGCCACTTGAATCCGAGCCTGTTTTAGCCTAGTGCTGCCGCTCGCCGCTGTCGGCCGCCGTCGTGGTCTTTGTCTCTGGTGAGCCGCGTCTCTTTCCCTCTTTTACATTCCCGCGCACGCTCAAGCCACCCCGCGCGCGATCCCAACCCACTGCGTCTCTCCTATGTCGTTTCACGTGCATCGCGCCACCGCCCGCCACCATCTCCCGTGTTGCCGTGAACCGCCGCCGCCGTGTGGCCATGGCCGGCGAGCCGAGCCGCGACGCCGTCGCCCGAAACCCTAACTCCTAGCTACGCCGCGAGCTGTCCGATGTACCGCACGGGTAGATCAGGGCCGTCCGATCCCGCCCGCACGTCGCCGCCGTCCGATTGCGCCGCATGCCATGGATGGGTGCCACGTGTTGCCGTCGCTGCTGCCCGCGCAACCCTAACCCTAGCGCCGCTCGACCGTCCGATCGCGTGCCACCCCGACCGCTTGGATGCTACCACGTGGCACGCTCGCTCGTGGATCGAGTCCACCGTGGACCCGTGGACGTGCACGCCATGCCGATGTCGGGCCACGCTTTACCGACGTCGCCGCAGCCGCCGACGTCGCCCAACGTCAACCTTGCCGATGTCGCATTCGGTTTGCCGACGTCATTTGTGCTCGTCCTTGCTGACATCATACCTCGTTTTGCTGATGTCATCCTGAGCCTTTTCCTTTGTAAAAACAATTAAAAATTATGCAATAAATTATTTTAATTTCCAGAATTCATTTAAATGGTCCAAAACTTCTAAAGTTTATATCTAATCTATACGAACTCCAAATTGGGCCATTCAAATTGCAAAATTCATCTAAAATTGAGCTCTACATGTTTGTTACTTTTTATGTATTGTTTTTTGGTTTTTATTAAGGTTTTTTCTTGTTTTGCGTGCCAGCGTGTAGATTCCACCGTTTTCGGAGTTCGTGCTCGCGTGGAAAAGAGTCCAGAAGTCTGTTTGAAGAAGCAAGGCAAGTATTACTTCCCTTGAAGCATATTGATCCTATTTTTATAAATGTCTTACGTTTGCAAATAAAATTACATCGCTTTGCTAATTACATGAAATGATGGATTACCTATCTGTTTGTTTGAGCCTTCTTTACTTGTTATCTGTCCTTTGTTAACCTTGGGTGTTAATTTGACTAGCTTTAGTCACTAATGTTGATTTTAGCTAGAATTATATGCTTAGCCATGCTTAATTACCACTAGCTCACTAAATAGGATAATTACACTATTTATTCTAGTCTCTGATGAGCTCCAAGCTCAAAACACCTGGCCATGTCTCATTGGTCATAATTATCTCAAATAAAATATGATATAATGGTGGGTTGTGGGTGCATGGCTTTGGATTGTCACACCCATGGCAATTAAGGACCGATTAATGGGAAACCCTGAAAGAATTACAGCGCTTACGACAAGCAAGAATGGGCAACTGCTTGACTCATAGTATAGCTTTCCTCTGGCCAACGTACTGGTGGACATGATGGAGTTGGGTCGGCGCTGGTTTTACGGCTTGATCGGCTACCAGATTCACCATGGCATGCGGGGGGCTGCCCATTACCCTTATGGGAGTGGGGGCGAAACCCTAGTGTGGTATTGCTTGGTTAGGGGAAGTTATGCGAAAGGTCTTGTCATGATTTCCCCCTTTGCAGTATCATGGTGGTACTTCGGGGCATGGTAACATGTGTGGAATCGTGTCTTATGGGTAAAGTTGCGCACCTCTGATCAGAGTAAAACTATTCGAATAACCATGCCCGCGGTTATGGGCAATCGACCAGATTCACTATGATTAGTCTCACACCATTTAATAATTTGACTTAATGGAATTGGTTTAGTTCAGGTGGAATGGTTGGGCCTGTTCAATGTGGGACAACGTTGTTCAGTGGAGGATAAAATATGACTCAACTTAATCAAATATTTTACTGTTTTTAAACATTAAATGTTTATAATTGCATTTATGCAAAATAGCCCAAGTCACTCTTGTCTCCCCTTGCACGTCTGCATTTCTCGGTGTGGCTTGTTGAGTACGGTGGTTGTACTCAGTCTTGCGATGTTCCCCCTTTCAAAAGTGTAGTGCTTCTAAGCTGATGATGATGTTAGAAGACCAAGGCTCAGACCACAGTTGAGTTTGCCTGTGGAGTGAAGTTGAAGTTTCGCTAGGATCATCTTTTCCGCTGTAGTCCTTTTTGGGTGTGAGGACTATGTGCCTTTTCAGTAAGTATTTTTATTTTACGCTTTGTTTTACGTTGGGATCTATGTATTAATTTATCATTTTGTTTACCCTGGTTGATTCCTGGACAGAGATTTAATACACAAAATAGTCTAGAATTTTGGGATAAATTTCTGGGCGTGACAAGTTGGTACCAGAGCCATCTCGACTGTAGGTTGAGCCAAATGGTCAAACCCTAAGGACAAGTTTGTGAAAACCTTATTTGTGAAAATATCTCTTCTATCTGTTTGGAGTCTCTGCAAAGTGATTTGTAAAATTTCTCTCCTTCCCCCTCCGCCTCTTTTAGCTATTAAACCTGGAGGACAAACTTAGTTGCTCATCAACATGTGGAAGTCAAGCCAAGCATCCCCGTGTCAGCGCTTCTCGAGGATCAAGTGAAGTTATGTCGAAGCTTGCCTGAAACTCAATCCTTCTCGGAAGAGTAGTATCGATAGTTCCTAGGTCGTGTGTTGTTTGTTATGTGCAGGTGTATCGTTTACATCAGTGGTGGGGATGTGACCATACTACGTTGTTTGCCTAAGCAACTTGAACAATAAAAGTACACTCACATCAGATCAGTTGTAAGCGGATTAAGGTCTCGTCTTTAGTTTAACCTCTCCCTTGTTCCCTCCTTTCTCCTTCTGCATCAGATGGTTAAAGTTAGAGGCAATGTTAGTGGATCAGAACCCCAACCGTCTCATGGGTCAGCTCAGAATAACGCTACGAGTATTTCATCTCCTGGAAATCCAACTCTAGCCCAGGTAGTGGTCAATCAGACGCAGTTAATGGCCATGATGATGTAACAAATGCCACGGCAGTACCAGCAGCAGCAAATGCAAGTTCAGATACAAGCTCAAGGTCAGTATCAAGAGCAACGCCAGTATGTCCCGATGCAAGCCCTGACGACTCCTGCTGGTATGCTGTCAAGTTCTCAGGAGACGATGGCACCAACCCCGCCATTAGGTTGGAGGAAAACACTTGACACCTGCTATGGTTTCAAGGAGCAAGGTCATGATGCAAGAAACAATTCATGGGACATGTACACCAAGACATCGACCGAAGAAGAGACGTAGTGCTTAAGAAGGAAGGAAGACTCCGATCAAATAATCAGCCAAGATTTTGGTTCGCCACCATCCAACTCTACAAAGAGAAAGTCACCAGAATGGAATACAGGTTGTGCTAGCAGGATGACCATCACATGCACAGTGTTTACTCCCGAAGATGCTGAGAAGATTCCCCGACGCCTGAGAAAGAATACCTTCCATGGTGCATGTCAATTAACCCGACATCTCCGGCTTTATGGTCTGCCCAAGCCAGAAGATGATGAATCGGAAGTATCCTCTGATGATGATGATGAAGCAAACTTGAAAGACGATAGTGAGGAAGAAATGGAACTCAAAGCATATACTCATTGTGGAGAATTTGGACACGCTGCAAGCATGTGCATCCATACCTGCCACTGTGAGGAGGACACCCATATGCCAGAAGAATGCCCCATGAGAATCGTAACATGATTTTTGTGTGAGGGAACAGATCATGTGCCTAAGGACTGTCAACTGATTTTGGTCCTAGATAAGGAAAAGGAAAACCAAATGATATCTCGACGGGCCGTTAGTCAACTCATGGTTGGTACCACAAACAGTGAAGATATTTCTGATCATCGACCAGCTCCAACCCCTGTGAAGACCATCAATGATAACAGAAGCATAGAGAACAAGTCTCACGAGTCAGTGCACATTTCAGTTCTAGCTGCTAGCCTGCAGACCCAGAAGAGAGCACAGTGTGAACAACCAGGTCCGATTTGCTGCAATTGTCTCAAGTCAGGACATCATCTCAATAAATGTCCACTTCCAAGACTAGCAAAAGAAGCCCGTCGTTGCTTCAACTGTGGGAAACCAGGTCATTTAATGAAAAGTTGCCCAATGCTCAAGCGCCAACATCCTCAAGGCACCAGCATTGTCTGCAACACCATTCATGCCCCAGCTTCAGCACAATGTGGTCGAATCCAGCAGAAAGGCGGTCGTAGGGCAAAGGATACTAGTTGTCGCCCATACGTGCAACCTCCCCCACGACGTATTATCGTTAAGGGCACCAGCAAAAGTTCTAAGGTTCACCCACCAACCTATCCCCAAGCAACAGGACCAGCAACAGCAAGGCAAGCAATGCCAAGGAAACAACGATCCACTCTAACCACAAGGTCACCATGAAAACCAGCAAGGCATCTCGTGTTGCCTCAGCGCAGATGGTTGGCAATTAATCAGGTCTACACGCAAGGCAGTGTCCCCGTTGGAGCACCAGTTTGTAAGCAAGGTCAGATCAAGTCAACCAAGCCAGAATCACAGGAGTAAAAGTCACACCAGTCAAGACGTTTGCTAGTCAAGTTTGCGGCAGTTTACAATTGTTTAATCTTCAAGTGCTTTTGTTCGTACAAAGAAGTTTCATGGCAGTTATGTAATAAGAAGGGAATATTGAGTAAAGTCTGAGAATTGCAGCCTCTCTTCTCTTGTGATTCATCTTGAGTATTCAAAAGCACGTTAACTTGTGTAATTGCTAATATCACAAGAAACCTAGAGTTTCATTTTCCCTGTTCATTCTAGCTTTGATTAGACTCTAAGGCATGATTGCTAACCAGGGGAAGTAAATGGTCAATCAAGAAAACATGAAAGTTCAGACCACTGTAACATTCGGCATGATACGATCTCCTTAAAAGTTAGAATTAGTGACACTTCAAGGAAATAAGAAGAATGACTAAAAATTTGCAATGACGTCATGAGAGAAACGTCCGACTGTTAATCTTGAAGGTTTCTCCGGAAAATAATAAGTGCAACCACACCTTAGCGGTAAACATGGATCAAGAACGGCGACCGCTACAGTTCTCAGAAACCACTTCGATGTTTCCTAGAAAATGACATTGGAAAATTTCCCCATCACCCTGCTCATAAGCAAGCGGATCAAAATGACAAGCTAGAGCATTCAGCCATCCAAGTATGATTTGGAGAAATCGTCTAGGCGAACCACCTTTACTCAAGGTTGCACAGCAAACTAGTGAGATCAAAAATGGGAACCCTTATTTGTTTCAAAGGCAATTCCCAACGGCTCTCTAGTTTTGGTATTGGTGGGAAAGCAACGTCGAAGTTTGTGTCCTGTCAGTCTTCCAAGCTAGCACACGATACAAGGACCAACGGAATGAAGGAGCTCTGCCAATACTTTATTTCGACGAAATGACGAGGAATCAGTTCTATGGATCAAGTTGCCTATAAATCAAAGAGATTGATTACTCTTAAGAGTAGTAGCCTCATCAGTCATAGTTGGTCGAAAACCTATCCACCTGGGTAAAACAAGCTTGAAGTCCAATTTGGTTAACCCCGTAACAGTTTCGCTTGGAGGTTAAACCCTGTGAAGCAGATTGGGTTGCAACCAAAGGAATCGGTTATGAGCTGTTAACAGAGTTACATAAATCCCAAGCTATCAGGGTCGAATCTATTGCACACCCAAGCGGTCATGTCAATACGACAGCCAGAAGAAGAGATAACTCAAGACACCCGCAGTTCAAGTAAAGGTAGGACAAATAGCTTCTCAAAACGCCTGTCGTTTAGGTCAAGAGCAGTTGAAGCGAAAGTCAGAGTCCGTGGGTTCATGGAAGTCAATTTCCAGGTTTCAAGAACAAAATTTACCGATTTTGAGACAAAGTGAATTGTCAGAATACCAAAGACGCCAGTGTTATTTGTGCAGTCTAAGAAGCTTTCAATCTCTGCAGCTAGATCAGGGTCAGAGCATTCGTAACTAGCTAGTGCAGTTTTGGGGAAGCAAAAGAACACCAAGCTTAAAAGCCGTCAGGTTCTGCTGTCCAAGTTTGGTCAGAATCCGTCAGTGTGAGCCAGAAGAAACCGTAGAGGTCGCAAACCAACCCAATCTCACCATATCCTTTTTCCTTTCTAGCCCCGAATCTCGGGACAAGATTCCTGTAAGGGGGTAGATTTCTCACGCTGATTTTCATTCGGGATTAAAAATCATTTAATAAATCATCTCCCGAAATTAAATAAAATGAAAGCAAAATAATCAAGTAAATTAAGTAAGGAAATACATTTTCCTTTAAAAATCATAGCTCAAAATATTTTTGAAATATTCTCCATGCCCTAAAATACTCTCGAAATTTTTCGTGAAATTTTGGAGCTCGAAATAATTTTAATAATACAAAGAACACTTTAATAATTATTTAAAATAAATTAATTAATCTTTAAATGAGCTGGAGATATTTTTATTAAATACTTTGAGTGTCCATATATTTTTAAATCTTTTATTGAAATTATTTGAGCACTAGAAGTATTTATAAAAATTCAAAGCCCATTTATGGATTACTTTAAAAGGAAAAACCAATTTAAAATCCCCCTTTTGTTCTGGGCCAGAAACAGCCCAAACAGTGTGCCTTTGCCCCTTGCGGCCTAGCCCGACCACCGCCTCCTTCTCTCTCTCCTCCCTAGCGTCGGCCCAGCTCGCGGCCTGTCTCCCTCCCTCGCGCGCGCCGAAGTCCGCTTTGCCTCCCTCCCGCGCTTCTCTCTCTTGGCTCGCTGACCAGTCCAAACTCCATCACGCCCACCCTTACCTGGGTACGTCAGCCAAGGAAAAGCTACACTACAAGTTCAGCAGTTGCACATTCTTGCTTGTGGTAAGTACGGTAAGTCTTCCAAGGTTTCTCGCGAACCAATCCTTAATTGTCATGTGTGCGACAAACAAAACCATGCACCCAGGCACACCATTAAGTCATATTTTAGTGGGATAATTATGACCAATAAACATGGTCAGGTGTCTCGAGCTCGTAGCTCGTCAGAAACTAAGATAATTAATTTAATTATACCATTAAGTAAGCTAGTGGTAATTAAGCAAGACTAAGCGTAAATGATTCTAGGAAGGACACGTAAGTGACGTGAGCCAATCAAATTATCACCCAGGTTCGACAAGGAATGGACATCAAATAAATATAGCACAAGCAAGCAGACAGGTAATCCCAATTCTCATGTAAGTAGCAAAACATGCAATTTTATTTGTAAATGATAAAACATTATAGAAGTAGGTTCATGCTTCAAGGAGGAATGTGACTTGCCTTACTTCTTCAGACGATCTTCCTTTCTGCGCGAGCGCAAACTCCGGAACAACGAAGTCTACACACTGGCACACAAACCGAGGAAAATCCTAATAAAAACCAAGTAGACGGTACATGGAAAGTAAACAAACATGTAGATCTCACTTTTAGATGAATTTTACAATTTGAATGGCTCAATTTGAATCGTATGGATTAGATATGAATTTTAGAAGTTTTAGGCCATTTAAATGAATTTCTAAAAATTAATCCGATTTATTGAGCAATTATTATTTATTTTTACAAGAAAAAGGCTGATGCTGATGTCGTGCTGATGTCAGCGAAGAGGAGGCGTGCGGGGGTCCATGGTGGACCAAGTGCACCGACCCGGGCAGAGGCGCACCACATGGCGTCTACGTGGCAGCCACGTGGGCGGCTGGCGCCACGGCGGCTCGCCACACGGACGGCCCGGATCCATCCGACGGCCCAGAGGGAAGACGACACGTGGGGCCGGCGGCGCTAGGCGGCACGGGCGGCGAGGCGCAGCGCTCGGCGGCGGAAAAAGGCACGTGCGCTCGCGCGCGCGGGCACAAGGCAGCGGCATGTGGTGGTGTGGGAGCGGCGCTCTCGGGCAGCGTGCTCTTGGGCGCGATGCGCCGATGAGAGGCGACGGCGACGCATGGATGCGCGCACGGACGCGCGTGCGGAGAGGCGGGGCACGACCGACGGCGACGAAGAGAGAGGGACAGGGAAGAGAGAACCCACTGGGCGTTTCCGGAGCGTAGCGACGCGGGAAAAAGAACGACAACCGACGCGGGCGACGAGCTCCGGCGACGATTGGAGACGACGGAGGCGCGGCCGACGAGCGGCTTGGCATGGCGAAGCCAGAGAGGGTGGTGGTGCGGTCTGGCAAGCAACGCGGCGGTAGGAATTGGTGGCCGGGACCGGCGGCTTGCGGTGGCGGCTTCAGCACACGGTGTGGGACCAGCTCCTGCGACGGGCGACGCTCAGAAAGGGCAGACGGGGTGCAGCATAGCACAGTGAGGCACGCGACGACGGCGGCCAGAGCAGCGATGATTGCCGGCCGGAGGCGGCGAATCGGTGGCGGGAGGTATTTTGTGGCGCAGGCCACAGAGAGCTCGAGTTTGCGCAAAATGAAGGAGGGGCGGCTTTGGCCAGAGCTCGGGGATGCTTTATAGTTCTAAGGGGGTGAGCGGACGTTGAAATGGCGGCGCGACGTGGCGCGGGTATGACGGGCGATCAGCGACTTTGGGCTCGGTCATTTGGTCGTTTTCGCGCACGCGGCATGTAAACCCTATTACACGTTTGCTCCATAAAAATTAAAATATGAGGCTGAAAATAATAAAAAAGAAAAAGAATTAAGGTGAAAAAAGGAAAATAAGGGCGAAAAACATGAAAAATCAAAAAAATAGATAAAAACATATTAACAAATTAGGAGAAATAGGAAAAAAAGAGAGAAAATAGTAAACATATATGGGAAGTTGGAAAAAATAGAAGATAAATTGAGGAAATTTTGGTGGGTCGTGTGGGTCATGCTCGTGCTTAGGCAGTGCTATGCTGGCCCGCTAACAACCATGCCATGCCATATCAGCTCACGGGCTAAAGCCTAACCCAGACATGACACAGCTAAACGGGCCGTGTTGACTCCCGGACAGGCGTACCATGCCATACCTAGGCCAGCTACAATGCAGTCATGCCTAGGCCAAAACGCCTCGTCCTGGTCCATTTGGCCAGCTATACATGAACCCAAGAAGGTGGGGGTTCTCTCTTTCTCCCTCATTTCACCATATATCCCCATTGGCCAGTTTGTCGGTGACTCATGTTATGGAAAATTCCAAATAACACTCGTTCGGTAATGAATAGTGATATACCCAAGTTAGAAAGTAAGATAATTACAAATGGCACATAGGTGGAATCAACTAGCTAAACATCTCAGTTTCCAAATGCCTTTAGTTCTTCAGAGGAGTGTTTCCAGTAAGCAAATTTGCTGTCAAAACGTGACAACGGGTAGTTAGGTCAACACAACTGAACATGTTTGTAGCACCAACACTGAAGCCCTGTTGAGAAGAATATATGTATCTACAATGCTGCCCCCCCAAACACACACACACAGACTAATCGTTGGGCAAAATTCAACAATATACTACTAGCCATATTGTCGCCCATTAAACTCATGAATTTCTTCTGTATATGTATTCTAACCCAAAATGAAGCTCTTCGTGAGAACTTCAGGCCGCTACAAACTATAAAACATCAAGGCAATGGAGACAGTAACGGTTAAGGATTCTCTCAACAAGACTATTGGGTTCAGGAACCAGCGACGAAGTAATTCTGTTCCAGAGGTGGAAAGTAGTAGAGTCATTTACAATCCTAGAAAACAGAGCATCATGTTGGACTCTTTCATCCGTGCTATCTGCTTCTGAAAAGTACCTGCAGTATATGATATCATAATGAGCATGCATGTTGCAAATTAGTAGCCACACATATGAAGGGTCAACAATTACTTAAACAACAAATATATGTAGAAGGTTGATTTCTAGGAGGGGTTGACATGCATCTAGCTCATAGGTTGCAGAAATCTCCATGCTGAAGCAGAAGGCCATCTTCAACAATGCCACCATGGCATGCAGAATGCAGACCAAGTCTGGTCTGTCAAAAGGCGACAATGCTACAGCACTTTCAGGGTGATCTGCTCCAGCAGTAAAGGGGCAAGCATCCAGTGCAGCCATTACGATCCAGCAACCCAAGCTCTACGTTCTGGAGCTTTACAAGACAATTTTCGTCTTACAAGACACAAGCTCTACGGTCGGGAGGGAGAATTTGATGCACCACTGTAAGGCTGTGTCGTTGACTTGCCTTAGATTGAGCTGTCCAGTTTCAACAATTTTCGTCCAGTTTAGTTTAATTTTGGTTAAAATTAGTTCAAATTGTTGGGTTCAATTCAGTTCAAGGACTACCATAATGGAGATGAGTGAGCATAGCTCCAGGCAACACTAACTGGCAACCAAAATTAGAGTCAAAAGCAAAACTTCTCAGAAGCACTATAACCTGGTGAGGTGGTCATGATAGAGGTGTTTGATGGTCACCGCAGAGGGTTTGGAAATGGTTGAAGGGGAAAAGAAATAGGATGTTACAGGCAAGAGCCAATAGCAATAGATGAATAGAGGATTAAAAAAAAGGTCCAGGTTTGGTGTGGGCCAGCATCTCAGTGGTGGTTAACATGCGATGGCATTGTGACAAAGTTCAATGGGCCTGTACATCACTGCAACAATGAGAAGCTCGTGAAGGCATACGGTAAGGCAAAAATGAGCTCAACAGCCTTGACCACCCCCCCTCTGCATCTGCCTCATAGTGGCTTTTCCTTCCTAAAACCACTCTACCTGTACAACCTATTTGCATTTCTTTCCACGTTGACAGGCATCTCAGCGACATGTCATAGAAAACCCCCTAGTCTATTTTGAACATGACATACGTAACTTCAAGTTTAGAACTAACGTAAAAACATGACACTGCCTCAAATTCCTAGAATCTATGCTTTAAGTTATCTTAAAATGTAACATTACAGTCTGAAGAGTTCACCTTGCAGCTTGAGAGACTGAGATGGAACACCGACAAACAATCGTAAAACTTAATATTGAATATCGTTTTCAAATAGTAAAATTGAAAAAAACAAATTCAGCATACCTTGTAATATCTGTAGAACTTATAGGATAAAATGCAATGGAGGGTTCAAACTTTATTTCAAGTTGCCCACTGTTTTGATCTGCTTGACCAGGCATATTTCTGACTACTCTTGTTATAAGTTCAGCACCATTCCACTGCAAGAGTTTATCATCATATGTTGAATAAAATTCCTTCAGGCACTCCGCTAAGAAAGGGCTGCAATTAACATAAGCTAGGTGAAAAATACATAATTGGTATGACAGTAACAGTTATGCATAATCATATATGTACGCCTGCGAAGTTATAATCAACAAAGGAAACTAAGAGTCTATGTAAACCTTGTGTGCTTGACACCTGTTACTTATAGCCATCACATTTTATGACTTAGTTCCCTGACTTCTCAAAGAATTCGCACAATACACAAAATGGTACTTCTAGAATCTCATTCATGATCCGTATACTAATTCATAGTACAATTGTAACAAAAGGAACAACCAAAATAACAGCAGCAACACATTTTTACATTTCCCCCTAAAAATAAATAAAACATTAAAAGATAGAGGACTTGAAAAGATAATGGACTAAAAGATAATAGCACATTAGCACTGACTTGTGCTTTCAACTGAATTGCATTAATTATCAAACATACTAAAAGACCTACTACTTTGGTAACCCCCGGCTAATACATCACAAGATCTCTCATTTAATTTGATTGCAATTATGAAAATTCCAGTATTACGTATTGTCCTTTGTACAGAGTTTCAGCACACTGATCTTGAAGGGTAACTGACTAAATCATGTCCAATTTGCAATTCAAAAAAGCAATGTACATCATTTTAACCAAGATGTCCAGAAGGAAAGCGGAAAACAGTTACAATGAAAAAGAAAAACTATACAATACTATTACCTGTGTTTTTCAAATGCTAATACAGCACCACTAAAAATGGAATTTTCAGAAACTTGTTTGGCAACACCAATAGAATTCCGGAGTGCATTTAAAGGTTTAAGTACAACAACATCAGAGTCAAGGTATATCCCACCATATCTGCAGATAGGGCACAGAGGCAAAAGTTAATGATAGTCTTATTCAAAAAAGGAAAGGAACTAAATCTGTATTCATAACTATGTTATGTTCAGATTAAATAGCAATATATTACTAAATAAAAATCAAGTATACAGGTTTTGCAAACAATTGGTCCAGTAATAATAAAGTACGACAAAAATAAAATTCTTTGAAGAAAATCTCATAATATTTGTAGGTCAACTTTTTTCTTTGTTGACTGGAAGAATGACACTGGCATTTAAACCTCACGAGTTTTTTGTATCCTTGATCATTTGTTCATATGTGAAAGATTCCCCCTTTTGATGTTATGTCAACTACTCAACTGTTTTCATGGCAGCACACAAACAAAATACTGATATAGCTCAGCGAACTGAGAATCCACTCAGAGAACTCAAGTCTGCTCCAGCAAAATTCTACAGTGATCCACTAAACAAAATGAGCATAGTACTCCTCTTAATTAAATGTTTATGCTGTGTTTAGCTAAATGTTTATTCGTGAAGAAAGTATTTAATTCAGTATGAATGTTATTTTGTATTTGGCTATTTGTAAGCAATTGAATATATGAATCTGTTGGTGACTATATTTGTGTTGTGATAAGGCATATGAATTTATACATATATCACAAATCAGAGTATTAAATTCAGCAGAAAGCTGCTCATCTTTTTTCAGTTCCTTTGTAAGAGATACTATTCTTTCACCAAGAATTCATTACTTTTGGATTCATCTACGTTGATATATTACTATATTAGATCTTATTTTCAAGAAGTATCTCTCTATATTCTTTTAACAGATTGTAAAGAGTAAAGTTACATGTAACTAAACAAGTTTGGTCCTTTGTCTTACTTGTAAAGAGCAGCAAGGCGTACTAGTTCACTGTAATGCAATGGATAGTGTTCTGTTTTCCGCCATTCATTCCACACTGATACAAAATCATGGGTTACAGTACCCTCCAAAAGCTCATCAAGATTCGGCAACGCAACTGCAATTTTGTATCTGTAAGAGGAAATCAATCACATGCAAGTTGCATTAGTTGCCATACAAAGTAAATAAGAGCTGCTTCTAGTATTTAAATTTAAAGTTCAAATATAACACTAAATGAATAGTTACTGTGGGAAAATATCTTAATTCCATGATTTCCGATGACAGATCAACTGATAACACATGATTTGGAATGCAAGTTTGAAGTTCAAATATAATACTAAATGAATAGTTACTGTGCAAAAAATATCTTAATTTTATTATTTAAGATGACAGATCAACTGAAAATACATGGTTTGGCTCCAGTACCTGTAGCCACACAAATATATAGATAAGTTATGTTCATACTTCCATAAATAACAAAAGGAATTGTTAAAATAAATGGATCTTCAAACTACAAAAGTTAATAAATAAGTTATGTTCATACTTCCATAAATAACAAAAAGGAATTGTTAAAATAAATGGATCTTCAAACTACAAAAGTTACAGGGCTATAAAAAACATGAGCGGTTTATGTTGCAGCAGCAGAATGTCAGTTACTGAACTGTAGATGACCTATGACACTAGACTAAAGGTAATGGAGGAGAAAAACGATGGGGGTGGGGTGTGTGAGACTGTGGGTGTTTGAAGAGGAGGGCTAACGGGTAACTCTTGATGAAGGGACTTAGCTGAAAACATGCGTGGATGCAACATAGAGAGGAGCACAGTTCGGTTATGAGAAGTAAGGACTTTCCAAGCAAAGGGTGGCAGCAAATGAACAAAATCAATCACAAATCAGGAAAAAAATTATAGAATTGAATTTTAAATGCCACTAACGATGCAATCACTTCCAGGGAGAGCTCAAATATCAGTACAGTAATAAGGTTTATAGTCACCAACGGCCACTGTGTCAATTCAGTTGATCTTCAGAATAGTTCAGAGAAATTCAGAACTTCAAATAAAATTTCAGACATAATTAAGAGTAGCTGACTGGAAGATACCGCTTCACGAGCCCATTATGAAGATTGGACAGTGGCGATGGACTCATTCGAAATTACCACGTAATATAATAGAGAAAAATAGTTTGTTGTATTTACTGTTTACTTTCTCCCCATTTACGTTTGGACTGTAATAACTGAACTAAGTCTGTAACTTCGGAATTACTGTGGTGAGCTCTGCACTTGGGGTTGGGGGTATATAACGCAGTGTAATCAAGGAATGATGTAAGAAGAAGAAAAAGCATATTATAGCATCTATTAGCTGTAGAACTCTAGAACCCTAGTTCTTCCTGGTCTTGCGGCGGCCACAGATTTGCAAGAGAGCATCCATTTCAGCTCGAAATCATTTTGGGTCTGACAAAACCATTGAGACAATCGAGAGTTCTGGTAATGGAAATTATAAGCTGATTCAAAACCGACATTATTTTCTTTATATAAATATATCCACATATGTGAATGTTTCACCTCAAAAAGAATTAAGACTCGTCCAAAGAGACAGCAATTCATTATCATGTGAAATTCATAGTGCATGTTAAACAAACAGCTTAGTTGTCTGGATCTATCTTTGGAAAATTTAGGATTTCAGACACTCAAATGGCAAGGGAATATCTAGGTTCTATTTGTAAGATTTGAAAGCTGTTAAATTAAGTCAAACTGGAATGCATATCAGGCCCCTTGATTTAATCGGATTTCACTTCTCCAGAAAAAATCTATTAGGTGAAAGAATCACAGTTTTGCTAGTTTTTCATTACTAACGTGGCCAATATTAGTAGTATGTGATACCTCAAACACTAAATAGTAGTCCTGGATTGTTATGGTACCAATCAAGTCATTTCAGGTTTTTGGTCAGAAGTTCATTTCTCTGTTAATTATAGTTATATAGTAAAATTAACACCTTTGATTAATCAAAAACTGCCCTTAAGAAGAATCACAGAATGAGCAATACAGGAACATACCCTTCCTTCACAAACTCCTGGAAGAACTCCAGCTCCAGCGTCTCCGACAGCATGACGACACATGTTTCAGGGTGTTGCCGCAGTAGGCTCTCCAGCCCACGCTGGTGCCGTACACCATACGTCCACTGTGGGCTGTTCCACACCATGAACACCTTCATGGAACACTGCTCAAAAAACTTCTCCATAAACTCATTGAAGCCC
Organism: Oryza australiensis; assembly: GCA_019925245.2. Lineage (NCBI taxonomy): Eukaryota > Viridiplantae > Streptophyta > Magnoliopsida > Poales > Poaceae > Oryza > Oryza australiensis. The sequence continues at coordinate 64,553 of JAIFGZ020000391.1, read as the reverse complement.
AAATGTGGATCAATCCCCGGGTAATATCCCCACCTCCTCTGCTGCACCTTCTTGGCTACCCCCATTCCCTGCTTACTATCAGACGATTGCAGGCTCCGCCGCTCAAAATTTTTGGAAGCAGCCTTCTCTATCTCGGCGAGAAGTATCCGATGCACCATGCGGTCGCCGCGGGTGAGAGAGGTAAGGCCCGGGCTGTCCGGGTCCTGAAGCAGCGGGTGGTTGCGTGGATTGAGAAATTCTAGGTTGGACCGCAGCATCCGATCGCGCCGGAGGTAGTCGGCCTTTCCCTCCAGCCACCGCGCCCAACCAGCACGGAGGCGCGTCTCGGCAGCGGTGGAGGCAGGCTTCAGGAGCAACGCGTCCTCGACGCCGGCGATGGACGAGATCTCCACCCGCAGCTCCAGATCCACCGGCTCGTCGTCGGATCCGAAGGCGGCGGTGGCGATCCGATGCGCGGGCTCGAGGTGAGGTAACCCCGCCGGGAGGGGGTCGCCGGCGGCGGGGAGGCGGAAGGGCAGGCGGGCGACGCCGACGGCGTGGTCCCAAACGAGGGACGACGCGGAGGCGGGGACCTCATCGGCCGCGCCTAGGTTGGAGGCGGAGTCCTCGTCGAGCACGTCGAGCTCGTCGATGGGATCGTCCTCAGGGTTAGAGACTGTGGAGCCCTCGGTGGTGGAATCGGCGGTGGCGGCGGCAGCGGTGGTGGTGGTTGCTGTAATCGTAACCGCGGGGTCGAGCACCGCGGCACCGTCGTCCTCATCCTCCACAAGCGCAGAGGAGTTGGAGACCCCGTCGCCGGAGGAGTGGGGGAACGGGGAGGAGGAGGAGAGGCGGGAGTGGAGGACGGCGAGAGAGACGAGCAGGAGGAGCGCCGCCACCACGGCGCAGAGCTGCGCGCCCAGGCCGGAGCGCCGCCGCGGGGCCGCGTGCGAGTGGGAGCGCGGCAGCATCGCTGCGCGGCGCGGGCGCGCGCGACCGTGCGATGCGACGCAGCTTTCCTCGTCCCCCCTTCCCCCTCACCTCACACACACAGGCCGCGCGTTTCCCAAAAGCTTCGTGTTTTCTTCGTGTTTAAACCACAACCATGCTGCGGTCGCCGTCGCGCTCGGCCTCACCAACCCTACCAACCGCCGCCAGAGAGCTGACTTGCTACCTATGTACAACACTTGACATGACATTTTTGTAGGAATTTCACATGTTTTTGTGATAAATCTCAAGGGGAAACTAAGCTGTTTTTTTTATTTTGTGTGGATTTCATTGGGATCTACAGACGCAAACAGCACACCTGACTCCAGACTGTACCACTGAACAATGTTTGCTTCTCGTCTTTGTTGTGTCGGTGAATTAATTAATCTCCGTCGCCTTCGATCTTTGGCCAGCCGTTTTCAGCTTGCGACTTGACAAACGCGGCCAGCAGCTTGATATCATCTTCGGCCAGCCGAGGTCCGAAAGTGCACCGCCCTCTCGGGGTGCATTTCTCCCCGAATCCCTGAACGCAGCAAACACACAATGAACAATCAGAGTACTTCTAGTTCTGTAATTTCTACAACTCAAACATCATCATGATAACAACTGAGAATTACTCACCGGCATCCTTCCCTTCCCGTAGTAGGTTATGTTATATAGCTCGTCCTCTGTAGCAACTCCATTTCTGCAGCAAATTTTCCCTTAATATTGCCTTGATCCAATCCAGCAATGAGCAGGCAAAGTTTACAAGAGCATACATACCTCTCAAGATCCTTCATGGAAAGAGTGGCACCCTGTACAAGACAGATCAGCAAGCTGAGAATAGACATTGGCCAAAAAGGAGAAAAAAAAGGTTGACATTCGCGTTCGGCCGTCGAGTAATAATGGTTTCAGAAACTTACCGGCTGTAGGATATTTCCTCCCATATCATGGCACCCGATGCAGGCCTTCCGGAACAGCGCTGCGCCTTCGGATTGAGCAAAAGCTGCAACAACAAAAGGTAAAGAAGCCGATTAGATTGGATTCCAGTAACAACGTGATGTGCAACGCGTAGACTTACCAGTAATATGATACAAATTGGTATCTTGCTTGGTGTAGTTGTGTAAATTCATTAAGAGTACTTATGTAGTAATGTTCCTCTACTGCTCTTCCACTGAATTCACATATCTTCAGAGATACTAGCTTCCAACTAGTACTAACCTGGTGGTGTGGACGTAAGGAAGTCAGGAGATGCGGCAGAAAGGAGCAGCGCCACCGCGGCCAAGAGCGGCGCGGCCGCGCGTTCTGCCGCCGCAGACGCAGCGACGGCGAGAGAGTCAAATGACGGCGTCGCCGCTTGCTTCATGCTGCCGCAGCACGCCGTCGTCCTCTGAGAAGCGCGGTGAGCGGCGGCGACCGTGCAATGCGGCCCCGGTGGCCGTGAGGCCAGAGGGAGCCGGTGCATGGCGCTGCTGCTGCTTCCTCCGCCGTCGCACAGTGAGGACAAGGCTAATCTTGGAGGACAGCGTTGAGCTTGAGCCTGACGTGGTTCAGACAGCAGCCACGTAATGTCCGAATGGATTAGACGGCTTAGGCTATACTAAGATCAGAACATAATGTATGGTTAAGACATAATTGAATGAATCGGCACGAGAGGGGTTCCGTTTCATTGAATATAAAAAAAAATATTTGACTACGGTGTTTATTAGATAGAGCGTACATTTTACTTTGAAACCCAACAAAGTATATTGATGGTATACCAATATACCATCAATATTGATATATTGATGGTATATTGGTATTAAGCATGTATATTGATGGTATATTGGTATCTGGAACCCAACAAATACATACAATCTTAATGTTATTCTCGTCGCTCCTTTAGCTTTGTGCTCTATCTCTATACCGTAAAAACACTAATCCTTAGTACACTACGTAGCAAGGCGTGTTCCAGAACCAAATCACATCTCCCAAAATCAATGAATCCACAGAAAATTGCAGAACAAAGTGCCTTGCTCATTGTACCAGAGTAGACTCCATTGCCCTCAGGGCTCCTGATGCGCCTCGAGGCAGAGAGAGAGGTCGATGCGCGCGCGCTGGCACTGGGACCGCTTGAGCGCGGTGCCGGCGCTCCCGCAGAGGGTGTGGACTGCCTCCGTCTCCCCGGGGCAGCACGAGGTCACCAGGCACTCGGCCAGCGCCCGATTGAGGTGCCGGCACAGCACCTCCGGCTTCAGCGGGCCGCGTGCCGCGCTGCGGTGGCACTCGGCGAGCGCCCGTTGCGCCGCGGCGCAGGTCCCCGGGACGTGCACGGCCGCCAATTCGGCCTCTGACCCCTGCCGCCCGCCGCCGCTCCTGCTCATCGGAACCGCTCGATCGCCGCGGGGGGATCTGCTCGGCGATTCCGTCCCGCCGCGATCTCCTCTCTACACTCTCCTCCCTAACCGATCGTCCCGCCGCAATCTCCTCCTTTCTACACTCTCCTCCCTATGGGCACTCCCAACGTACAAGCTGCCCAACCTCGTCACTAAAAGCCATCCTCCATCCTCCCAATGTATGTTCATTAAATTAAATGAGGTTTCTATATACTAAAAATTGAATATGCTATAAAAAAGAGGTAATCAATTATGGTTCTGCTTTTTATATGCTGCTATGCAATTCTGTTGCGTCTGCTCCCATCAACACAGTACCATGGACAGCACAACACGACAAGAATTGACACAACAACTGGCCTAAAAAAATTCACACAACAGCACATACGCATGTACCAGATGAGCAGGGGAAGGAAAAGGGGAAATATTTGTAAGGTTTGGCGTGGCAGTGGAGAAGGCGCGCACGGGAGCAGCAGGCGTGCGGTGGCAGGAAATCGATGCGAAGGGACGAGCGCGGCCGGCCGCCGCACGGGATCTGCTCGACGCCGCCCGCCCTCCCCAACGCTGGGGTCGACGGCATCGGGGCACGGATAGACACAGCGTCAAAACAAAAAGCGATGTCGTGCGTTTTTATTCTCTCTCTTGTGCCACATAAGCAAATTTCATTCAATAGGTTCCCTAATAAATGAAGATAGATGCTAAGGTCTGGGTTGGGAGTGCCCTAAGGCCATTCATTCGCAGTGCGCTTTTACGAGGAGTCTCGGAGTGTCGCATAGGACTAAGATAACATGTCTCAAAATTATATATCCCACGATACAATAGCTCCAGAAATGGTTTAAATTTTACACATGAGCCCCTGATAATTTATATTTCAGTACTGATAGTTTTTCAATTTGCAAAGTGGTCTAGTTTTTACACAGAGCACCTTTAAAATCAGGAAACAAATATAAAATCACTCCACCCCCTACATTTCCCTTTCTCCATCTCCATCCTGGTGCCTCCCCTCTTCTCTCCTCTCCTTGCCGACATGGGCACTGGCCTCTTCCTCTCCCCTCTCCTTGCCAACGCCCACGACGACCTCTCCCCTTTCTCCTCCGGCGCTCATGGCAGCCTTCTCCCCTCTAAAACTAGTGCGGCCTCCCTCTCCGGTGCAGATTGGGAAGATGGGTTGACGAGCTCGATAGCTGGGGTTCGAGCAGGGGCGACGACGAGGCGCCCTCTTCGGCGTGGATCTAGCCATCTCTGTCAACGATCCAGCCAACCCGAACTCCCTCTCTGGCACGGAGAGGAGGACGACGAGCTCGGCGACTAGGGTTCGAACAGGGGAGGCAACGAGGCTCCTTCTCTAGCGTGGATCTGGCCATCTCCGTTGTGGATCCAGCCAACTCGAGCTCCCTCTCTGCCGTGACAACAGTTCTCTCCGGCGCCGACGCTATCCCATCGGGCTCGGGGTGGTGCCCTTGTCGGCAACGACCATAGCTGTGGGGGGTACCACCTCGAGGTAGCCCACGCAAGGGAAAGAAGACCAGCTGGGTCAGACTAAGGGACCTCGGGCTAAGGTCGGTGGCCTGACCTCATTTGGGGTTGCCCGGCCCGACCTCTGCACCTTAGTCCGACCTCAGCCCCTTAACCCGACCTCTGCGAACGGCTCTGACCTGGAAAGGGCAAGCTTTCCTCTTCGGAAAGGAGGTGTCCTCAACAAGGCTCACAGAAGGGACAAGGAGGGGACAGCTCGACAGAAGATGACGTCACCCAATAGGATTGCGCGTGAGGTGCCTCCGAAGGACGGATCCCGAGGCAAGACTACACACAGAGTCCAAGGGGTTTCTGTGTACTTTTTCATATTATGTCTGTACTTGCTTTTTACTTTGTGACTAAGCTTTCTTGCGCCCCAAGCCCCTTTGTAACTGCCCCCTTAGACTATAAAAGGGATGGCAGGTCACACGGGCAAGGGGGTGGATCCCCAGATCTAATCCTGAACTCTCACTTGTACACAAATCTAGTTTATACACCACCCCAACAAAGAATAAAGGACGTAGGCATGTTATTCTTCGGGAGGGCCGAACCTGTCTAAAATCTTGGCTCACATTGTTCTCGAGTCGACCATCAAACCCATCGGTAGGATGCCCCGACCACTCTTTCGCCTCATCGGGCAGCCTCATTGGAGGACTGATCGACCACCTGTCGACAATTGGCGCGCTAGGTAGGGGATTGTCTTCACCGATCCGAGTAGTTTGATGGTTGTCTTCTTCTCCACTGACTTCACGGCACCTGCGGCAACGACGTTCATCTTCGGGAGCCTGGTCTTCCACGCCGATGACTTCAGCTGCCTCACCCTCTTTCGGGAGGTCTCTAGCGCGCTGCAGCGTGCTGCCGTGCAACGATGCGCGACGGCAACAGTGAGGCGCGCGACTTCATGCCCTACAGCCTTGACACCCACGGTTCGCTCGGCCACGAAGGTCTGGTGGTCCAAGCCCCCGACTGCCTGCACAGCGGTCTTGAGGACTGACTTCGCATGGACGTAGATCGAGCGCGCAGAGGGGCGTTGCGCTGCACGCCAGCTCCCTTGCTACAGAGGGCGTCTTCACCTACTTCATTCGTCGCTGGGCGCGTCTCCATCCTCTTCAGGCCGACAAGCTCCGAGAAGCCCGCTCGGCGTGCTCCTCCTCGTGCCGTGACGCCAGACAAGAGGCCGTGTCGACCGTTGTGCGCCCCCGGCAACCGCTGGCTGTCAAATTTCGTCATGATGGTGGATGTGGTCTCAAACGATGAGGCCAGGAGCTCCCAGGAGTCTGATGCCCATCGCAACGCCCGTCATAACTACAAAGTTGGTCGGGTTGCACGGTGTGAGCAGCCCCAGCATACCCGTGTCCAGCCCCGGAGCCTAGAGCCTAACTTCACCATGGAGTTTGAGGGGCACCAGGTGTTCCGAATGCCTACGACCAACCTGGTAGCCATCGAGCGTGCGCTCATCGCCCTTCCCGACTCCCCGGAGGTGCGGAAGGCGATGACCATGACCCAGGCGGCTGCCGCTCAGCTCAATGCCCTGGGGCCTGAAGGCCCGTAGATGTCGCTTAGAGGGGGGTGAATAGGCGATCCTGAAATTTTCTCGAAAATGCAGCGGTTAAAACACACAGGCACCGGAACTTCCGGTACTTGAACCCCGGAACTTCCAGTCAGCACAAGCTATCCGAAACTTCCGATGTTACAGTCCAGAACTTCTGGTGTTCTGTGACTTAAAAGGATTTGAACTCAAATTTAAGTACTTTCTACACAAGTTTATTGCTAGCAACAGGAAGATACCCACAGGCAATATAGACAAACAACACGAGGTAAAGGGATAGCAGACGAGACACAAGAATTTTTACCCCGAAGTTCAGATTCAAACAATCCTACTCTCCGTTGAGGAACTCCGTAGAGTTGGGCCTCAATTAACCCCTTGTCTCACCAATCAAATCCCTGAAAAGAAGTCTACGGCCTTTAATTCAAACGTTTCTAGGTTCTTACCTAGAGATCAAATTGACCACAAAGATCCAAATTCGATCCTCTAGTGTGAACCACAAACATGAATTGCTCTACCTTGACAACCTCCAAAAGATCAGCTTGGTTTGTCACTATCCATACCTCGTTTCATAGCGGAGGAGAGGTGATCCTTCACAAACTTTCCCGGGCCAATTCACAATTCTCTGGAAGCTCGCAGGAGACATCTAACCATCTACGAGGTTGCTCTCCAAGAGTAATAGACACCACTCCAATGCCCTGCAAGAATCAACAAGTGCTCAAGTCACCTAGCTCTATCACTCTCACAATCACTCCAATCACTCAATCTTCTCACAAATTTGGTTATGTGGCTCAAGAATTGAGTTGGAATAAGCTAGAACACCATGGGAGAGGCTAGGGGACTAAAAAATGAAAGTTGGATGGCCAAAAATGAGCTGGGGACAAGGTGGGATATATATAGGTACACGCTTGCGTTACCTAGCCGTTACTCACAAACTTAGCTAGAATACTGTCCGGAAGTTCCGGTCTGGGATTATCAGAAGTTTCGGCCAACACTTGGTTCTCAGGGTTTGGCTGCGAGGTAAAGGTGTCCGGAAGTTCCAGTTGGGAACCCCGGAACTTCCAATCGGCTTTCTCTGCCGTGGGAAGGGGTAATTTTCAAAAATAACTCCAAAAATTCTCACTCAAGAATATTTTGACTAAGAGCACTTAGATCATCTCATGGCATGAGTTTCACCCCTCTTAATAGTACGGTTTTTCCTAAAATTCAAGATTCAAGAAAAATACTATTATAAACTATCGTCGAATCTTTTCTCCTTTTTTCAATTGATATTTGAGGGTTCTCCTTTCTCAAAACCTGCACAACTAAGCATCTAGGGACTAATTCTCATGCACACATCTCAATTAAACGCATTAGTCCCTTAACCAAATTGTTATTAACCACCAAAACCCATTTAGGGGGCTAGATGCACTTTCAATCTCCCACTTTTTGGTGGTTGATGATAACTTGATTAAAGCTTACAAAAGATTGGAGTAAATGAAGTTTTGAGTAAAAAAAGGGTGAGATAGAGCTCCCCCTAAATGTATGCATAATGTGAAATAAGAGTGAATTTCATATGCATTTTTGATAAAAGGAGTTTAGGGAATTTATAACCAACTCATCTTACTCAGTGGGCTGCAACAAAAGTGAAATGAAATAATTTAAGAGCATATGACATGGCAAGCACACAAAGAAATTAAAAACAACATTTCACCACTCACAAATCACACAAGCGATCATGCAAATAAGCCTAATTAATATCATAAGGTCTAGCAATCATTACATCCCAGCACACATAGAGTTCACATGACCAAACGATAGCGAGGAGATAGCTGCACGGCCGGAAGATCCGATGGAAAGGTCCGGAACTTCCGGTCAGTTGACAGGAACAAGCCAACAAGGAAGCACAAAAGCGAGAATTGACCCCCCTCTTTCTCAATCTTCTCCCCCTTTGGCATCAAGACACCAAAAAGGGATAAGAGAGAAGGGAAGTCACTCGGAATCATCGGAGTTTGCGATGATCTCGGTGTCGCCAGAGTGGATGTCATCGTCGCCACCATGAGGGGAGTCCTCAGCGACGTTGGTGGCGCTACCGGAGGCAGCAGCTGGCGAAGCCACAGCAGGAGTGCCGTCCTCCTCCTCGTCCCCCTCTGAGTGCGAAGACACTTCAGCGAAGGCGTGAAGGACAGAAGCAGAAGTTCCCTCACCGGCAGCAACATCGCGAGTGGTCTCATAGGCTGTGAAGGGGTCCTCATAGACCTTATCCTCGGAGTCGTCGGAGACTGTCTGACCGGCCTCCCTCAGAAGCATCTTCTGATGCCGCTCTATCTTCTTGACCTTGGAGGCGGTCTTGGCGCAGAGGCAGAAGATCAAACAAAGCGCCCGCTTGATGGGCGAGCTGGAGCTCGAGCCCGAAGGGCGTGAAGGAGCTAAGGAAGGTCCGACACCTGATGCTGAGCCATGGGTTCCTGAAGGAGGTATCTCGGGTGCAGCCGGCACGTGAGGGCTGAACGACTTGTGCTGACCGTCACAGAGATAGAAGTAGCTGATCACATGGTTGATCATCTTCATGATGTATGGAGCATACACACAATCCCATTTGGGATTGTAGGCGGTGTTGTATATCTCAAACCAGATGAGCTTGGTGACACTGAAGGGCGACTGATTAAGCTGCATGCGATTCAGGAGATGCGCATGGCTCGCAGGAAGAGCAGTCACATCCCCGGCTTTAGGAAGTAGGGTCCACCTGAAGATGGAGACACAAAGGAAAGTGACACAAGGAAACAAAACAAGACAGGAAAGAAAACAAGGAGGATCCAAACCTGAAGATGGAGTAAAGAACCTTGTACTGAGGTAGAAGCCCCTTTGTGGTCCCGAGACAGTCACGAGGAGCATCTGGTGCGTAGAGGAACCTGATGCGCACCATGGGGATGGATTCTTCTGACTGAATGTTGGGTTGGTTCAGATCAACCGGATCCAACCACAAAATCTCCACGAACTGAGGCAGAGACACTTTGTAAGGGCGTCCATCTGTCCTCCACTTCAAGAAGGGAACCTCGTTCTTGGTGGAGCCAAAGAACACAGTGACATAGAACTGCCTTATTACCTCAGTGTTCCAGGAGTAGTCGAGGCAGAGGACATCCTTGATGTTCTTAGCTTCACAGACATGCATCAGATTGTTGAAGATGGGATTGTTTTTGGACAGAAGATAGCCCTAGTCAAGCCACTTCATCTCCACAACCCGATTGGTCCAGGGGAGAAAGATTGAATTGTACCAGTCGAGCTGAAAGAATGTCCTGAACCGGGGATCCAGGGACTCCTGAGGAATGATGTCAGGATCCACCAGGCGATCGCAACCACACCAGGCTATCTGCTTGAGATAGTTAATCCTCTGGCGCCCAGTGTGGTGAACGGGGTCAACGTCATAACCCTGAGCCGTGTACAGAGGGATGGGATTTCCCCAGGAACCTGGTTCCCCTGGCTGTGGACGGTCGGCATTGGAACATCGAGCAGGACGAGGTGGAGGATTAGCGGCTCGAGAACCTCTAGCTGCTTCGGTTCTGGCATCTCGAATGATCAAGGGCCGGTTCTGAGCAGCACGGGACTTCCTGGGAGGAGTCCGATCCCTACGCATGTCCTCTTGCGGCACCTTTGCTTTGCCGAGACGTCCTCGAGGGGCTCGAATCGGGGGACTATTGTCATCGTCATCCCCCGAGACGTCCTGGCTAGCCTTCTGACGCTTTTCACACGTCATGGTATCACTGCAATACGGAACAAGCAAAGATAAGGGAGATGCAGTGACAAAACGGAGTGAAAGAGAGAAGGTTGCGACAGACTGCACAGGGACCAAAAGTTCCGGTCCAAGAACATCAGAACTTTCGGTGTGCCTGACAGCCGCGTGACCCTCGACCGAAAAAACAAGCGCATTGCCTCAAAATGCACAGATCGACCACCTACAAGGTACTAAATTGATTTTTAACCGAAAGGAATTCTCCCTAGGTCTAAGAATTGAGAGATCAGGGCAAAAGAAGGTGAAACTAGGGAGAGGTCCTTCAGTGAACGGAAGTCGAAAACAAGCGCGGGGCGTCGAACCTTGACCAAAAACAACCAAAAAATGATCAAGAGCAAAGAGATTGCACGGTGGAATCAACAGATCACCGAGAGAGGGGTGAGAGAGGAGAGAGATGGCGGCGGTGGAGAGAGATGGGGATTTAGTGTTCGCCATCGGCCACCCCTAGGATTTGAACACCCCGACTACCGGAACTTCCGGTCAGACCTGACCGGAACTTTCGGTCGGCCCAAATTTTAGACAGAGAGAAATTATCGAAAGTTCCGGGCTAGGGTCTGGAAAAGTCCAACAAGAAGCTGAACGGAGGATTCTAGAGATGGATGGACATGTAAACAAATGCGATGCACGTGACCAGTACACAAGCAATTAGTACATAACAATGGTCACAATGCATCACAAAAGGAACAAAAACCAAGTTTTCGCAATCAACACAAGCACACAACAATTTTCGCAAACATTTTGAAAATGGTTTTTGGGCAAGATGGAAATGTTTGAACCTTACTTTCATATCAAAACCAGCTTCTACCCAAGAAGTGATCTCAAGATACATAGGTTCAATTTCAATTTACACTCAATTTGATTCATGCTTGACTATTGATTAGCCAACCAATCCTCAACAAATGTTACGAGAATCCAAGATATTGAGCTCACTCCTCAGCTCACAAAACCTCTTCTCATCCAAGGGCTTGGTGAAAATGTCGGCTAGTTGACTCTCGGTTCTCACATGGGATAGGACAATGTCACCCTTTGCCTCATGGTCTCTCAAGAAATGGTGGCGAATGTCTATGTGCTTGGTTCTTGAGTGTTGGACGGGATTGTTGGCTAGTTTTATGGTGCTCTCATTTTCACATAGGAGAGGAATCTTGGAAAAATTATAGCCAAAGTCTTGTAGGGTTTGTTTCTGTTAACGACCAAATTTGGTAACCAAATCCCTAAGTTCAAGGTCGAAATTGAAGCGGAATCGGATCGGGAAAGTGATCTGCGGAGAAACAGAGGTCGCATCGGCCACGATCAAATTGGCTGGGGGACCAGTCGTCTGAGGCCGAATTGGATAGGGACAACCAATAGCCGATTCCGATTCAAGGAAGAAGATGGAACCATTTCCGATGAAGAAGCTTGAAGATAAAAGGAAGATTCAGTTCCCAAATGTTCGTTAAGATATTGCCATCTATGGATAGAGTCCTGTAACGGTAATTGTATATGTAAAATAGGGATTTGTATGGATATTCCTTTTGTAACGTGGCATGGGACTACGTCCTAGAATATTCTCGTACCGTGTACAGTAGATAGATAGAAACCGTTTTCTACATGGACTTTGTTGTACTTGGGTATAAATAGGACCCGAGACCTCCTGTAAAAAGAGACAAGCATAACACAATCAATTCGGCACATTGCCTCTTTATTTTCTTTTAGACGAGTTTTTGATCCCGCTTCGGGCTACATCGATCTCGACCCCCAAATAAGGTAAACATTTGTCATTAGTAGTTTGTATCATTGAATCTAGTGCTTACATCGTCATGATACTCTAGATCTGATGTTATAGACTGCGCAATTTATCATATACGACATATAATCTGGAGCAATGTCTAGATCTATCTTGCCATCGACTCATTTCTCTCGGGAGACAGTAGCTGATAGAGCTAGATCTAGATGTTGAACTAGTTTATATGTTGTATCCACCGTCTCGAGGGGTTTACATCGGTTCATATAGATCTAGTACTTCTTTTTGTACTTAATGCTGCATCACCATGACCTATTAAGTCGCTATTAGAATTATTAAGATCTATTCAGCTAGATGTTTACCATTAAAGATAGTGCCGGGGTTTCAGTCGGCCTTATCTGTTTTAATTATCTTTTAGCATTATTTACTATTAGATATATTAAAGCTGCCTCTTATATTAAGATCTCAATCTGGTTAAATGCCTTAAGCTTGTATCAATCTGTTGGCATCAGCCGACAGCCGATTGATCTAGGTTTAACGCATTTAGGTTAGATTAATATCTTTTCATAAGATGTATCGGAGTACTAGCTGATTCACGTTAGATCTACAACATCGGCTAGGTAATAAATGCATATATTTATTATCCTGATGTATATTTAGATTAAGGGTTTATACAGTCTCGGCATAGCCGATCTATCCCAATCACTTAGTATAAATGTGCTTTGGGATAGCAATTATATGTAAGTTGGTTCCCTGAGCCGATCCGGTAGGATCTAACCTTAACCTTAACGCATATGTCTGTTTATTTCTTGTTGGTTAGCAGATCAAACCAACTGGCACGCCTAGTTCATCAAAGGTATCTAAGGACGGACCTGCACTAGAGTTAAGCAGATCTCCCAGGCCAGCGCGTGGGAAAGATTTCTCATCAACACGCTTCTTGGCACGCCCAGTGGGACCATCAACTCGGCTAGAACGCAGTAACAAAGTCGACGTGATGGTTAACATCAAGAGCCCCGAGATCAGCGAGGAAAACATGGTTCCTGTCAAGATGGAACAATTCTCGGCTGAGCAATTGGCTGACTACAAGAAGATGTTGGAGGAACTGCAGGCCAACTATCTACAATCTTTTCCTAGAACAGGTCTTGGGCCGTCCACCTGAAGTACAAATTCAGCATGGACAACTTTAAGGCATCGTCCTCAGACGATACAAAAGGAAAACACAAGATGGAAGAGCCGAAGCAAGAACAAGACGATTCGGGACTGCACACTTTGCAAGACCGAATTGACTCGGCTGTGCACCACGCTCTCGTTAATCAGAGTGGCATCTTGGTCAACACCCTCAACAACATGATTACCACTGTGGTCAACTCGAAGATTGCCGATCAACTGCGGCGGGGGCCGACTTATTTCACTCATGGCCAGTTCCCCAACTATAGGGTCTTGGCAACCCAGAATCGACCGATGCCACCACCAGTACAGCCAGGGCCACCAGGAGGGGTCCTCAGTCAGCCGACTGCATCCGCGTCGGCTTCTAGGCCGTCGCCCGTCATTCTGAACCGGCAACAACCTCCTTCTCAGGAGCAACTAGCCGGCATATTCGACTTCAATCAGCGGCAAGAACTTGCTGCCAATCTCATTCAAGGGGCACAGTAGAATGCCGGCGGCCGTCGGCTCTTCTCTGACCAATCACCACCGCCGGTGAATCGGTCGCCTCCGGCCGTTGACCCAGCTCAATACCAGTACCAGGGAGGCCAACATGACCAACATTACCGGCCGCAGACACCGCCACCTCAGTATCGGCAAGCACCCGTACAGTACGATCAATATGAGCCGATATAGAAAGCCCAAGATAATAGGACTTGGGCCAATTTGATTGCCGACGTCATGCGCGATCAATGCGGCCTCAAACCGAAAGATTCTGGCAATATGTATCGGTATCCATACCCAGAACATTTTGAGAGGGTGCCACTGCCCAACCGATAAAAAGTCCCAGATTTCTCCAAGTTCTCAGGGCAGGACAATACTTCTACAGACGAACACGTCAGTCGATTCCTGGCGCAATGCGGGGAGGCATCGGCTATAGATGCCCTGAGGGTTCGCTTGTTCCCGCTCTCGCTATTGGGATCGGCCTTTACATGGTTTTCTTCACTGCCTTACAATTCCATCCAGAGCTAGGCCGACCTCGAGAAACAATTCCACAACTACTTCTACACCGGCAACCATGAGATGAAGCTGTCGGACCTGACAAGCATTAGGCAGAAGCATGAGGAGTCGGTTCAGGACTACATTCAAAGATTCAGAGAGATGAGGAACCGCTGTTATAGCCTGGTACTGTCCGATTCCTAGTTAGCCGATTTGGCTTTTCATGTACTATTGTCGCCGATCTGTGAAAGGTTTTTGGCTCAAGACTTTGACAGCTCGGCCCATCTGGCACAGAGGGTGACAACCCACGAGCAAAGATTTCAGGAATCAAGGAAGGCCGTCAAGAAGGTTGCCCACGTCATTGTCGAGACTGACTCAGAAACAAGTGACGATGACGCAGAAGTTGCAGCAGCTAAATGGACCAAAAATAAAAAGGCCATCGTCTGTCAATGGCTGCTGAAAACGGCTAGGGAGGAGAAGTATGACTTTGACATCACCAAGGCCGATAGGATCTTTGATTTATTGCTGAAGGAGAAGCAAATTAAGCTTCCTGCCAACCACACGATCCCATTGGCCGAAGAACTCAAAAAGAAGAAGTACTGTAAGTGGCACAACTCTACCTCCCATAGCACTAACGACTGTAAGGTTTTCCGGCAGCAAATCCAGTCGGCTATTGAGGCCGGGAAGCTAAAGTTCGCCGATTCACCTCGGCCGATGAAAGTCGATGGCAACCCCTTCCCGGTCAACATGGTCCAGGCCGGCCCCAGGCAAGCTGATCGGCAGAACAGAATGATGTACAGCTTAGATGAAACTCTCAAGGGTGTCAAGGTAGAGAAGAGGCCGACTAGAGATCAAGATGTGCCAGTCAACATTGTTCATCCAACCGGCCGATCGGTCGATCGGCGGCCGATTCGCATGGACAGCCGACGTCGCTTCTAGTAGCAGTTTTGGCAAGAAGAGGAGGCCTGGTGCGGCAAGCCGTACGTTAGGGAACTTGAGGTGAGGGACCTCCGAGTTATCAGACACCACAATGACTGTGACCCGCACTGGCGTTGTGAGTTTTTCCGATTCTGCTGGAAATCGGGGATGAGGCTGCCGACGATAGACAACTGCCTAGCCTGCAGTGAATATCGTGAAGACGAATATAGGGATCTGCCGATGCAAAGCCCTGCCCAATTCGTCCCCAGGGCCGTGCAGCTTAACCAGAGGCGGCAATCGGTACATGATCGGCTTGGGCTGATCCCCCAAGACTTCTTCGAAGACGAAGACGAAGATGAATACTACGAAGAAGAAGCCGAAGATGAGCAATCGGCTAGCTCACAATGGTGCCCTTCTGACCTCTTTACTAAAACGTTGAAGAGAAGAATGCAGAGGCTGAAAAGCAAAGAGCAGTAAGAAGAGGTCCAACAGATGATTCAGCATCAACAACGTCGGTAGGGCTGGAAACAGTGGCGCCCCAAGAAGAAGAACACCCTAGCCGACGAGAGCGCAGCTGACCAAGCCAGAAGGACGGCTAAAGGAAAACAGAAAGCTACTGCATCGGTCAACATGATTTTCATATTGCCAGCCGAATTCGGCACCACAGAGGCCGATGCAGATAGTGTTGAAGACGCCTTGGCGAAACTAGCATTCTCCCCGGAACAAGCCATTTTTGAAAAACCAGAGGAGACTGACAATTGGCACCTCAAACCACTGTACGTGAAAGCATTTGTTAACGGGAAGCCGATGTCAAAGATGCTAGTCGATGGAGGGGCAGCAGTCAACCTCACACCCTATGCCACTTTTCAGAAGCTGGGCAATGGAGCCGGAGATCTAATCGAGACGAACATGGTGCTCAAAGACTTCGGCGGCAACCCATCGGAGGCCAAGGGCGTGCTGAACGTCGAGCTGACCGTTGGCAGCAAAACCGTGCCCACAACATTCTTTGTCATCAACGAGAAGGGATCTTACAGCCTGCTACTTGGGAGGGACTGGATCCATGCGAACTGTAGCGTCCCTTCCACAATGCATCAAACTCTGATCCAATGGCAAGGCAACAATATTGAAATCGTGCCAACCGACAGGTCAGTGAGCGTTGCTAACGCCGATTTGCCACTTTGGGAAATCGACGGTATTGAGAGACGAAGAGCCTCAATTATTACTTTGAGGGCGTCGTGGAGGGCTCGAACGTCTACGGCAAGGACACCGCGGACGACGACGATGGAAAGCTTGGGCAAGGTTTTATGTCGGTCGACGAGCTAGAAGAAATCGATATAGGTCCTGGAGATAGGCCTAGGCCGACATACATTAGTAAAAATTTGTCTTCTAGTTGTAGATTCCAGCTTATTGATTTATTAAAGGAATATAAAAATTGTTTTGCTTGGGAGTATTTCGAGATGCCTAGTCTTAGCCCGTCTATTGTTGTGCATCGGCTGCCTATCAAGCCGGGGTATCGGCCGTACAAACAGCCTCCTAGGAGGTTTAAGGCCGATATGTATGATGCGATCAAAGCCAAAATCACTTGGCTATATGATGCTGGATTCATTTGACCTTGCCGATATGCAGAGTGGGTTTCAAATATTGTTCCAGTAATGAAGAAGAATGGTAAACTTAGGGTGTGTATTGATTTCAGAGACCTCAACAAAGCTACCCCTAAGGACGAATACCTAATGCCCATAGCCGATTTGCTCATAGATGCTGCTTCTGGCCACAAGATCATAAGTTTTATGGATGGTAATGTAGGTTATAATCAGATCTTTATGGCCGAAGAAGATATCCACAAGACTGCTTTTAGATGCCCAGGAGCAATCGGCTTGTATGAATGGGTCGTCATGACGTTTGGCTTGAAGAATGCTGGAGCAACTTATCAAAGGGACATGAATTACATTTTTCATGATATGATCGGCTCTCTGGTCGAGATTTATATTGATGATGTGGTTGTCAAATCCAGGGAAATGGAAAACCTAGCCGATCTTAGAAAGGTTTTGGAGCGGACAAGGAAATATGGCCTGAAGATGAATCCACTGAAATGCGCGTTCGGCATGTCGGCCGGGCAATTTTTAGGGTTTCTTGTTCATGAGAGAGGGCTTGAGGTTACACCAAGGAGCATTAATGCTATCAAGACGATACAGCCTCCGAAGGACAAGAAGCAACTACAATCTTTGATCGGCAAAATCAACTTCATCAGGCGATTCATAGCCAATCTTTCAGAAAAGATGGAGCCGTTCACACCATTGCTTCGGCTGAAGGTCGATCAAGCATTCACTTGGGGGGCAGAGCAGCAGAAAGCATTGGACAATATCAAGGATTACTTAAGCTCACCCCAGTCTTGATTTCTCCGCAAAAAGGGGTACCATTCAAACTGTACCTATCAGCTGACAACAAGTCCATCGGCTCAGTCCTGATTCAAGAGATCGAAGCAAAAGAGAAAGCCATCTTTTATCTCAGCCGACGGTTGCTGGACACAGAGACAAGATATTCACCAGTGGAGAAATTATGTCTTTGCCTGTATTTTTCATGTACAAAGTTGAGGCATTATTTTGTTAGTGATATGCCCTAGAGGCAACATGGAGATGTTGGATATCATGGTCAATGTTTATGTATAAATGAATAAAGTGTTATTCAGTTCCATGAAATAGACATCTTGTATTGATCAATAAGTATGTGACTTATTTATGAGACTCTATATGTATGAATCTATTTCTAAATGATCCCTGATCATATATCATATTATTGGAACTAATATGATTCTAAGATCGGCATGTTTATTGATTGATGATCATGTCTCATAGATCATGGTATGGAGATACCAAATCAATGAATATGGACACATGTTAGAGAACATGTTGTTGGATAGACCCACCATGAGACACTATAGGAATTAATGTGCCATTAGTTGGTCTCAGGTAGTGTTGGTACAAAGTCTTTAGACCTGAGATCATCATGGATTCCAACATGTGTAGTAGCCTACTTTGGGACTATCAAACGCTATTCCGTAACTGGGTAGTTATAAAAGTAGTCTTCGGGTTTGCTATGAAACATGTAGTGGGATGTGAATGATCAAGATGGAATTTGCCCCCCTTTGGAGAGATATCTCTGGGCCCCTCGAGGTAATGGATTATGAAAGTGCATGGCCATGCCGAGTTGATTGAGGAGTCAATCAACAGACAGATAATCCAATATGGTTCGAGTGAATGGTTAAGCTATTGAAGGGATGGCACACACATCCTGCCTATAGCTTAATTGGTATCGTGAGGCAAAGGGATTTGTGTACACATTACAGGTTCAGAGTCGATATTATATTCTTGTATACTATGGTGTCAATATGTGCTGCTAGGCGCCGCTGTTGATAGATCGGCTGAGTTGGACCTGAGCCGATGATCAGCTGAGTTGGACTCGAGCCGACGGTCGGCTGAGTTTGACTCGGGCCGAAACCGAGTATACCTAAACCTACAGAGTCGCACGCTTAAGGGGATAAGAACAGGAATTCGAGTTGGACTCGGATACGGCTCGATCAGATAGGGATCCGATCGGATAGAGTCCTATGGGCTTACGAAGTCCGGCTGGCCAACTCTATGAGATTCAGATAGGATCCGATTAAAAATAGAGTCCCGATGGGCCTCTAGGCCCAACCGACAACTCTATATAAAGGGGTGAGGGGTGGAGAGTTGTGGCATGCAATTGGAACCGAATCAGTCTGATCACGCGTGTCTTCAAAAGTCGGCGAGATCAATCTCCACGGAAACCCTCCCCACCTCCGAGCCAAAACCCTAGCCTTGCATCTTGTGCTAGCACACGGGTGTTGATGAGAAATTTCTCTCACGTGCTGGCCTGGGAGATCTGCTTAACTCCAGTGCAGGTCCTTCTCGGCTACCTGTGCTGTGCAGGGCGTGCCAGTTGATTTGATCTGTTAACCAACAAGAGAAACAAAGGAATATGTGTTAAGTGTTAGGTTAGATCCCCAATGAATCAGCTGAGGAAATCCATGATCATATATATGCTATCCTAAAATATATTTAAGCTAAACGACTGGAATGGATCGGCTATACCGAGACAGCATCAGTCGTGTAACCTAAATACAGTAAAGGATAATAAATATATGAATCGATAACCTATCCGATACTGGAAAACTAACGATGAATCGGCTAGTACTCCGATGAATCTTATGAAAAGATATCACTCTTGAACCAGATGCGCATAACCTGGAAATTGGCCGCCGGCTGCCTGATGGCGGGCCGATTTTGGCTAGTAACGTCCGACAAGAATACGATCTTAATATAAGAGGCAGTCCCAATATAAATCTAATAATAAATATATTAAAAGAAACACATCGGGCGAGATAAGGCCGGCTGAAACCCCGACATGTCTCTAAACAATATAAATCTTAGCCGAACGATCATTGATAGTTTTAAAAACGACTTAATAATTCAAATCCGATGCAGCATTAAGTATAAAAAGAAAAACCTGGTCTGTTGCGACCGATTTATATTCCTCGAGACGGTGGATACCGCATATAAACCAACCAACCTTTAGATCTAGCCCTATTGACTGCAAGTTCTTGATAGAACTAGCCAATGGCAGGATAGATCTAAACATTAGTCTAATTTATATGTGCTATATGATAAGTGGCGCAGTATAAACTCTTGAATCTAATGTGTCATTACGATGGAAGCACTAGAAACAACAGAACATACCACTAATGACAAGCATTTACCTAGATCTGGGGATCAAAACGATGCAGCCCGTAGCCAAACAAACTGCTCGTCTGAAGAAAAAGGTTGGCAATGCGCCGAAGGTTTGATTGATTGTGTGTCTCTTTTACAGGGGGTCTCGGGTCCTATTTATACCCAAGATACAATTATCTGTACAAACCCTGGACTCTATCTAAACTACTATTTAAAACACAACATTATCCCTAGAAGGACCTACGCCGTGTTACAATTAACAGTTTAAACAAACTCCTAAATTACAGATACAATTGCCGTTACAAGACTCTATCCATAGGTGGCAATATCGTTTAACGCACAACTAACAACCGAATCTTCTATTTATCCTCAAACCGCTGCACCAGAAATGGTTTTATCTCTTTCGGACCTGTAATCGGCTACCGCCTACCCTTGTCCGATCCAACCTTGGCCGATTGGCCTCGCAGCCGATCACTCCTCGGCCGATACGGCCTCTGTTTCCACACCAAACCAGCCGATCCGATTCCGTTTTGCCTTTGCAGATTTAGGGACTCAATTACCAAATTTTAGTGTTAACACATGCCCCCCAAGTCCGTGATACGAAGTGTTACGGATTTGCTTGCCTGTTCAAACTCCCGCTCTTTTCTTGACCTAAACCGCCTCGGCTTCTCCCCAAATGCCCTTTAAATATCCACTCTCCTCGGCCAAGACGCTTACACCTTCAAAGCGCACTCAGTCTCTTTGCATACAAGCCTCTGCCTTCTCTCTCCTCTCCGACGGTTTCACCGGCGTCCATCAAATCTCAGCGTTCTTCACAACCTGGACTTCATCTTTGCCCAAACGACCCTGATGGCCTCCACCGTCGCCGCGTCAAGGGCCTCCGTCGCGCCGGCCACCGCTGGCACACCAGCTGTAACCACCGCGCTGACCATCGCTACCGTTCCGGCCACCGCCATTGCCGAGTTCCCGGAGGTACTCCCGTTTGATCCAGAACCCCTTTTTCTTTCGGATTTGCTTCTTCAACTATGTTTCATCAATCTTGCATTCAACCATTTTTTGAGTGGCACTTTCCTTCTTTTTTTTTCAATTAGTACTTCTTCCTTCTTTGAACTGTAGCATATGGCCATTCTTGATCAGTACTTTTCTTTTTCTCTCCCTGGACTGCAGAACCTGTCACATCAAGTGCTCATCCCCAACTTGATACAAGCACAGAGGTTTTTTCTTGGCCCCATCGGCAAAACCGATCCAGCCGATGTGATTATGGCCGAGACCAATAGGATCCCCTTCAACACCGCAAAGCTGTCTCTCGCCCATTGGAACAGGACGTTTAAGTCATGGCCGACGACTGACGCCACTTGGGTCGAGTGGTACAAGAGAATGCAATCGGCCAAATACACTCAATGGGAGGAGGCCGGGATAGCTCAAGGCTTGGCTCTGTTTCTTGCAGATCTGGCTGGTGCTCGCAACCCAAAAGGTGGCCGGTCGGCTCCCTCTGACAGACGCCGTATTCCCAAGGCTTGAGCCGATCGAAGATGAGGACGACAACGAGGTCACCACCACCAGGTCCATGAGCTACGGAGAAGTAGCAGCCGCTCATGTGGGCTCAAGGCAATCGGCCGAACTGCTGGCCGAATGGTTCATCGCCCTTTACGATGGGCTGTCTCGTGAGAACCGCGCAAGGTATTTCTACCGGGATCGGGGACTGTTTGAGTTGCCGGCGGACTTCAACTGGGAAGACATCAACTCGGCCGACAACCCAAGGTGCAGGGAGCTGTTCATCGCCGCTCTATCCCCCTGCATCTTGCCGACCGGAATCCATCAGGGCCGATCAGTGGCCAAGAGCTATGAGTTTTATTACCCGGTATCGGCAGCGAGGCAGTTCGGTCTTGGGAAGATGCCCATCGGCTTTTATTACGCCAACAAAATTGAAACGAGGGGGGTGGTAACTCAAGATTTGATAATGCATCGGCTGCTGAATATAGCCGGCCCTCCCCTCGGCGAGATCGGCATGATGACCCTGTCGCTCAGGAAGAGCGCGGCCTATGACCAATGGTGGGCCGAAATCAAACGTCACATCTTTCACCAGCGGTCATCACATTACGTCGATCTGCTCCTGCCCGAAGAAATCCCTTCGGTAAGCTTCGATGTCCACACGATTTTACTCTTCTTATCATCGGCTGACATAGCCGATTAACATTTCCCCTTTGGCTTGTAGGAGACGGAGATGGAGCGGCCGACGGTGAGCGACTCCGGGCGCCCCATTGAATACCGTCTAGGTGTTCTGGATGGGGGCGGCCTCGCTCTGTCGGTCATCGGCTGGGGGGCACCGAAGCTAGCTTCGTTGTTGCAAGGGTAGGTGCGCCAGTCGATTTCCCAGAAGAAAAGAGCTGCACCACCCCTACAGCCGTCGGCCATGCCTGCCCCCAAGAAACTGAAAGAGAAGAAGCCCACAGCGCCAGCCGATAGCCTCCCTCCTTAGACTCGGCCGTCGCGCAGTTCCTCGACACCATCGCCAGCGAGGAAGTGCCGGCGGCTGTTGGAGCGGTGGCCGAACCTGGGAGTTCGAGCCATGATTCCATCAATGCTCCAGCCGACGCTCTGCCGGTCCCAAGTCCTCCAGTGAGAAATCGGCCGGTAAGCCCTCATTTCACCAAGTTCGGCTTCATAATGATATCACTTGCATCTGACCGAACAATTCTGTTTAGGACAAGAAATTGGCCGGCCGCACTTCACACCCCGCGCCATCGGTAATCGCCTCTTGCCACTTGATCCGTAGAAATTAGCCGATTCGCCTGCTAACACTTCTTTTGCAGCGCCCACGATCTCCGTCGGCTCCCCCAAGCGTCCAGCGAGCATGCTGCGCCCGCCGCGGCGGCAGCAACGACGCCGACGAAGAGGCCCCCACGGCCGCAGCGGTGCGATCCACCGAGCCGACGCACCGACCGGTGCCAACGGTAGCCGAGGCCGACGATCGGCTTCTGTCAACTTAATGTCTTCTGATCATTTCTCTTTCCTGCAGAACATAGCCGACTTCCTCAATTTTGACCTGTCGGAGTTCGAGGAATCCGGCGAAATCGGCGAGGAGGCGTTGGTGACGCCGGCTAAGGACCTGAGGGCCACCCTAGCCGATATCGGCAACCGGTTGGAGGCCTCGCTGAATGCGCTGGTGGTCGACAGCGGTTCGATACGCGCGCGTTTCAAAGAAATTCAAGGCCAGCTGCTGGAAGCTCTAGCCGACGCCATTGTGCCGGCCACCTTCATGGAAGCCCACCAGCTCAAGTACGAATGGGCACGACAGCGGATAGCCGATCGCCACGAGAACCAGGCCCGGTCGGCCACCCTCCAATCGACCAAGGACGCCATTGAGAGCCGGAAAGTCGCTTTCGACCCCTTGAAAACTGAGCCGGTGGCCAAGATCAAACTACTCCTTGCACGCCAAGATCAGTTGATGGCCGATCTCGTTCAAGTCACGAACGAGATCGATGTCCATAAGGAGTACATGGCTGGTTTGCCGGCCGAGATCGAAGCTCAACGCCAAGGCATCAAGGCGGCTGTGGCACACTTGCAGACCTGGTAAAGGGCATCCGGCGACGTCAGGCCATTGAAAAGATAGACCAGATCAGGTGGACAGCATTGTCGGCCATAGCCAATTTCTTAAAACAATGAGCTTGTAATATTTTAACATTCTGAAATCGGCTATTGCCTCTTGTATTATCCTTGTCATACTTTTGTGCTGGGATTGGACAATTAGTTTAGTCTTGCTTGTAATCGGCTTTGAATCGTGTAATATAATTTATCAATCTTCTGCCGCTGTGCTTGTAGATAAGATCGGCTTTCGGCCACGCGTAGTGTCTTGAATTGCTCATGCTGAAATCAGCCCCAGCCGCCCGTATCGCTTTATGTTGCCAATTCCGAGATCGCACCACAACCGTCAGTGCTTGAATTACGGCCTTCGATCCAAATCACTTCCAACGCCTTCATTTGGACTGCCGATTACGAGGCTAAAAAGTTTCAGAAATCCTTCAAAAATCCTGACGCCCAATTTTGCAATCGGCTCGTGTACGTATATGCCCCCCAAGTTTTGTTGATGGCTTCGGTGTCGACAAAATTGTGAGTTCGAGCCGTTCGCGCATTATTGCGTCCCTATCGGCCAATTATTAGCCGATCGTACAAAGCTCAGCAAAAAAAACATTGCATAAAAATGCCTAAAGGCGATGCCTTGTTAAAGCAAGACATCGGCTATCGTAAGTCGGCTTAATCAACCCGAGCCGAATGACGAGTTGATCCATACGCTTGGGTAATATTTCTTCAGGTATTTTCCGTTAAGAGCCCTTCCAAATACTTCTCCGTCCAACCCTTTTAACATGTAAGCCCCTTTAGAGATGCATTTGTGGATCTTGAAAGGCCCTTCCCAATTTGGTGACCACTTGCCAAATTTGTTGTCTCTAGATCCAATCGACAGTTTCAATTTCCAAACGAGTTCGCCGTCCTCAAAAGATTTAGGCACCACCTTTTTATTATAATGTCTGGCTACTCGTTCTTTATCCTTTGTGACTTTTTCCAGGGCCCTTATCCTGGATAGAACTAAATCTTCCAATTCGTCCACCATCAGGTGATAATAATTGTCGGCTGTGAGTTGATCCTGTAGCTGAATGCGCCTTGAGCCGATGACACTTTCCCATGGTAGCACTGCCTCATGTCCGTAGACCAGCTTGTACGGAGGGACTTGAATTGACCCGTGGCATGCCATCCGATACGCCCACAATGACTCGGGTAATCGGCTGTGCCACTGTTTAGGGTACTCAGAGATCTTTCTTTTAATCAATTTGATCAAACTTTTGTTTGAGGCCTCGGCTTGTCCGTTGGCTTGTGCGTAGTACGGTGAAGAATTAAGCAGCTTGATCCCCATGCCGTCGGCAAACTGAACAAATTTGTCCGATACAAAGATAGACCCCTGGTCTGTTGTTTTTGTTTGTAGAATGCCAAATCGGTAGATGATATGTTCTTTGACAAACTCGATTGCGTCCTTAGAATCCACTTTTCTGAGGGGAATCGCCTCCACCACTTTGTGAAGTAATCTGTCGCCACCAGGATAAATTTATGTCCTTTTCTTGATGGTCGATTGATCTGGCCGATCATATCAATGCCCCATCCTCTGAACGGCCACGGCTTAATAATTGGGTTCATAGCTGATGTTGGTGCTCGTTGTATGGCGCCAAACTTCTGACAATCCTGGCAGCCCTTGTAATACTTGAAACAATCCTCCAACATCGTCGGTCAGAAATACCCTGCTAGGCGGAGCAACCACTTCATTTTGTGGGCCGATTGATGAGTACCACAGATTCCTTCATGCACTTCTCCGATGGCCAAATGTAGCCTGATCAGCTCCCAAACACCTGAGTAGCACGCCGTCAATCGTCCGATAGTACAAATCTTCGTCGAGCAACATGTATCGTAATGCCTTGTACCGTACCTTCCTTGTAGCTGATTGAGAGGGATTTTTGAGATAGTTGTAAACTTCAAACCTCCAATCATCGGCTGTGATGGCGGCAATGTCTATGTTGATCTCTTTCAGCATCGGTCGATAGCCCGATGCCCCCTGAGCCAAGTCATTGGCCTCTGAGTTCTGCTCTCTTGGGATATGTTTCAAAGTAACCAGCCGAAAACCGTCCATTAGTTCCCGGCATTGCCGATAATAGACCATCAGCGTGTCGTTTTTGCATTCATGTTCTCTTGATAATTGGCTGATGACCAACAATGAATCTCCCATTATTTCGATGGCGTCGGCTTCAACTTCCTTGAGTAGGTGTAATCCTTTAAGGACGGCTTCGTATTCGGCTTGGTTGTTTGTAGCGTGGGGGTTGATGGCAAAAGCAAACTCGAAGCTTGCCCCCCGGGCGAAATAATGACCAAGCCGATGCCACAGCCGTTGGTGCAAACCGAGCCGTCGAACGTCAAAGTCCAAGGCATTATTTCCACTGAGCCGATTGAGTCGTTTCTGTGCTCCACAATGAAATCGGCTATGGCTTGCCCCTTGACTGCCCTTGGTGCTTGATACCTCAGATCGAATTCTGTTAGCGCGAAAATCCACTTCCCAATTCTTCCTTTGAGCACTGGAGCCGATAGCATGTACTTAACTACATCGGCTTTGCAGTTTACTGTGCACTCGTTGGATAGCAGATAGTGCCTTAACTTCGTACATGAAAAATAGAGACATAGGCATAGCTTCTCCACAGAATACCTTGTCTCCGCGTCTAGCAACCGTCTGGTGAGATAGAAGATGGCCTTTTCTTTGCCATTGACCTCTTGGATTAAGACGGAGCCGATTGATTTATCATCAGCTGATAGGTACAGTTTGAACGGTATTCCCTTTTGTGGAGGCATTAAAACTGGGGGGAACTCAGATAATTTTTTATGTTGTCTAACGCCCTTTGCTGTTCTGTCCCCCATGTGAATGTTTGATCGGCTTTCAGCCGAAGCAGTGGTGTGAACGGCTCCATCTTTTCTGAGAGATTGGCTATGAACCGTCTGATGAAGTTTATCTTGCCGATCAATGATTGGAGTTGTTTCTTGTCCTTCGGAGTTGAATTGTCTTGATAGCATTTATGCTTCTTGGTGTAACTTCAATTCCTCTTTCATGGACAAGAAATCCCGAGAACTGCCCGGCCGATACGCCGAACGCGCACTTAAGCGGATTCATCTTTAGACCGTACTTCCTCGTCCGTTCTAACACTTGTCTCAGATCGGCTATGTGGCATTCTATCTCCCTTGACTTGACAACCACGTCGTCAATGTATATCTCTACCAGCGAGCCGATCATATCGTGAAAAATGTAATTCATGGCCCGTTGATATGTTGCCCCAGCATTCTTCAAGCCGAACGTCATCACTACCCACTCGTACAAGCCGATTGCGCCGGGACACCGAAAAGCGGTCTTGTGGATGTCCTCGTCGGCCATGAATATTTGATTATACCCTGCATTGCCATCCATGAAACTGATAATTTTGTGGCCTGAAGCAGCATCGACAAGCAGATCGGCTATCGGCATTGGGTATTCGTCTTTAGGGGTTGCCTTGTTTAGATCTCTGAAATCGATGCACACCCTAAGTTTACCTTTTTCTTCAACACTGGGACGATGTTTGAGACCCACTCGGCGTATCGGCATGGCCGAATGAATCCCGCGTCGTATAGCCGAGTGATTTCGGTTTTAATTGCATCGTACATATCGGCCTTAAACCTCCTAGGAGGCTGTTTGAACGGCCGATAGTCTGCCTTAATCGGCAGCTGATGGACCACTATTGATCGGCTGAGGCCCGGGCATCTCGAAGTACTCCCAAGCAAAACAATCTTTATATTCTTTTAACAACTCAATAAGCTAGGATCTACAATGAGGAGACAGATTTTTGCTAATATACGTCGGCCTCGGCTTATCACCAGAGCCAATGTCAATCTCCTCTAATTCGTTGGCCGACATGAAACCTTGCCCTAGCTTGCCATCGTCTTCGTCCGCGGTGTTCATGCCGAAAATGCTTGAGCCCTTCACCATGTCTTGTTCAAAGCAGCAGCTACGGCTCATCATTTCCAATCGGCTGTATTGTGGAATTGGATACATTTAGAAAATCGGCTTGCCAGATTTTTCCCAGATAAACAATCGATGCCTTCGATTTCCCAAAGTGGAAAATCGACACTGACGACACTAACTGACCTGTCGGCTGGCACGATCTCGATCTTATTGCCGTCCCATTGGATCAGGCTCTGATGTATTATAGAAGGGATGTAGCAGTTAGCGTGTATCCAGTCCCTTCCGAGCAGTAGGCTGTAAGACCCCTTCCCGTTGATGACAAAGAATGTTGTGGGCACGATCTTATTGCCGATGGTCAGTTCAACGTTGTGGACGCCCTTGGTTTCTGATGGGTTGCCGCCGAAGTCTTTGAGCACCATGTTGGTTTTTATCAGGTCTTCAGCTCCCTTGCCTAGTTTTCTGAATGTTGCGTAAGGCATAAGGTTGACTACGGCTCCCCCATCAACTAGCATTTTGGAGATCGGCTTGCTGTTGACGAATCCTTTAACGTACAACGGCTTTAAGTGCCGATTTTCGGTTCCCCGGGTTTGTCGAAGATAGCACAGTGCCGGTGAGATTGCCGGTTTCGCGGATCGTCCTCAATGGTGTCTGCATCAGCTTTAGGAGCGCTGAACTCGGCTGGCAGCACGAACACCATGTTAACCGATGCAGAAATTTTGCCTTTGCCTTTGACTGCCCTCCTGGCTTGATCGGCTAAGCTTTCCTCAGCTTGCTCTTCGTCGGCTATGGCAGCTTTCTCTTTGGGTACCCATCGCCTTTTGATTTTGCCCAGCCGACAGCGCTGTTCGTGGATCATTTGCTGAACTTCGTCTTCTCTCCCTTCACGCTTAAGGCGTTGAACCCTTCTTTTCTGCGTCTTTGTGAAGAGATCGGACGGGCACCATTGGGGGTTGGCCGATTCCTCATCGTCGGCCTCTTCATTGTCACGGTTGTTGCCATCGCGGTTTTCGTCGACGAAGATGTCTTGGTGGATCGGGCCGAGCCGATCATGGACAGACCGCCGCCTTTGGTTTAGCTGAACGGTTCTGGGGACGAACCGAGTTGGGCTTGGAGCCGATGAGCTCCTGTGCTCGTCGTCGCGGCGATCGTTGCATGCTGGGCAATCGTCCAGTGTTGGCAGTCTCATGCCGGATTCCCAGCAGTACCTAAAAAAATCTCAATGCCAATGCGGATCGGCACTGTTGCGGTTTACCTCATATCATCGACTTTGGGTGTTCGGCTCGCGTTGACGAGGTGCTTCATTGTAAGCCTCTTCCTGCCGAGATCGGTACTGATGACGGTATCGGCTACGTTCGTGGATCGGCAGTCGAGTAGCCGATCTGATGACTAGGCGCACCATATTAATTGGCGTGGCGTGACATCCAATTTTCTCGCCTTCTGCCTTGGCCCCGATTGATGTATTGACTAAGCCGTACGCCATTCTGTTCTGTCGATCAGCTTGCCTGGGGCCGGCTTGGACCATGTTGACCAGGAAAGGATTGCCATCTACTTTCATCGGTCGATTTGAATTGGCGAGCTTCAGCTTCCCGGCCTCAATTGCCGACTAGATTTGCTGCCTGAAAACTTTGCAGTCGTTGGTGGCGTGAGATGTGGAGTTGTGCCACTTGCAATATTTCTTTTTTTTCAATTCTTTGGCCGACGGGATCACATGATTTTCTCCTTGAGCAGCAAGTCAAAAATCCTGTCGGCCTTGGTGATGTCGAAGTTGTATCGTTCTTCCTTGGCCGTTTTCAACAACCATTGGCGGACGATGGCCTTTTTGTTCTTGGCCCATTCGGCTGTCGCCACTTCTGCGTCATCATCGTCGGACTCGTAGTCTGATTTGACGACGACTTGAGTTATATTTTTGACGGCCTTTCTGGTGTCTTGGAATTGCTGCTCGTGGGCTGGCACTTTCTGCGCCAAATGGGCTAAGCTGTCAAAGTCCTGTGCAAAGAATCGCTCTCGGATTGGCGCGATCAAACCATGAAAGGCCAAATCGGCCAGCTGGGCATCCGATAGCACCAGGCTGTAGCATCGGTTCCTCATCACTCTAAAGCGTTGGATGTATTCCTGGACCGATTTGTTGTGTTTTTTCCTGATGCTGGTGAGGTCCGACAACTTCATCTCGTGGTTGCCAGAGTAAAATTAGCTGTGGAATTGTTTTTCAAGATTGGCCCAGCTCCGAACTAAGTTGTAGGGCAATGAGGAGAACCAAGTAAAAGCCGATTCTGAAAGAGAAAGAGGGAACAATCGGACTTTCAAGGCGTCCATAGCCGATGCTTCGCCGCACTGTGCCAAGAATCAACTAACATGCTCGTAAGTTGAAACGTTGTCCTGCCCTGAGAACTTCGAAAAATCTGGGACCTTGTATCGGTTGCGCAACGGAATCCGCTTGAAGTGTTCTGGATAGGGATACCGATACATGTTCCCTGAGTGTTTCGGCTTAAGGCCGAATTGATCGCGCATGACATCTGCAATCAGATCGGCCCAGGTTCGGTTGTCCTGCTGTATCGGCTCATATGGGTCACACGGCGCAGGTGCTTGCCGATACAGTGGTGGTGTCTGAGGCCTATGATGATGATCTTGACGGCCTCCTTGGCACTGGTAGTAATGATCAGCGGGAGGCGGCCGATGCGCCGGTGGCGGCGTTGGTGGTCCTGGAAACAGCTGTCGGCCACCGGCGTTATACCGCCTGTTTGGATCAATCAGCTCTGACTGCCGATTGTCGTTGAACATATTAGCAATCTGATCTTGGCGCAGCGGCTGCTGTCGGTTCAGCATAGTGATTGCTGGCCTTATAGCCGGTTCACCTGGACTCGGCTGACCGAGGACTCCTCCCGGCGGCCCTTGTTGTGTAGTGGTGGGACCGGCCGGTTCTGTGTGACCAGCGTCCTATAACCAGGAAATTGATCGTCTGTGAAGTACATCGGCCCTTGTTGCAGTTGGTCGGCTATCTTGGCGTCGACCACAGTAGCGATCATGTTATTGAGAGTGTTGACCAGAATGCTACTTTGATTGACTAACGTGTGATGGACGACTGAGTCGATCAGGTCTTGTAGAGACTATACAGCCGAATTGTCCTGTTCTTGGGTCGGCTCCTCCACCTTCTGTTTGCCTTTTGTCTCACTAGAGGAGGATGCCTTAAGGTCGTTCATATTGAACTTGTATTTTTGATGCACGGCCCCAGATCTTGTTTGGGTGAAAGATTGCAGGTAATTAGCCTGGAGCTCTTCCACCATCTTCTTATAATCGGCTTGTTGTTCAGCCGATAACTGCTCCATCTTCACAAGCACGATGTTGTCCTGGGAAATACTAGGGCTCTTGGAGTCGACCATCTTGCCGGCTGAATCTATGCATCCGAGTCGAGCCGACAGAGAAAGTCCCACTGGGTGTGCCAAGAAGCGTGTTGATGAGAAATTTCTCTCACGCGCTGGCCTGGGAGATCTGCTTAACTCCACAGTCCTTCTCGGCTACTGCTGTGCGGGGCGTGCCGCTTGATTTGGTCTGTTAACCAACAAGAGAAACAAAGGAATATGTGTTAAGTGTTAGGTTAGATCCCCATTGAATCGGCTGAGGGAATCCATGATCATATATATGCTATCCTAAAATATATTTAAGCCAAACGACTGGAATGGATCGGATATACCGAGACAGCATCAGTCGTGTAACCTAAATACAGTAAAGGATAATAAATATATGAATCAATAACCTATCCAATACTGGAAAACTAACGATGAATCGGCTAGTACTCCGACGAATCTTATGAAAAGATATCACTCTTGAACCAGATGCGCATAACCTGGAAATCGGCCACCGGCTGCCTGATGGCGGGCCGTTTTCGGCTAGTAACGTCCGACAAGAATACGATCTTAATATAAGAGGTAGTCCCAATATAAATCTAATAATAAATATATTAAAAGAAACACATCAGGGCAGATAAGGCCGGCTGAAACCCCGACACTGTCTCTAAACAATATAAATCTTAGCCGAACAGATCATTGATAGTTCTAAAAACGACTTAATACTTCAAACCCGATGCAGCATTAAGTATAAAAAGAAAACCTGGTCTGTTGCAGCCGATTTATATTCCTCGAGACGGTGGATACCGCATATAAACCAGCCAACCTTTAGATCTAGCCCTATTGACTGCAAGTTCTTGGTAGAACTAGCTAATGGCAGGATAGATCTAAACATTAGTCTAATTTATATGTGCTATATGATAAGTGGCGCAATATAAACTCTTGAATCTAATGTGTCATTACGATGGAAGCACTAGAAACAACAGATCATACCACTAATGACAAGCATTTACCTAGATCTGAGGATCGAAACGATACAGCCCGTAGCCAAACAAACTGCTCGTCTAAAGAAAAAAGTTGGCGATGCACCGAAGGTTTGATTGATTGTGTGTCTCTTTTACAGGGGGTCTCGGGTCCTATTTATACCCAAGATACAATTATCTGTACAAACCCTGGACTCTATCTAAACTACTATTTAAAACACAACATTATCCCTAGAAGGACCTACGCCGTGTGACAATTAACAGTTTAAACAAACTCCTAAATTACAGATACAATTACCGTTACAAGACTCTATCCATAGGTGGCAATATCGTTTAGCGTACAACTAACAACCGAATCTTCTATTTATCCTCAAACCGCTGCACCAGAAATGGTTTTATCTCTTCCGGACCTGTAATCGGTTACCGACTGCCCTTGTCCGATCCAACCTTAGCCGATTGGCCTCGCAGCCGATCACTCCTCAGCCGATACGGCCTCTGTTTCCACACCAAACCAGCCGATCTGATTCCATTTTGCCTTTGCAGATTTAGGGACTCAATTACCAAATTTCAGTGTTAACAACGGGTGTTAGGCGTTCTATCCCCGGACATGTGGATACCGGTAGAGGCGCTGCTACGTTGCGGTGCTGTTCGTCGGCTACAAATCGGTTGTGGTGGAATCGGATGCGGTCAGGCGCATCGGAGCGAGGCGCGCGAGCGCGGTCGGACGACTCGGCGAATCGGCTATTCCCAGGAATCGGCTGTCAGCAAATTGGCTGTCATCGGCCAGCACTGTTCCAGATCGGATAGCTCCTGATTGGCTATTTCCGCTGCATACTCCAATCGGTAACGATCTATCGACCCTTACTTGCAAGTGTTCCTGGTTTGCGCAGTAGAAATTTTTCATTATTAGCTATCGTAGCTTCTGCGTAACCCTTCATATTTATTATCCAACGAGTGCACAGTGGTATGCAAAGCTGATGTAGTCAAATATATCCTATCGGCTCCAGTACTCAAAGGACGAGTTGGGAAGTGGATTTTTTCTTTAACGGAATTTGACTTAAGATATCAGGCACCCAGAGCAGTTAAAGGACAAGCCATAGCCGATTTCATCGTAGAACACAGAGATGGTTCAATTGGTTCAGTGGAGATCATGCCTTGGACTTTGACATTTGATGGCTCGGTTTGCACGAATGGATGTGGTATCGGCTTGGTCATTATATCACCAAGGGGGCCAAGCTTCGAATTTGCCTTCTCAATCAACCCCCATGTCACAAACAATCAAGCCGAATACAAGGCAGTGCTTAAGGAATTACATCTTCTCAAGGAAATTGAGGCCGACGCCATCGAAATAATGGGAGATTTACTGTTGGTCGTCAGCTAGTTGTCAGGGGAATACAAGTGCAAAAATGATATGCTGATGGTCTATTATCAACGATGCCAAGAATTGATGGACAACTTTCGGCTAGTAACATTAAAACACATCCCTAGAGAGCAGAATGCTGAAGCCAATGATTTAGCTCAAGGGGCATCAGGCTACAGGCCGATGACAAAAGATGTTGAGATAGAGATTGCCACCATGACAGCCGACGACTAGAGGTTTGAGGTCTACAACTATCTGTAAAACCCCTCCCAGTCGGCTTCAAGGAAATTGCGCTACAAGGTTTTGAGATATGTCTTGCTCGATGAAGATTTATACTATCGGACGATTAATGGAGTGTTGCTCAAGTGTCTCAGTGCCGATCAAGCCAAGGTAGCTATCGGAGAGGTGCATGAAGGAATCTGCGGCACACATAATTCGACTCACAAGATGAAATGGCTACTTCGAAGAGCAGAGTATTTTTGGCCGACGATGCTGGAGGATTGTTTCAAGTACTACAAGGGCTGCCAGGATTGTCAGAAGTTTGGAGCTATACAAAGGGCACCAACATCGGCTATGAACCCAATTATCAAGCCTTGGTCGTTCAGAGGTTGGGGAATCGACATGATCGGCCAGATCAATCCACCCTCGAGCAAGGGACATAAATTCATATTGGTGGCAACAGATTATTTCACAAAATGGGTAGAAGCAATTCCTTTAAAGAAGGTTGATTCAAAGGACGCAATCGAGTTTGTTAAGGAGCACATTATATACCGATTTGGCGTCCCTCAGACAATAATAACGGATCAGGGATCTATCTTCATATCGGACGATTTTGTTCAGTTTGCCGACGGCATGGGCATCAAGTTGCTCAATTCTTTGCCGTATTATGCTCAAGCTAACGGACAGGCAGATGCCTCAAACAAGAGTCTAATCAAGCTGATAAAGAGGAAGATCACTGAATATCCTAAGCAATGGCACAGTCGATTAGCCAAATCACTTTGGGCCTATCGGATGGCTTGCCATGGATCAATCCAAGTGCCTCCATATCACATGAAGCAGTCCTGCCATGGGAAAACATCATCGGCTCAAGAAGGATTCAGTTACAAGATCAGCTTACAGCCGATGATTACTACAACTTGATGGTAGATAAATCAGAAGATCTGGTGTTGTCACGGATGAGGGCCTTGGAAAAGGTAACAAGAGATAAGGAACGAGTAGCCCGTCATTATAACAAGAAGGTTGTGCCTAAGTCTTTTGAAGAGGGCGAACTCGTTTGGAAGTTGATATTGCCGATTGGATCAAGGGATAATAAATTCGGCAAGTGGTCACCAAATTTGGAGGGACCTTTTAAGATCCACAAATGCGTCTCCAAAGGAGCCTATATGCTAGAAGGATTGGATGGAGAGGTATTCGGAAGGGCTCTGAATGGCAAATATCTAAAGAAGTATTACCCAAGTGTGTGGATCAATTTGTGATTCAGCTATGTTTGTGCCGAGTCATGTTAGCCGATGCGTTGTGACGCACGCATCGCCTTTCGGACGTTTTTACGCCAAGTTTCCCCTAATTTTTCTACATCAGCTCAGTGTCAAAACTTGGTTTCGATAATAGAAATTTGGGGGTGCAGTCAAGATCGCCAAGTTCGATGGGTTAAGTGGAAAACAAGGTTTAGACAGGTTCAGGCCCTCTTGTGAGGTAATACCCTACTCCTGATTCGGGGATTCGATCCGCCGAGTGTTTATTGATCTCAAGATCTGTTGCTCTTGTCTTGCATATGTCTGAATCTAAAAGCTCATATCCCTCAAGGGACGCCCCTTACCCCCCTTATATAGTCTTAGGAGGCGGGCTTACAAGTCAGAAACCCTATCTTACTCTAAGTCGGTTTCCTCAATCTTACCAAACCATGACTATGAGCTGTTGCCTTATCTAATCGGCAACGTAACCCCCAAGTCATAGCTGGTTTACATAATTGGTAGGCGTAACCTATCCCTATCTCCAGTCGGATAAGCTTTCCATGTGGGTATCCGATTGCCATAATCTCCACAGTAGCCCCCGAGTCCTTCGCAGTCGACAAGACAAACAACTCTTTGGCCGAGTGTTTCTGGTGCCGAGTGGTTCCGTCATCCCTGCCTGAATCTCCCGAGTGGCTCCAAAAACTGTGAAGGGCTAGAAAATATCCCAAAAAATTCTCAAAAAATAAATATCTAGGTGCATCTCCTGATGCACCTAATTAGGTGTAGCCCCCGACTATGTGGTTAGTCAAAAACAGACTAAACATATAGTCAAGAACTATAAAAAATCATTCTTATATAGATGATTAGCTTAAGCTAAAGCAATCGTAAAAAATCTCATCACTCGGCAAGCTCATGCTTATCCGAGTGAATTTGTCCGAGTCATCTCAGAACAAATAGTTCAATCAACCCTTGTGGGTGAAAAGCACTCGGTAAGCTCATGTTTATCCGAGTGGATCTACCCGAGTCATCTCGAAACAATTATTTTAATCATCCCTCATGGGTAAACAAGTTTTCCAGTCATCTGAAAAATATGACCAAAATATTAAATAGCTCTTGCCATAATATTGGTCTCAATCTAAAAAGATCTTCACCAAAGTGGAAAAGTAGCATTGATATAATCATTTAATCAAATGCTTAAAAACCAAACAGTTCCTGTCATCAAGGCAGCCATGAAAAGCTTAACTGTTTGTCACCTTTCAAATTGCATCGTGCCAACTTCTCATGAAGTTGCGCAAACCGCGGTATGAAAGGATTTTTAAAGGTACTGGGCAATTAAACACGTGCATATTGCCAAGGCAAATCTGCTTAAGTCCATCCACTTAAGCCCCTAAGGACCCGCGGCAGGCCACACCTTAGCTGGGCCGCAAGTCTCTCATGGGCTCGGTCCAACTGCGAGATAACTTAACGAAACCCTCAAATCTTCTACAAAGCCTCGAGGTCATCCCCGCCACTTCGTCTTCCCCAAAAAATTTCCCCTTTCGCAACACTGTTTACCAGCCTGCAGCGAAAAACCCTAGGCTCATGCGCTCACCCAAATCCATCGATCCAGGAGCTTGCGCTTCTCCACAAGCTAGCCTCCGCATCCAGCTCCAAAGATCCCCATCTTAAATCCCCATCCCCCGAGCTAGATCTACTTTCCCCCAAACCACATCCATGGCAGGAGAGAAGGAGATCCCTTTCAAGCAATGGATGACCTCGGATGTCAAGGAGTCAACTCTTAAGGAGCTGGTGAAGAACGAAGTTCTCCCTCCCAAGGAGATCGTCAGCTGGCGTCCGACGACCGGTGAGGAGTTCCCTACTCCGAACACCGGTGAGCTCGTCGTCTTCACTTCCTTCTTTTACTATGGCTTCGGCCTCCCCACCTTTGAGTTCTTTAGGGGTCTCCTTGATTACTATGGCCTTCAACTTTATCACTTGAACCCCAATTCCATGCTCTATATAGCTCTTTTCATCCATGTTTGCGAGGCTTTCCTTGGCATTTTTCCCCACTTCCAACTCTTCCGGCGCTTGTTTTATCTCAAGCCGCATCCGAACAAGGATGAGCCCTGCGTTGTTGGTGGGGCTGGCTTCCAGCTCCGTGGATCCCTCCGCCGAGATTATTTCTCTCTTCCCTTGAAATCCTCTAACAAGGGCGGGCACGCAAACTGGTTCTACATTGCAAACCTCGAACCCAGTCTGCCCAACTTCGTTGGCCTTCCTCCTGTACCTAGATCCAACTGGAGCACCATGCCAGTAGCCCAAGACTGGGATGAAGCCAACAAGCTTTTGGCGAAGATTTTGGAGATGAAGAAGAAGGGCCTTCAGGGTGAACAGATCACTCGGCATTTCATCAGGAACCGACTAGCGCCGATCAAGGAGAGGTCCAAGCCCGCGTTCGAGTACGAGGGCGAGAGGTACCCCAATCGGGAAGACCGCGACTCCCTCAGCTTCGAAACCTTGAAGACCCGCATGTACAAAATATTTTTGTCTGGGATCACAGTCGAGCGCAGCCTCATGCTGCCGGTCCTCCCCTACAGCTTATATCGTCCTCCTCCTCCGGTAAGTTGACTCAGCTTCTTTATTGCCTTTCAATTTTGATGTCACACTTCTTAGTGTTCAAAGAATCTCTTTTGCAGGAAAACGCCTCCATTATCTCGAAGCCGTACAAAATACATCATGATGACGTGCCAGCTCGGCCTACTAAAAAACCAGCCGGCGGCGTGAAGATCCAGAGCGATCCAATCGGCAACAGGGCTGCCCCCCAGCGAGGACATCAGCAAGTGGGCGAGTAAGAGGAGGCTGGTCATTGATGACTCGGACGACGATGCGCCAGCCCCTCGAGCCGAAGCGACCCCTCCAAGGCCGTCACCAAAAACTGCGCCTAAGATTTGCTGATCAACTAGGTATGTCTTATGACTAAAATTGTGCTCTTATTGAAAACCTCTCTGCCTTCATCCCGATTGCTCCTGTCTTTCTCTTTGCAGGAGGCCTCAGAATATAGACCCCAGTGGGCAGAGTAAGGGCCCTATGCCATCTGCAGCAGCTAAGGCGACAAAGCCTGCAGAACCAAAACCCCGGAGCCCTCTCCCGAGTGAGAACGCTACGAGTGAGAAGCCCACTCCTCCCAGTGAGGATATCCCAAGGGAAGAGCCCCCGACCGCCAGCCGGGATGCCCCGACTGGAAACCAATCGGCCGCAGAAGAGACCTCGGCTGCCACTCGAAGGGCCCCGACTGAGGACCAGTCGAGTAAGAATCTAGAAGAGAAAAGCAGCCGGGAAGTGCCGGTTAAGGATTCCGCCACCGAAGCTAGTAAGCCTTGAAGCAATATTTTGCTTTTTAATCTCCAGTCTACTTTTCCTGTGTCTTCATTCACTCTTTCTGAATCGATCAGCCAAAGTGGAGGAGATCCCCAGGTTGTAGTCCTCTGAGACCTGGGTCCCTCCAATCAAGATTGAGTAGCGCGATTCTGAGGGCCAGAAACAGGGCATCATCCTGAACAAGCAAAAGGAGAATGAAGAAAGAGATATGCTTGTAGACAGCCTGAACGAAGCTACTTGGCTGCTAAACGTAAGTTTTGCTCCTTTTCTGTTGTAGCTTTGTGATTGCTTTTCAGTCGACCAATCTTCAAAACTCATGTGTAGAGGGTGTATTGCCGGTCGATGGCCAAATCCGATGCACTCGAGAAGCTGGTCCCACACTTGAGCTCCCTGGAGAACATCCAGCAGGAGCTAAAGGCCACTCGAGAAGAAGCTGCATCGAGAGAAGCAGCTCTGAGAAAAGAGATAGCCGCACTCCAGGAGGAGAACCTCGACCTTCGGGGTTCAGTTGGGAGTAAGCTCGATCTCCTTAGTCTTTTTGTGCCTTTATTTGCAGTCTGTTTTGATCTTGGCGTTGACAGCATTTCTTTGCAGAGAACTCGTTGAAAGTCCACTCGCTCCAGACCCAGCTAGATGAGGATAGCGCCAGCAAAGCCGAGCTGGAGACTGAATTTGAAGGTGAGCTCTTTCAAAATAACGTTCTTTATTTTGCTTCATCTTCGAATGTTTGCGTGATCGTATGTCTTTGACAGCCTATAAGATCAAGACCTGAGCCCAATATGATGTTTTTGTTGAGAGGGTCAAGAAAGCTGAAAGCGTCAGGGATGATGTTGCTAACGCGGCAACATCGATTCTCTTGTCGCTGTTCCATCATGGGCACGGGACCAGCTCGTTGGACACCGTCGAGGTCTTCGACAAGCTCCGGAGGGCCCCTGATCAGTACCTGGCTAACATTTCTGAGGTGGCCACCATGGGGGCGAACTTCGCCCTCGTGCAGGCCAAGTCACTCTATCCTCGGATAGAAGTTGACTCAGTCGAGGAGGGGTTCGCTAATGGTACTTTGGACGAGCGGGCTCTGGAGTTAATTGATGAAGCACAGGAGTCAGCCAAAAAGGTGGCCGCTGATGTAGTGAACAATTTCCGGTCTTAACTATTTTGTGAATATTTGTATGCAACTTTCTGATGTAGACTTGTGAATACTCAGCTTATTTATGCTAATGCCTTGATCCGAGTCTTTATGTCAAATTTCTTAAGTAATTTTCGTTCGACTGTCACCAAGCCAAAGCTTGATTAGGTCATCAAAAAATTCTCAGTCCTTATGCATTGAACTCGAATCAAGGAACATTAAACAATGATAAACCAAATATGCACAAGTTGCCGAAGAGAACCATGCTTTATTGAGACGTATGCAGCCCCCGATTGCTAACTCAAGAAGTCATCTTGCTTGAGGTTGGCAGTCGAGAATAACATGAAACTTAAGGCAATTTAAGCATAGTATCGTCGAACATGTTCGATCTTCCAGGAGTTCTCCACCATGGATCCGTCTTCACGCTTTAGTCGATATGCTCCTGGCCGAGTCACCTCAGCAATTATATACGGTCCTTCCCATAATGGAGATAATTTGTGACGGTCCTTGGTGGTTTGAATCTTGTGTAGAACTAGATCGTCGGCAATAAAAGCTCGTGCTCGAACATTGCGACTGTGGTATCGTCTAAGACCTTGAAGATATCTTGCCGACTGGATCAGAGCTGCCTCTCGGGCTTCTTCCAGTCGGGTTAGATCGTCCACTCGGTCTTGATCGTAGCGCTCGTCGTTGAAGCTGCGGACTCGTAGGGATTCATACTCCATTTCGTTTGGCAACATGGTTTCTGCCTCGTAGACCAGAAAGAAAGGAGTTTGGCCGGTAGCTCGACTGGGCGTAGTCTGTAGAGACCACAGAACTGAGGGGAGCTCTTGAACCCATTTGTCGGCATAAGGATTTAGCCGGTCAAACACTCGGGCCTTGATGCCTTGAAGAACCATGCCGTTGGCACGCTCAACATGTCCATTGCTTTTGGGATGTGCGACCGATGCATAGCAGATTTTGATGCCGAAATCTTCACAGAATTCCTTAAAAATGCCTCCATTGAGTTGAGTCCCATTGTCGGTTATTATTCTGTTTGGGATGCCAAACCAGTGCACAATGTTGAGGATGAAGTCTCGTGCCTTGTCAGCGGTGATTGTAGCAACCGGCTTAGCCTCGATCCACTTGGAAAACTTGTCAATTGCGACGAATAAATGTGTGAATCCTCCTGTGGCCTTTTTGAAAGGACTGACCATGTCTAAGCCCCATACCACAAATGGCCAGGATAATGGAATCTCTTGTAGTTCTTGGGCTGGGACATGACTCTGCCGAGCAAAGAACTGGCAACCTTCACACGTTCGGACCACTTTGTTGGCGTCGGAGACCGCCGTAAGCCAGAAGAAACCTTGTCTGTAGGCTTTGCCCACCAAGGTACGTGTTGCTGCGTGGCTTCTGCATATACCCGAGTGGATATCTTGGAGTAGCTGCCGTCCTTCCTCAGGTGTGATGCATCTCATTAGGACTCCAGAGGGGCTCCTCTTGTATAAATTGGAATCTACCATGACATAAACTTGACAACGTGTCGGACGCGTTCCGCCTCATCCCAGTCTTCCGGCAGCTCTTGCTGAGTTAAAAATTTGATGAGCGGTGTCCTCCAGTCAGCGTCAATCATGGCGACTTGGTCTGCAGCTTGCTCGTTGGGAGTTGGTTTTGCTGCAACAGTCGGCTCATAGAGATGCTCTACGAAAACGTCTGTAGGGGCAGCTTCTCGCTTGGACCCGAACTGCGCCAACTCGTCAGCTGCCTCATTGTTATGTCTTAGGACATGGGATAGCTCCAGTCCGTCAAACCTGTCTTCAAGTTTGCGAACTTCTTGCCGATAGGCCTCCATGGTGTCGTTTAAACAGGACCAGTCTTTCATCACTTGGTTGACAACCAGCTGGGAATCTCCTTTCACGACCAACCGTCGTATCCCGAGTGAAACAGCAAGTCACAGTCCATGCAGCAGGGCTTCGTAGTCGGCGACGTTGTGTGAGGCGGAGAAGTGGAGGTGAAGAACATATCTTAGCCTTTCCCCAGTTGGGGAGATCAGCACGACTCCTGCTCCCAAGCCAGTGATCCTCTTGGATCCGTCAAAGTGCATGCTCCAGTATTGTAGGTCTTCTCGAGGTACATCTTTTTGTTGTTCGGCCCACTCGGCCAGGAAATCCGCCAGGGCTTGTGACTTTACGGACGTCCTCACCTTGAAAGTTAAGTCCAGCAGCATTAGTTTCAGGGCCCACTTCACGATGCGCCCAGTCGCCTCTCGGTTTTGGATGACATCGCCGAGTGAAAAGAAAGTGACGACGGTGACCGAGTGACCCTGAAAGTAGTGCGCCAATTTCCTCGCGGTTATCAGAACGCCATATAGCAATTTTTGTACCTGAGGGTAGCGAATTTTGGCTCCTGCTAGCACTTCACTAACGAAGTTGATTGGCCTCTGAATCTTTTGGACTCGTCCTTCTTCTTCGTGCTCAACCACGAGAACCGTGCTAACCACTTGGTGAGTCGCTAAGACGTACAGTAGCAGGGGCTCCTGAGGCTGGGGTGAGGCTAGGACGGGCGGCGTCATGAAAAATTCTTTAAAATCTTAAAAGGCCTTGTGGGCTTCCGTAGTCCATTGGAAGTCGTCAGTTTTCTTCAGTAGCCTGAAGAAAGGCATGCCCCGTTCGCCGAGTCGAGAGATGAATCGGCTTAGCGCCGCCATGCAGCCAGTAAGCTTCTGAACATCTTTCTGGTTACTCGGGGACTTCATATTCAGGATGGCGTTGATTTTTCTGGATTAGCTTCAATGCCACGATGGGACACCATGAAGCCGAGCAGTTTGCTTGATGGCACGCCAAAAGTACACTTCTCCGGGTTCAGCTTCATTTTGAAGGCCCGAATGTTTGCGAAGGTTTCTTCTAAGTCGGCAATCAGGTCTTCCTTCTGCTTGGTCTTGATGACGACATTGTCGACGTAAGCTTCCACGTTCTTTTCGATCTGCGTTTGAAAGCATTTTTGAATCATGCGTTGGTATGTGCCTCCGGCGTTCTTCAGATCGAAGGGCATTGTGATGTAGGAGTAAGCTCCGAACGGCGTGATGAACGATGTTTTCAGGCAGTCGGATTCTTTCAAGCTGATTTGGTGGTAGCTTGAGTAGCAATCCAGAAAGCTTAAGAGCTGGCAGCCGGCTGTCGAGTCCACGACTTGGTCGATGCGAGGCAGCCCGAATGGATCTTTGGGGTAGGCTTTGTTGAGGTCGGTGTCGTCAACGCACATGCGCCATTGTCCTGTTTTCTTCCGGACCAAGACCAGGTTAGCTAACCAGTCGGGATGGAGAACTTCTTTAATAAAACCGGTGACTAAGAGTTTTGTGAGTTCTTCCTTGATGGCATCTTTCCGATCCTGAGCAAAATGGCGTAATTATTGTTCGATAGGTTTCGCGTCATCTTTGACGTGTAAAGAGTGCTCGATCACCTCCGTAGGAATTCCAGGCATATTAGATGGTTTCCAAGCAAAAACATCTTTATTATTTTGAAGGAAGGTGACGAGCATTCTTTCCTATTTAGGATCTAGCTCAGCGCCGATTACAGTGATTTTGGAAGGATCCGATGGGTCAAGGGAGATTTTCTTCGTTTTGGCGTCGCCTTGTCCCGATTTGGCTATCTTTTTCGCGGGGATTTCACCCTCTCTAGAAGTTGATGCAGCCAATCGGATTTCTTCCTGGCCACGCGATCTCTCACGAGATTGGGCCATGTTGCAGCTTTTTGAAGGGTTACACGGAGGCTACACTAGCCGAAAACAAAAACTTTTTATCGCGCAAACCAGGAACACTTGCAAGTAAGGGCCGATAGATCATTACCGATTGGAGTATGCAGCGGAAATAGCCAATCAGGGCTATCCGATCTGGAACTGTGTTGGCTGATGATAGCCGATTCCCGCAAGCCGACAGCCGATTCCTGGGGACAGCCGATTCACCAATCAGCCGATTCGTCGATGTCGCAGCCGATCCGAGTCGTCCGACCGCGTTCTCGTCGTCGATCTGCCGCAGTTGCCTTGCTCCGATTGCAGCCGATTCATAGCCGATCAACAGCGCCGCAACGTAACAGCGCCTCTACCGGTATCCACACGTCCGAGAACAGAACGCCGAACACCCGTGTGCTAGCACGCGATGCAAGGCTAGGGTTTGGCTCGAAAGTGGGGAGGATTTCCGTGGAGATTGATCTCGCCGACTTCTAAAGCCGCGTGTGATCAGATTGATTTCGGCGCAATTCAATTCAATTGACCTCCTGCAGCTCTCCACCCCTCACCCCTTTATAACGTTTTGACATAGTGTTGGAACACAATAACAATTATTTAATTCCAAAACTAATCCTGAAGGTAGATGAAGTGGTACTGTGCCGACAGCAACTGTAGCAACGCTTGCTCCATGCCAACGTGCGTTCACCTCACCCCTTCTCAAGCCTCTACTTCTTCTCATTCCCGCAACGATTTGCAAATATGAGCTACTGATCCGGTATCAAATACCCAAGAGTCGTAGGTGAAGTAGCAAGATTAATGTCTATAACATTAATACCTGAAGAAGAAGTCGTACTTTGCTTCTTTTTGAGATCCTCCATGTACTTCTTGCAGTTCCTTTTCCAGTGGTCTGTCTCCATGCAATAGAAGCAAACGACATCTGATGCCGCCGACCCCTTCTTGCCCTTCTTTGCATTAGAGGCACTCACGATCTCATCGGGAGTTAACTTCCTCTTGGTGCAAAGTTTCTTGACAGGTGGTTTGCGCTTAGCCTTCTGCATCATCATCACATGATGACCGTTTTTCTGGATACTCTCCTCAGCTGTCTTTAGCATCCCATGCAATTCAGCCAAGGTCTTATCCATACTGTTCATGTGATAATTCAATATGAATGGCTCGAAGCTCGGAGGGAGCGACTGGAGAATCACATCAGTAGCCAACTCTTGGCTAAGGGGAAAACCTAGTTTTTCCAGACTCTCGATATAGCCAATCATCTTTATCACATGCGGACTGACGGGATTCCTCTCAACAAGCCTGCACGCAAACAAGGACTTCGAGGTGTTGAACCTCTCGGCCCGAGCTTGGTTCTCAAACATGCCACGCAGTCCCTGAATAATAGTGTGAGCATCGCTGCTCTCATATTGCTTCTGAAGCTCAGGGGACATTGTAGCAAGCATGAGACAGCTTATATCTAGGGCATCATTAGTGTGCTTCTCGTAAGCCCTCCGTGCAGTTGCAGTAGCATTGTTAGGCAAATCATCCGGATAAGGCACTTCAAGAACGTACTCCTTACGCTCTTGCTTGAGAACAATTCTCAAGTTGCGATACCAATCCATAAAGTTTGTTTCGTTTAATTTTTCTTTCTCGAGAATAGATCGCAAATTAAAGGTTCTGTGTGTGGTATTAGCTGTCATTATTCTACAACAGAAAAAGCAAAGTTTAGCACAATTTATGCTATGTCTATTGTTAAACAATTTAACATTAGACTCCCATTACGTATTTTACACCTTCCCTCTAGGTTACGTATTGGGTCAAGATCCACATGTTAATTAACTTCTAGTGAGCTTTGGCATCACTGCTAGAAAATTAATATCATGGGTAAACAACTCCTTGCTAATCACATCTCTACGTGACTCTTGTTGTTGGTGTGGCATCTCCATGCCCCGGCGTCAACCTATGCCCCAAGGCCCAAAACTGTTTTGATAGCC
This sequence comes from Oryza australiensis, assembly GCA_019925245.2. Taxonomy (NCBI): domain Eukaryota; kingdom Viridiplantae; phylum Streptophyta; class Magnoliopsida; order Poales; family Poaceae; genus Oryza; species Oryza australiensis. Next base: position 20,057 of record JAIFGZ020000391.1, on the reverse strand, counting down.
TTGTTAAGTCAACCAAATGTTCCGTGTATATGTCCGACATATACCCCTCGTGTTATGATAGAGAATGGCACTCGCTTTGGCGCACCCACCATTGACGAGCATAACGGTGACGGGTGCAACATTTGGAAGGGCATCATTACTACTTAATTTTGTGAGGGATGCTATCCTATCAAACAAACATATCACATATATGAAAGCAGGTAGAATAGCATATAATGAAATAGTACGCCCCCTTCACATGGTGATCTCCATCTCCATGTCGGCGCTGAGGATCTCCATCTTCGGCACCATCTTCCAATGTGCATGATGCTTGATTTCTTCAAACTAAGCTACTACTATAGAAGCTCTAATTGAAGATTACATCGACTCATAGGTCGTGAAAGAATATTACAAGCATTGCACGTATGAAAGAATATTACAGGGATTGCACATATGAAAGAATATTACACACATCACATGCATCTCATACATACAATAGGGCCATACCATCTCAAAGCATTCTCTGCAAAAACAAGTTAGGCGTAGAAACATTTTCTACCTTTCGCAGAGAAACGGCATCGAGACGACCTATAAGGGGCGCGCAAACGGCGGTCCCGCTAGCCGGTTAGCGCGGGCTTCCGTGCAGCGCCTGGAACACCACACGAAATTCATAGATCCAATCTATGAAATCGCTTACGGAAACCATATCGGCATAATCACATTATGCCGTCCCGATACACTATCAAGGGAGATGGTTTGCGTAGGCGCGAGGCAGCAAACAAGGTCGGACTACGAGATAGCTTCGGTATAATCACATTATACCGTTCCGATACACTATCAAGGAACGCTATCTCGAACCCAATTCAAACCGATTTCTATGGATATTGCTTCGACATAGTCACATTACGCCGTTCCGATACACTATCAAGGAACGCAATTACCATCAACTCTCCTCTACAGATCCCATAAAACCGATTGATCTAATCAACCCGTGTGCAAAACTTGTTCCAGATCCAATCTAAAACCCGAACTAAGCAAGATTAGCTCTGATACCACTGAAGGGTTACGCGGAGGCTACGCTAGCTGAAAACAAAAACTTTTTACCGCACAAACCAGGAACACTTGCAAGTAAGGGCCGATAGATCATTACCGATTGGAGTATGCAGCAGAAATAGCCAATCAGGGCTATCCGATCTGGAACTGTGCTGGCCGATGACAGCCGATTTCCGCAAGCCGACAGCCGATTCCTGGGGACAGTCGATTCACCAATTAGCCGATTCGTCGATGTCGCAGCCAATCCGAGTCATCCGACCACGTTCTCGTCGCCGATCTGCCACAGTCGCCTTACTCCGATTGCAGCCGATTCGTAGGCGATCAACAGCGCCGCAACGTAGCAGCACCTCTACCGGTATCCACACGTCCGTGAACAGAACGTCGAACACCCGTGTGCTAGCACGCGATGCAAGGCTAGGGTTTGGCTCGAAAGTGGGGAGGGTTTCCATGGAGATTGATCTCGCCAACTTCTAAAGCCGCGTGTGATCAGCTTGATTTCGGCGCAATTTAATTCAATTGACCTCCTACAGCTCTCCACCCCTCACCCCTTTATATAGAGTTTGCCGACTGGGACTAGTGGCCGATCAGAACTATATTTTGAATCGGATCTCATCCGAATCTCATAGAGTTGGCCGCCTATACGTCATAAGACCGTAGGACTCTATCCGATCGGATTCCTATCCCATCGAGCCGTATTCGAGTCCAACTCGAATGCTCATTCTCATCCCCTTAAGCATGCGACCCTGTAGGTTCATGTATACTCGGTTTCGGCTATAGTCTAACTTAGCTGATCGTCGGCTTGAGTCCAACTCAGCCGACCTGTCAATAGCAGTGCCTAGCAGCACATATTGACACCATAGTATACAAGAATATAATATCGGCTCTGAACCTGTAATGTGTACACAAATCCCTTTGCCTCACAATACCAATTAAGCTATAGGCAAGATGTGTGCCATCCCTTCAATAGCTTAACCATTCACTCGAACCGTATTGGATTATCTGTCTGTTGATTGACTCCTCAATCAACTTAGCATGGCCATACATTTCCATAATCCATTACCTCGAGGGGCCCAGAGATATCTCTCCAAAGGAGGGGCAAATTCCATCTTGATCACTCACATCCCACTCCATGTTTCATAGCAAACCCGAAGACTACTTTTATAACTACCCAGTTACGGAATAGCGTTTGGTAGTTCCAAAGTAGGCTACTACACATGTTGGAATCCATGATGATCTCAGGTCTAAGGACCTTGTACCAACACTACCTAAGACCAACTAATGGCACATTAATTCCTGTAGTGTCTCATGGTGGGTCTATCCAACAATATGTTCTCTAACACATATGTCCATGTTTATTGATTTGGTATCTACATACCCATGATCTATGAGACATGATCATCAATAAATAAATATGCCGATCTTAGAGTCATATTTGTTCCAACAATATGACATATGACCAGGGATCATTTAGAAATAGATTCATACATAAAGAGTCTCATAAATAAGTCATGTACTTATTGATCAATACAAGATGTCTATTTCATGAAACTGAATAACACTTTATTCATTTGTACATAAACATTGACAATGATATCCAACATCTCCATGTTGCCTCTAGGGCATATCACTAACACTTTCCTTGTCGCAGGTGAAGGCTTGTTTCACGTCGCTGCGAAGGGTGATGACGCCGTTGGGGCCTGGCATCTTCATGCAGAGGTAGGTATAATGCGGTATCGTCATGAACTTGGCGAGTGCCGACCTTCCAATGATCGCGTGGTAGGCCGTATCGAAGTCGGCCACCTCGAAAGTGATGTTCTCTGCCCGGAAGTTCTCTCGAACTCCGAAGGTGACTGGAAGGGCGATGTGCCCGAGTGGCGTGGACGACAGTCCCGGGATAACTCCATGGAAAGGGGCTGAGCTTGCCTTCAATTTGGCTCTCGGGATTTGCATCTCGTCCAGAGTCTTGGCAAATAAGATATTGAGGGCGCTGCCCCCATCAATAAGGACGCGCTTCAGTTTGATGTTGCGGACCACCGGGTCTAGTACTAGGGGATACCGCCCCGGGTGAACCACTCGGTCAGGATGATCTGAGCGGTCGAACGTGATGGCCACCTCCGACCACCGTAGATATTGTGGGACTTCGGGTTGTGCCGCGTTGACCTCACGGTCGGTTAGCTTTTGCTTCCTCTTGGACTCATAAGCTTGCGGTCCCCCGAAGATGTGATTCAGCTCGCCTATGGGGTCTTGAAAGGGCTCCGTATTTCTAGTCGGGTTGTTCTTCTTGGTCCCCGATGGACCGGCTTCATCAGTCGGCTTCTTATTGAGCTATGCCGCATATTGCTCGATGAATTGCTTATAAATAAAGCAGTCCTTGGCCGCATGCTTGTGGTTGGGATGATGCGTGCACTGAGCGTTCATGATTGCGTCGTAGGTTGCGACTCGGGGACAGTGTTGGGAGTTGGACGTCGCGGCAACCAGATCCTCAGGCCGGCGCTTGCGATCCTTCTGGCCCTGGTTGTTGTTGCCATTATCCTTCTTAGGATGCTGGCTTCCTCCCGACTGCTTGTCGTCCCTTCTGTCAGCCGGTCTTGCCGTGCCACCTTGATCGCGTCGCTGGATTTGGCATAAGAGTTCGCTGTCTCGAACATTTTGCTTCACCGTCTTCGGTGGCTTATGCCCGAATTTTCCGATCAACAGTTCATCACGGACTTCCTTCTGGAAGGCGGCGATCATGATGTCGTCGGTGATGTTGGGGATCTTGTTGCGCTTTTTCGAGAAGCGTCGGATGTAGTCCTTCAATGGCTCGTCTGGCTTCTGGACGACATTGTAGAGGTCGAAGTGGGTCCCAAGCCTTTCAAAGGTGCCCTGGAAGTTGGCGATGAAGTGATCCTGTAACTCACTCCACGAGCCGATCGAGCCTCTTGGCAAGCTCGTGAGCCAGTTCCTGGCTGAGTTGGCGAGTGCAACAGTAAGTAATTGGCCATGGCCTTATTGTCTCCTCTTGCTGCACGGACGGCGAGGGTGTACACGGTTAGCCACGACTCGGGGTCGGTCTTTCCGTCGTACTTCTCGATTCCTGTCGACTTAAAACCATTCAGCCAATGCACTCGGCGTAGGTCCCAAGTGAACACAGGTACTCCATCGTCGTTGCTGTCGGGCGATCCCCTCCGATCTTCACGGGAGCACTGATCTCGTTCTTGATAGCGCCGGTCAAGGACTTCCCGCAGATCACTCGACGGGGTCCTTGGCAGCCGCTTCTGTAGTCGGTTGTTGCCGTGGCGACCCGGTGGTGGACGAGTGGTCGCCCATGCCGCTTCCCGCGGAGTCGGCCGATTGCTCTTGCCGCTTCCGTGTGGCCTCCTCGTGGTAGGGGTTTCTTGACCTAGTGGCCGTCCGATCTTGTTCGGCCTCCCGTAATCCTTCAACCGCAAGGGGCGGAAGCCGCCTTCGTCGGGCGTTTCGCCACGACACTCGCCGGCCTTCGTGCCGAGGTGGAGGGAGAGCAGTTGGCTGTAGCTGCGATGATGGTCTTGATCTTGTCCAGGATTGGTGTCATGTCGGGGGGTGCCATCTAGATCACGGTGTCGAGGAGGGTGAGCGTGGCAGCGGTGTTCTGCTGGGGTGTCTGGAAGATGTTGGTGTTGTCGACTCGTGTCTGAAGTATGGCCTCCCGAGCGGATCGTCCGGTCGCCCTTAGGTCCCACTTTCTCTTGTTGGCTTCTTCCTTGCGCCTCCTCTCATCTTCTGCCAGCTTGCGCTCCTGCTCAAGTCTGGCTTGTTCTTCCTCTGCGATCCTGCGGGCCATGGCTGAGTCGGTCTCGGCCACCTGAGCCATGAGCACATTGAAGCACTTCGGCTCATAGTCTTTATCGCATTCGGAGTCATTGGCCTCGTCCGAAAGGATGCCGTAGAGATTGTCGAAGCCTGAGGAGCTGAGGTACTCATCAAGCTCCGTAGATGAACATGACCCGAACGGTTGAAGAATGACCACGACTTCCCTTGAGCCTGGGTTGCTTGAATTTGGATCGCTCCAGTCCGAGTCGTAGCTTGGTGACGGGGGTTCCTCCGAGTGGGTCGATTTCGACTCGGAGGAGAGGAGTTTGCAGTAGACCTCAGAGGCGTTTGGTAACCCAAATGGTGCCGAGAGATTTTCTCCTCCCGAGAGGGTCGATTTCGACGGGGAGGACAGAAGATGGCTGTAGATCTCAGTGGCGTTCAGCCAGCCGAACGGCGCCGAGTGGATTCCTCTTTCCAAGTGGGCAGAACCCATCTCAGAAGTTAGAACCTTGCAGTATATCTCGGCGTTGTTCGGTAGCCCGATCGGCGCCGAGAGGGTTTCCCCTCCCGACTGGTCCGAATCCGAGTCGGGGAAGGAGAGCTTGTTGAATCCTTTGGCGGCGAAGTCGTCGATGCCTGATGAAGATCCCATCGCGCTTGCCGGCGAGATTGAAGAAGAAGTCTTGTCGCGCTGGCCCCTACCTGGCGCGCCAACTGTCGAAACTTGGTTTTGGCAATAGAAATTTTGGGGTGCAGTCAAGATCGCCAAGCTTGATGGGTTAAGTGAAAAACAAGGTTTAGACAGGTTCAGGCCCTCTTGTGAGGTAATACCCTACTCCTATTTCGGGGATTCGATCCGCCGAGTGTTTATTGATCTCAAGATCTGCTGCTCTTGTCTGAATCTAAAAGTGTTAGTGATATGCCCTAGAGGCAACATGGAGATGTTGGATATCACATCAATGTTTATGTATAAATGAATAAAGTGTTATTCATCCATGAAATAGACATCTTGTATTGATCAATAAGTACGTGACTTATTTATGAGACTCTTTATGTATGAATCTATTTCTAAACGATCCTCGATCATATATCATATTGTTGGAACAAATATGATTCTATGATCGGCATGTTTATTGATTGATGATCATGTCTCATAGATCATGGGTATGGAGATACCAAATCAATAAACATGGACACATGTGTTGGAGAACACATTGTTGGATAGACCCACCATGAGACACTACAGAATTAATGTGCCATTAGTTGGTCTCGGGTAGTGTTGGTACAAAGTCCTTAGACCTCGAGATCACCATGGATTCCAACATGTGTAGTAGCCTACTTTGGGACTACCAAACGCTATTCCGTAATCGGGTAGTTATAATGGTAGTTTTCGGGTTTGCTATGAAACATGGAGTGGGATGTGAGTGATCAAGATGGAATTTGCCCCTCCTTTGGAGAGATATCTCGGGGCCCTCGAGGTAATGGATTATGAAAATGCATGGCCATGCTAAGTTGATTGAGGAGTCAATCAAGCATGCATAATCCAATACGGTTCGAGTGAATGGTTAAGCTATTGAAGGGATGGCACACATCTTGCCTATAGCTTAACCGGTATCGTGAGGCAAAGGGATTTGTGTACACATTACAGGTTCGTAGCCGATTTTATATTCTTGTATACTATGGTGTCAATATGTGCCGCTAGGCGCCGTCATGATGTGTCGGCTGAGTTGGACTCGAGCCGACGGCGCTAAGTTAGACTATAGCCGAAACCGAGTATACCGAACCTGCTGTGGTCGCACGCTTAAGGGGATAAGAACAGCATTCGAGTTGGACTCGGATACGGCTCGATCGGATAGGGATCCGATCGGATAGAGTCCTATGGGCTTACGACGTATGGGCAGCCAACTCGTGAGATTCGGATAGGATCCGATTCAAAATAGAGTCCTGATCGGCCACTAGTCCCCGGCCAACTCTATATAAAGGAGGGAGGGGTGGAGAGCTGCGGTATGTCAATTGCATCGCGTGCAACGAAGTCGCCGAGATCGATCTCCACGGAAACCCTCCCCACTTTTGAGCCAAACCCTAGCCTTGCATCGCGTGCTAGCACACGGGTGTTCGGCGTTCGTCCCCGGATGTGTGGATACCGTAGAGGCGCTGCTACGTTGCGCGCCGTTGATCGGCTTCGGATCGGCCGCAATCGGAGCGATCGGCTATGGTGAAATCGGCCGCGGGCGGGCGCATCGGAGCGAGGCGTGAGAATGCGGCCGACGACTCGAATCGGCTGATTGGCGAACACTGCCTCCGGAATCGGCTACACCGTTCCGGATCGGATTTCCCTAATTGGCTATTCCGCCGCACTCTACTCCAATCGGTAACGATCTATCGGCCCTTACTTGCAAGTGTTCCTGGTGGGCGCGGTAAAAGTTTTTGTTTTTGGCTAGCGTAGCTTCCGTGTAACCCTTCGGTATCGAGCTAATCTTGCTTAGTTCGGGTTTTAGATTGGATCTGAAACAAGGTTTGCGCATGGGTTGATTAGATCAATCGGTTTTACGGGATCTCGTTGAGGAGAGTTAATGGTAATTGCGTTCCTTGATAGTGTATCGGAACGGCGTAATGTGATTATGTCGAAGCAATTTCCATATAACTCGGTTTGAGTTGGGTTCGAGATAGCGTTCCTTGATAGTGTATCGGAACGGTATAATGTGATTATGCCGAAGCTATCTCGTAGTCCGATCTTGTTTGTCGCTCGCGCCGCGCAAAACCATCTCCCTTGATAGTGTATCGGGACGGTATAATATGATTATGCCGACATGGTTTCCGTAAGCGATTTTATAGATTGGATCTATGAATTTCGTGTGGTGTTCGGCGCGCTGCCCGAAGCCCGCGAGGGCGGCTTTCCCTCGACCCCCGCCCGCTAACCGGCTAGCGGGACCGCCGTGTGCATACCCTTATAGGTCGTCTCGATGCCGAATCTCTGTGATAAGTAGAAAACGTTTATACGCCTAACTTGTTTTTGCAGAGAATGCTTTGAGATGGTATGGCCCCATTGTATGTATGAGATGTATGAGATGCATGTGATGCATGTAATATTCTTTCATATGTGCAATCCCGTAATATTCTTTCATACGTGCAATGCTTGTAATATTCTTTCACGACCTGCGAGTCGATGTAATCTTCAATTAGAGCTTCTATAGTAGTAGCTTAGTTTGAAGAAATCAAGCATTTGGCACTCGAAAGAACGGTGATGAAGATGGAGATCCTCTACACCGACATGGAGATGGAGATCACCATGTGAAGGGGGCCATACTATTTCACTATATGCTATTCTTCTTCCTTTCATATGTGATATGTTTGTTTGATAGGATAGCATCCTCGCAAAATTAAGTAGTAATGATGCCCTTCCAAATGTTGCACCCGTCACCGTTATGCTCGTCAATGGTGGGTCCGCCAAAGCCGAGTGCCATTCTCTATCATAACACGAGGGGGTATATTTCGACATATACATGCAGAGCATTTGGTTTACTTAACAAGGCTATCAAAACAGTTTTGGGCCTTGGGGCATAGGTTGGCGCCGGGCATGGAGATGCCACACCAACAACAAGAGTCACATAGAGATGTGATTAGCAAGGTGTTGCTTATCGATGTTACTAATTTTCTAGCAGTGATGCCAAAGCTCACTAGAAAATTAATTAACATGTGGATCTTGACCCAATACGTAACCTAGAGGGAAGGTGGAAAATACGTAATGAGAGTCTAATGTTAAATTGTTTAACAATAGACATAGCATAAACATTGTGCTAAACTTTGCTTTTTCTGTTGTAGAATAAATGGCGGCTAATACTACACCCAGCACCTTTAATTTGCGATCTATTCTCGAAAAGGAAAAATTAAATGGAACAAACTTTATGGATTGGTATCGCAACTTGAGAATTGTTCTCAAGCAAGAGCGTAAGGAGTACGTTCTTGAAGTACCCTATCCCGAGGATTTGCCAAATAATGCCACCGCAACTGCACGGAGGGCTTATGAGAAGCACAGTAATGATGCCCTAGATATAAGTTGTCTCATGCTTGCTACAATGTCCCCCGAGCTTCGAAGCAATATGAGAGCAGCGATGCTCACACTATTATTCGGGACTGCGTGGCATGTTTGAGAACCAAGCTCGGGCCGAGAGGTTCAATACCTCAAAGTCCTTGTTTGCGTGCGTGCTTGTTGAGGGGAATCCCGTCAGTCCGCATGTGATAAAGATGATTGGCTATATCGAGAGTCCGGAAAACTAGGTTTTCCCTTAGCCAAGAGTTGGCTACTTATGTGATTCTCCCGTCGCTCCCTCCGAGCTTCGAGCCATTCATATTGAATTATCACATGAACAATATGGATAGGACCTTGGCTGAATTGCATGGGATGCTAAAGACATGAGGAGAGTATCCAGAAAAACGGTCATCATGTGATGATGATGCAGAAGGCTAAGCGCAAACCACTGTCAAGAAGCTTTGCACCAAGAGGAAGTTAACTCCCGATGAGATCGCGAGTGCCTCTAATGCAAAGAAGGGCAAGAAGGGGTCGGCGGCATCGATGCCGTTTGCTTCTATTGCAAGGAGACAGCCACTGGAAGAGGAACTGCAAGAAGTACATGGAGGATCTCGAAAAGAAGCAAAGTACGACTTCGCTTTAGGTATTAATGTTATAGACATTAATCTTGCTACTTCACCTACCGACTCTTGGGTATTTGATACCGGATCGTAGCTCATATTTGCAAGTCGTTGCGGGAATGAGAAGAAGTAGAGGATTGAGAAGGGGCGAGGTGAACTCGCGCGTCGGCAATGGAGCAAGCGTTGCTACGCTTGCTGTCGGCACAACACCACTTCATCTACCTTCGGGATTAGTTTTGGAATTGAATAATTGTTATTGTGTTCCAACACTATGTCAAAACGTTATTTCCGCTTCATGTTTGCAAGCGGAAGGATATGATTTTAGATCAATGAACAATGGTTGTTCAATATATCTCGAGATATGTTCTATTTTCATGTTCCAATTGTGAATGGATTATACGTTTTGAATCTTGAAGCGTCTCCCATCTATAACATTAATACGAAAAGGCAACTCTCTAATGATATAAACCCCACGTTTATCCGGCATTGTCGCTTAGGCCATATAAATCGAAACGCATGGAGAAGCTCCATAAGGATGGACTGCTTCACTCTTTTATTTTGAATCATTTGAGACATGTGAGTCTTGTTTACTTGGTAAGATGACAAAGGCACCTTTCACGGGACATAGTGAGAGAGCAAGTGACTTATTGGCACTCGTACATACCGATGTATGTGGACCAATGAGCTCAACGGCCGAGGTGGTTATCGCACTTCATTACCTTTACCGATGACTTTAGTAGATATGGTTATATCTACTTAATGAGGCATAAGTCCGAATCCTTTGAAAAGTTCAAAGAATTCCGAATGAAGTACGTAATCATTTAGGGAAAACAATCAAGTTTCTACGATCGATCGTGGAGGGGAATACTTGAGCCAAGAGTTTGGTAATCATCGAAAGATTGTGGAATTGTTCCACGCTGACTCCGCCAGAACTCCACAATGGAATGGGGTGTCCGAACAGAGAATCGCACCTTGTTGGACATGGTGCGGTCGATGATGAGCCAAAGTGATCTTCCGTTATCCTTCCGGGGATATGCTCTTGAAACAATGCGCTCACACTAAATAGAGTTCCATCTAAGTCGGTTGAAAAGACACCATATGAGATATGGACAGGGCAACCCCTAGTTTGTCTTTTCTCAAAATTTGGGGATGCGAAGCTTATGTAAAACGTTTACGCGACAAGCTCACACCCAAATCGACAAGTGCTTCTTTGTGGGATATCCTAAGGAAACTAAGGGATATTACTTTTATAATCGGGAACAAGGCAAAGTGTTTGTCGCCCGACACGGTGTCTTCTTGGAGAAAGAGTTTCTTTCAAGAAGGGTTAGTGGGAGCAGGGTGCATCTTGAAGAAGTTCAAGAAACACCGAAAATGTTTCAACACGTAACCACAACAGAGGAGCAAAGTGTTGCACCACCGCTTGTAGATACGCCACCCCATGGAGGTCCGAAAGATCGCGTCGTGCGCCCGACAGTACACAGTGTGTGGAACAACGTGATATATTGTTGTTGGACAACGATGAGCCTAAGACCTATGAGGAAGCGATGGTGGGACCCGATTCCTACAAGTGGCTTGGAGCCATGAAATCCGAAATAGAATCCATGTACGACAATCAAGTTTGGAACTTGGTTGATCCACTGATGGTGTCAAAACCATTGAGTGTAAATGGGTTTTTAAGAAAAGGCCGATATGGATGGAAATGTTCACATCTATAAGGCGCGATTGGTGGCGAAAGGTTTTAAACAGATTCAAGGAGTTGATTATGATGAAACCTTCTCGCCCGTCGCAATGCTTAAATCTATTCGGATTATCCTAGCGATTGCTGCATATTTCGATTATGAGATATGGCGATGGATGTCAAAACGGCTTTCCTAAATGGAAACCTAAGCGAGGATGTATACATGATACAACCTCGGGTTTTGTCAATCCGAATCGCTCGAAAGATATGCAAGCTACACAATCCATTTATGGATTGAAGCAAGCATCTCGGAGTTGGAATATTCGTTTTGATGAAGTAATCAAAGGGTTTGGTTTCATCAAAAATGAAGAAGAGGCCTGTGTTTACAAAAAGGTCATGGGAGCGCAATTGTATTTCTAATCTTATATGTGGATGACATATTACCGATTGGAAATGATATCCCTATGCTAGAATCCGTCAAGTCTTCATTGAAAAATAGTTTTTCCATGAAAGACTTAGGGAGGCAGCATACATATTGGGCATTCGGATCTATAGAGATAGATCCAAGAGGCTAATTGGATTAAGCCAAAGTACATACATTGACAAGGTGTTGAAAAGGTTCAACATGCATGATTCCAAGAAAGGTTTCTTGCCCATGTCACATGGCATTAATCTTAGCAAGAATCGTGTCCTCATACACATGATGAGCGGAATAAGATGGGTATGGTTCCATATGCTTCGGCAATTGGATCCATCATGTATGCCATGCTTTGTACACGCCCGCATGTCTCGTACGCTTTGAGTGCTACGAGCAGATACCGCCGATCCAGTGAAGGTCACTGGATCGCCAGTAAAGAATATCCTTAAGTACTTGAGAAGAACTAAGGATATGTTCCTAGTCTATGGAGGTGAAGAAGAGCTCGTTGTAAGTGGTTACACCGATGCTAGCTTCCAAACGGACAAGGATGATTATAGATCGCAATCTGGGTTCGTGTTCGCCCGAACGGAGGCGCACACTGGAAGAGTTCCAAGCGTGATACCGTTGCGATTCTACAACAGAGGCCGAGTACATTGCTGCTTCGGAAGCCGCAAAGGAGGCCGTTTGGATCAAGAAATTCGTTTCGAGCTTGGTGTGATGACTAGTACGACTGGTCCAATGTCTCTCTATTGTGATAATAGTGGAGTCATTGCGCAAGCCAAGGAGCCGAGGTCACATCGAAGTCCAAACACATACTTCGGCGATATCATCTCATCCGCGAGATAGTGGACAGAGGTGATGTCAAGATATGCAAAGTGCACACGGATCTCAACATAGCCGATCCGCCGACAAAACCTCTCCCTCACCAAGCATGAGGCGCACACAAGAGCAATGGGTATTAGATACTTACATGATTGACTCTAGTGCAAGTGGGAGATTGTTAGTGATATGCCCTAGAGGCAACATGGAGATGTTGGATATCACGTCAATGTTTATGTATAAATGAATAAAGTGTTATTCAGCCCATGAAATAGACATCTTGTATCGATCAATAAGTACGTGACTTATTTATGAGACTCTTTATGTATGAATCTATTTCTAAACGATCCTCGATCATATATCATATTGTTGGAACAAATATGATTCTAAGATCGGCATGTTTATTGATTGATGATCATGTCTCATAGATCATGGGTATGGAGATACCAAATCAATAAACATGGACACATGTGTTGGAGAACACATTGTTGGATAGACCCACCATGAGACACTACAGAATTAATGTGCCATTAGTTGGTCTCGTAGTGTTGGTACAAAGTCCTTAGACCCGAGATCACCATGGATTCCAACATGTGTAGTAGCCTACTTTGGGACTACCAAACGCTATTCCGTGAATCGGGTAGTTATAATGGTAGTTTTCGGGTTTGCTATGAAACATGGAGTGGGATGTGAGTGATCAAGATGGAATTTGCCCCTCCTTTGGAGAGATATCTCTGGGCCCTCGAGGTAATGGATTATGAAAATGCATGGCCATGCTAAGTTGATTGAGGAGTCAATCAACGTACGATAATCCAATACGGTTCGAGTGAATGGTTAAGCTATTGAAGGGATGGCACACATCTTGCCTATAGCTTAACCGGTATCGTGAGGCAAAGGGATTTGTGTACACATTACAGGTTCGAGCCAATTTTATATTCTTGTATACTATGGTGTCAATATGTGCCGCTAGGCGCCGCCGTTGTCGGTTGAGTTGGACTCGAGCCGACGGCCGGCTAAGTTAGACTATAGCCGAAACCGAGTATACCTGAACCTACAGTGGTCGCACGCTTAAGGGGATAAGAACAGCATTCGAGTTGGACTCGGATACGGCTCGATCGGATAGGGATCCGATCGGATAGAGTCCTATGGGCTTACGACGTATGAGCAGCCAACTCGTGAGATTCGGATAGGATCCGATTCAAAATAGAGTCCGATCGGCCACTAGTCCCGCCGGCCAACTCTATATAAAGGAGGGAGGGGTGGAGAGCTGCGGTATGTCAATTGCATCGCGTGCAACGGTCGCCGAGATCGATCTCCACGGAAACCCTCCCCACTTTCGAGCCAAACCCTAGCCTTGCATCGCGTGCTAGCACACGGGTGTTCGGCGTTCGTCCCCTGACGTGTGGATACCGGTAGAGGTGCTGCTACGTTGCGCGCCGTTGATCGGCTTGGATCGGCCGCACCGGAGCGATCGGCTGTGGTGAAATCGGCCGCGGGCGGGCGCATCGGAGCGAGGCGTGAGAACGCGCCGACGACTCGAATCGGCTGATTGGCGAATCGGCTGTCTCCGGGAATCGGCTACACTGTTCCGGATCGGATTGCCCCGATTGGCTATTCCGCCGCACTCTACTCCAATCGGTAACGATCTATCGGCCCTTACTTGCAAGTGTTCCGGTGGGCGCAAGAAAAGTTTTTGTTTTCGGCTAGCGTAGCTTCCGCGTAACCCTTCAAAAAGCTCATATCCCTCAAGGGACGCCCCTTACCCCCCTTATATAGTCTTAGGAGGCGGGCTTACAAGTCAGAAACCCTATCTTACTCTAAGTCGGTTTCCTCAATCTTACCAAACCGTGACTATGAGCCTTTGCCTTATCTAATCGGCAACGTAACACCCAAGTCATAGCTGATTTACATAATTGGCGGCGTAACCTATCCCTATCTCCAATGGGATAAGCTTGCCATGTGGGTATCCGATTTCCATAATCTCCACACTGCCTAACCGACAACGACAAGATATTTGATTTGATAATTTTGTTAATGCTGGGAACACCATCAACAAAATTAGGGGGCATATACAATACAATATGATATTAAGAAGGCAGAGCAAACTTTTCAAAATTTTTGAAGCTTTCAAGCAAGTTTGAAGTAATCGACAAGCATACATGTGAATGGCATTAAACAAGGATTAAGTTGCAACCAGCTGATCACAAAAGAAGTTTAAGCCGATTACAAAATGCATAGAGAGTTTGAGTTACAAGGATGTCCTAGTTGGCTATTACAATCGGCTTAACGCTTCAAGAAGTCAACAATAGCCGATATCACCTTGCAGCGAATCTCATCAATCTCTTCGACCGCCTTGGCGTCGGCCGCATCGTGTCGGCCACCAATTTCACCGCCTTTGTCAAGTCTCGTTAAGTGGGACATGGCCGCCTTGATCTTTGCTCGTTGATCTTCGATTTCTTTCGCAGCCGGCCACTCATTCTTCTTGGAGTTGGATTTTAGTTTCAGTCTTGAGGAGTTCGGCCACCAGTTCATCCTGGCGCGTGCGAAGCCGATCAAGTTGGGCAATCGGCTCTATCTTTAGAGTGTTGAACTTGGCCTTCTCTGCCTTGATCTCTTCTTGATTGACCTTGATCATAGCTGCCAATGACTTGTTTTCTCGGCGGTCGGCTCTCCGCTGCTTTGCCCTTTCATATTTGTGTCAATGTGCCTCGAGAAAGGTTGCTGGTGCAATGGTGTCGGCTAGATCGTTCGGGAGCCTGGCTTGGATTTCTTCAAACCGGTTACGGACAGAGCCGCAATCGGCCACCAGTGCATCTAGGGAACTCTCTAGGTGATTAGCGATGTCGGCCAGCGTGACCCTTAGATCTTCGTCGAGCAGCACCATGGTCTTGCCAGCATCCTCGTCCGGATCGACGAACTCAGACAGGTCGAAACCCAGGAGATCGGCTACGCTCTGCAAAACAAGGAACAATTATAACATGGGTAGAAATCATAAGGCCGATTGTGAAGAAGACAGTTATAGTACTTACTTGGATTGCTGGGGTCGATGTATCTTCGTCATCAGCATTTTTGCCACCTGCAGCCGATAGAGTGTGCTCGTTGGAGATTTGGGGGGCACGTGTCGGAACGCGTGGAGGCTGAAAAAGAGTTAGTTCAAGAATCGGCTGGTTAACAAGGAAAATACAATGGCTAAGAGCTTACCGAAGGAGGAGCCTTTCTCAGCCTAGTGACCACTTTCTTCCTCTGCTGAAGCAACAAGGACAGTGAGAAAATGCGGATGAAGGTATTGTAGGATTGAGCAAGGAGAGCGGCTTACTGGCGTTAGATGAGCAGCCCGCTTTGGAGGACTTGGGGTTTTCTGAGCCGATTGCTCGCCGGCCAACGGTGTCTGAGCATACTTTTCTAAAGAGCTGGTGTCGGCTGTGGCTTCATGAATAACTTTATCCATTTCTTCGGCTCTGACCTCATCGTCCAAGAAGGCGTCCACATCTGGATCGATTGGGAGAGGTCGTCTCACTGAGCTCGTTTTGGCTTCTTCGAAGCTCTTTTCTTTCGTTCGCAGCAGGGTGGCGTGCACTCGACGGTTTTGCCCTTCGGCCGTTGAAGCGGTTCACGAGTTTGGCCATGCAGGAGCGTGCGCACCTTCGGCGCATTGTGGCCGATGATGGACGGTGCCAGCCCATAGCCGTTGGGAAGGATGCCACAAGCATAGAGGATGGCTACTCCTGTGTTGCTGGTATGCGGAGGGGAGTCGTCAATTGTCTGCAAAGGAATAAGATGCGGTCAGTTGAGGACATAAGTGATAGCCGATGAAGAAAAGGATTAAAAGACAAAATACTCACCGAGGGGACCAAGTCACGGTCGATGATTGTCAGGTACATCGAAGCCGATTGGTGGAACAGATGTTGTTTCCATTCATTCCACCATCGGCTGAAGATAGCTGTCGTGGTCACCGCCAAGTCAATCTTTTGATGCTGCCCAAGGAGGGACCGGGATGCGTAATGACGATGCATCATGATACGCCTTCAATTTTTTCTCTCGGCTTGGATCTTGTCGGCATAATAAAGACCAATTGACAGTTGACCCAGTCCGAACTGCCTTGCAGCTACCATTGGATGATAGAATTCATAAGTTTTGCTGACATTGCGTCCTTGATGGATCTCGACAGGGAGGATACAGGGAGTGATGGCTGTTACATAGATTTCCCTCAGCTTTAAATATTCTTCAGAATTGAGCTCGTCTAGCCGAAGATCATCTAGCTGTTCAAATTTATCAAATTTTTCGTAGGCAAACCAGATCTTCGAGGTGTTTCGAAAGCCACTGTATAGATTGCCGAACCAATTCTTGAAGTGGTCGGCTATTAACTTAGATCCGGGGTAAGTGGCAGCCTGCCTCCCCATATGACATGCACCGCCGAGTCATTTTCTCTTTATCATCTTCGACTCGTGGCTCGAGCAAGGGGAAATCGGCTTCAAGTGGGGCGGCCTTTCAGCGACCTTGTAGAGGTGAAGATTGAGCCGTAGCCGTAGTAGCCACCGGTGGCCCCCGTGTTGATAGCTTGTTTTGAAGCCACCTAGCCGATGTGTTGCTCAACATCCGATACACATAGCCGACCGATACTTTCCCGCAGGGATCTTCTTCTTGCTCACTAGGGCTTTGGCTATATGCCGCCAATTGCTGGTTGGTCCGCAGCTTGATCCGCAAAAGACAAACTTTTCTAGCCACATTAGGAGAAAAGCCGTGTGTTCCTTATCTGGAGATCGGCCCATCCTTCATGTTCATTGCTATGAAGCCGCTCCAGCCCCCTATGCTTTTGGTCTTGAAGTTGTGATGGCATTTTACTCGGAGGCCGTTGGGATCGGCCGTGGATGTTATGTCTAGTCCAGTGATCATTGCTATGTCCAGGAGTGTTGGGGTCATCGGTCCTTGCCTAAACAAGAAGGCGTTGAGGGTGTCGGACCAGATGTAACTCGCAGCCGATAGGAGGGGTTCGTCCTTAGGCATGTCGGCTATTGTTAGTTCTAGGCATTGGCTTATGCCAAGCTCGATCCAAGGGGTTTGCATCCTAGCCGACATTCTAAGGTACCATGTCGGCTAGGATTTGTCTCGTTGAGGGCCAAGATTTGAAGGCGCTAGTCCAGTGTACCAGATCTGGGGTTGAGAACCTATAGGGGATCCGGTCGGTTTCGGTGTTGATAAGTTCACTTGGGTCTAGGTTGCCGATCGGCCCTAACAGATATTGGTTGGGATGAACAAGATCTGGAATGGCGATTTGATGCGAAAGGTGCTACAGGTTGCAGGAAAGAACGAAGGAATCACAAAAAGCGAAAAGATTAAATCGTGAAAGGAAAAGAGCTATGGCCGACGAGACTTACCTTGGGGTACACCTATTGAGGCGCGTCAGGGCGGGTGCTTGAGGATACCATTGGTGAAGGGATCGCCGCCACGGGAGATCGCCGGAGGGGTTCCCGCTGGTTCACCTAAATCGCCGAAGGGAGAAGGAGAGTTTTTCCGGCTAGGTCTTGAGGAATAAAAGTGACAGCGTGGCTTGTTTCTGCGCGTGTGCAATATTTAAAGAGTTTTTATAGCCGAAACGAATAAGACTAAGTCACGCGGAATTTGAAAAGCAACAAATCCACGATATTATCTTATCACGGACTTGGGGGGCATGTTTTAACGACCAAATTTGGTAACCAAATCCCTAAGTTCAAGATCGAAATTGAAGCGGAATCGGATCGGGAAAGTGATCTGCGGAGAAACAGAGGCCGCATCGGCCACGATCAAATCGGCTGGGAGACCAGTTGGCTGAGGCCGAACTGGATAGGGACAGCCGATAGCCGATTCCGATTCAGAGAAGAAGATGGAACCATTTCCGATGAAGAAGCTTGAAGATAAAAGGAAGATTCGGTTCCCAAATGTTCGTTAAGATATTGTCATCTATGGATAGAGTCCTGTAACGATAATTGTCTCTGTAAAATAGGGATTTGTATGAATATTCATTTTGTAACGCGGCATGGGACTACGTCCTGGAATATTGTCGTACCGTGTATAGTAGATAGATAGAAACCGTGTTCTACGCGGACTTTGTTGTACTTGGGTATAAATAGGACCCGATACCTCCTGTGAAAAGAGACAATCATAACACAATCAATTCAGTGCATCACCTCTTTATTTTCTTTTAGATGAGTTTTTGATCCCGCTTCGGGCTACATCGATCTCGACCCCTGAATAAGGTAAACATTTGTCATTAGTAGTTTGTATCATTGAATCTAGTGCTTACATCGTCATGATACTCTAGATCTGATGTTATAGACTATGTAATTTATCATATACGACATATAATCTAGAGCAATGTCTAGATCTATCTTACCATCAGCTCGTTTCTCTTGGGAGACAGGAGCTGATAGAGCTAGATCTAGATGTTGAACTAGTTTATATGTTGTATCCATCGTCTCGAGGGGTTTACATCAGTTCATATAGATCTAGTACTTCTTTTTGTACTTAATGCTGCATCACCATGACCTATTAAGTCGCTCTTAGAATTATTAAGATCTATTCGGCTAAATATTTACCATTAGAGACAGTGCCGGGGTTTCTGCCAGCCTTATTTGTTTTAATTATCTTTTAACATTATTTACTATTAGATATATTAAAGTCGCCTCTTATATTAAGATCTCAATCTGGTTAAATGCCTTAAGCCGGTATCAATTGTTGGCATCACCGACACCGATTGATCTAGGTTTAACGCATTTAGGTTAGATTAATATCTTTTCATAAGATGTATCGCAGACTACTAGATTCACGTTAGATCTACAGCATCGGCTAGGTTATAAATGCATATATTTATTATCCTGATGTATATTTAGATTGAGTGGTTTATACTGTCTTGGCATAGCCGATCTATCCCAATCACTTAGTTTAAATGTGCTTTGGGATAGCAATTATATGTAAGTTGGTTCCCTGAGCCGATCCGGTAGGATCTAACTTTAACCTTAACGCATGTATGTGTTTATTTCTTGTTGGTTAGCAGATCAAACCAACTGGCATGCCTAGTTCATTAAAGGTAACCTAGGACGGACCTGTACTGGAGTTAAGCAGATCACCCAGGCCAGCGCGTGGGAAAGATTTCTCATCAACAGTTTAATCCAAAGAGTTGAGCACAACATGATCCGGCCGCTATATATTCGGCTTTGGCGGTGGATAGGGCAATGGAGTTTTGCTCCTTAGAGTACCAAGAAACAAGTGATCGTCCAAGGAATTGGCACGTGCCGGTAGTGCTCTTGCGATCAACCTTACACCCAGCATAATCCGAATTAGAATAGCCAACAAGCTCAAAGACACAACCCTTATAGCACAAGCCAAGGTTAGGAGTGTACACCAAATATCGAAGAATTCTCTTAACGGCAATCAAATAACATTCTTTGGGTGCCGCTTGAAAGCGAGCACACATGCACACACTAAGCATGATATCGGGCCTAGATGCACAAAGATAGAGCAAGGATCCAATCATGGAGCGATATACCTTTTGATCCACGCTTTTGCCGTTTTCGTCGAGATCCAAATGACCATTGGTAGGCATTGGTGTCTTGATGGGCTTGGCATCCTCCATCCCAAACTTCTTGAGTACATCTTTCAAATACTTTGTTTGTGAGATGAAGGTCCCTTCCTTGAGTTGCTTGACTT